>CAUDMG010001872.1:292500-460000 GCA_958450375.1 Homarus gammarus
TTTGACGACGATGATTTAACCCTTTGAGGACGATAATATAACCCTTTGACGACGATAATATAACCCTTTGACGACGATGATTTAACCCTTTGACGACGATAATATAACCCTTTGACGACGATGATTTAACCCTTTGAGGACGATAATATAACCCTTTGACGACGATGATTTAACACCTTGAGGACGATGATTTAACCCTTTGAGGACCATGATTTAACCCTTTGAGGACGATGATTTAACCCTTTGAGGACGATAATATAACCCTTTGACGACGATGATTTAACCCTTTGACGACGATAATATAACCCTTTGACGACGATAATATAACCCTTTGAGGACACTAGTTACATCCACACGTCCTGTAAAGGTTAGGTTAGGATAGGTTGAGTTAGGTTAGGTTAGGTTAGGTTAGGTTAGGTTGAGTTAGGTTAGGTTAGGTGTATTGGATTCGCTTGTGATTTTGTAAGTTAATACTAATGTCGGATTTTATAATGAAGTAATGGGCGCTTTTACAGTGGGTCACATAGACACTGAATCTCCTCTGTGACCCACTTTAACCCACTACATAACGTTCACGTTCCACCCCCAGCCCACGACACTACCCCAACCCAACCCAACCCACACCTCACCGACCCACCACACCACACCACACCATCCCAAACCATCACATTAACCCACATAATTGACCCACAACCCACCTCACCGACCCACAACCCACCCCACCGACCCACAACCCACCCCACCGACCCACTACACCCCCTGCCGTTCAAGAGTTAACCTTCTTCACGGTGTTTTAAAGAAGTAATTGTTGATGCTTATCGTGGGTGATATATTTCCTATGTAAGATATTGAAGAAAAGACCTTTATCATGTGTGTCCGTCTGTGTGTAGTGATGTGTGGTGTGTGTAGTGATGTGTGGTGTGTGTGGTGTGTGTAGTGATGTGTGGTGTGTGTGGTGATGTGTGGTGTGTGTAGTGATGTGTGGTGTGTGTAGTGATGTGTGGTGTGTGTAGTGATGTGTGGTGTGTGTAATGAGTGATGTGTGGTGTGTGTAGTGATGTGTGGTGATGTGTGGTGTGTGTGGTGATGTGTGGTGTGTGTGGTGATGTGTGGTGTGTGTAGTGATGTGTGGTGTGTGTAATGAGTGATGTGTAGTGATGTGTGGTATGTGTAGTGAGTTGTGTTGTGTGTTAAATGTGCATGAAACTGGTGCCTGCTCTACGGATCCTCAGTTACCTAGAGAGATTGTAGCGCTTGCAACTACCTAGCTACAGACGGGCGAGGGGCGACCTAACTGGGGTGTACAAGCATCTCGGTCGAGTGTACATACCTGGCGCTGGTGTACGCTCGCCCCACAATGGGTCACAGTTCAAGGTGGAAGAAAACTGTGAGGGGTAACTTTTTCGGAGTGAGAGTTGTGAACTCTTGGAACAATCTGCCAGAGAGTCTTGTGACGGCACCGAGTGTCAGCTGATTCAATGCCAGACTTGACCAGCACTGGAGCAGGTTCAGGTACTGTACATTCAGGAGCCGGTGCATGCCAAGTACTTGCCAACAGTGCGTATCAACAGCCCAAGCGGCTAACGAGCCTATCAGTGGCGACCAGAATAAAAGTAAAAGTTGTCTGTGCACATTTTATGATTTATGTATATATATATATATATATATATATATATATATATATATATATATATATATATATATATATATATATATATATATATATATATATATATATATATATGCTGATAACCACCAGGAAAGAAGAAAACACGAAGTTCCCAAGCGCTTTCGTGTAATTCACATCTTCAGGGGTGAGTACAGACTAGATAGAGTAATGCAGAACAAGATGAATATATACAGAGGAGGGTGAGACCAGGTCCACAATGGTCAGGTAATGACCCTACTAATCTTTAAATGGCACACAACGGTTGGTGATTGGGTCAGATGGGACAGTGACCCGCCCTCTCACCTGATCACAAATCTTCTTAATTACAAAGTTGTCCAGCTTGTACAAGCCGTTACTCAAATTCATGTTGAATGCTTCGGTATGTTTAATAAGACTAGATTCTATGATGTTCCTACTGTCAATTGAATTACATGGTAATATTGAGGAGGCATTATCCCAGTCAATGCAATGCTTGTTATCCCTCAAATGAACAAACAGTGCATTGGATTCCTGGCCTGTCCTGACACTGTATTTGTGTTGTTTAATTCTAGTTACAAGATCTTTACCTGTCTGGCCTAAGTAAAACATATTACATTCCTTGCAAGGAATAATTGTGTGCCTGTGATAATGTGTGTTCCAGAAGAATAATCTGAACACAGGTGTAGTGATAACAATTCTGAACGTTTCTCCTGGCGTTATATATAATATAAAGCAGTTTGTCCTCAAATTTAGAAACACACTTTCTATGACTATTGTATTTGTCGGGTTAACTATGATAATAATTACTTGGTCTGGTCGTGTACAGTTGGGTGAAGTTTGGCTGGAAACAGTGAGCGTTCTAAAGTCTTCAAAGAAGCTAATGTAATATATTATAATAAATAATAATAAATATTACAATTATGGTAGATGTAAAGGAAAGGCGACTAACCATATTACGTTCTTATATCTTGCTAATTCAATGTACACTCGTTTTACTTTACTTTATTCTCTTCAACACTGATCAACTTGTTAACCTATGGGGCGATCGGTTACGTCTCTGTCACGCACTGTTGGCAAGTACTGGGCATGCACCGGCTCCTGAATATACCTGAACCTTCTCCAGTGTTGGTCAAGTCTGATCTTGAAAGAGCTCACACTCGGTGCCGTCACAACACTCTCTGGCAGGTTGTTCCTAGAGTTCACAACTCTCACTCCCAAAAAGTTACCCCTCACAGTTTTCTGGACTTGTGGCTTCAACCATAAGAACAACGGATCGACCAAGTGAGGGTTAATGTGTGGGGGTGGATGACTCTCCGCGGTGTGGAGGATGTCAGAGATTCAGGGACTGTTTAGTGCCGAAAGATGAGTTGACATCCTTAATGAATTTTTCCTCCCCTCTCTCCACGAGAGGAATTTTCCCTTCCCTACTGGTCCCATAATATTTGCTACTACTGACAATCACAAGGTAAACTACTGCTACAAACTGCCTTACAGTAGTTAATAGTTAATAGTTAATAGTTAAGTTTATGATCATTGACTTTCTTTGGTTTGTCTGTAGTCTGTAAATTATTAACCCAGACAATATACCGACAGGCGTGTGGAGACTTTTGGTAGCTCTGGTTTAGCCCTGGTCTGGGGTGAGGCAACACACACGTCTTCCAAAGCGGTGACTTTCGGAATAAGAAAATTATAAAAAAACAATTTCGATCGCTATTTTTTACGGTTATTACAGATGTATCTTATTTCCGTTTGTTTGTTTATTTGTTTGTTTTTTGTAAGCAAATAAATTGGGATAAACAATATAAATTTTTGTTGATATTTTTTGTCACCAGTTGACTGACACCACTTTGAGACAACGATGACGTAAGTGTTTCCAGGCCCAGGAACAACAGTGTTTCCAGGGCCAGGAACAACAGTGTTTCCAGGGCCAGGAACAACAGTGTTTCCAGGGCCAGGAACAACAGTGTTTCCAAGGCCCAGGAACAGCTTTTCGAGACATCAGACTCAATCAAACGAGCCAATATTCCCACTAAAATATTGACATATAATCTTGTGTAATACAATGCCTTATACTTCATAATTAGAGCAAATAAAGACGGAGATCTCAAAAGCTACATGTATGGAGAAACGAATAAGTAAAACACGACTAAACTCAGTCCGTTATAACACTGGGGCGAGGTTTGGCCGGTTTGCTCAAGTTTTGAATCTGTCTCGTTTCGCGGTTTCGGATTCATGAGAATGTTAACAGAGGCATTTAGCAAGACGAAACATACCAGTCACCAGTGCTTGTCTGCCTCTGTGCTCGTGAGGATGTACACGTCACGACAAATAGCCGGTGAGGTCAAGAATGAAATTGACGACGACTGAAAAGTATCGTCTATCGTTTGTCAGTGTGGTAAAGTGTTTGTATGTGTCAGACAGTGTTTATAAGTGTCTTAATGTAGTTATAGGTACACACGGCTTGTAGATGAACGGTCAGACAGTGTTTATAAGTGTCTTAATGTAGTTATAGGTACACACGGCTTGTAGATGAACGGTCAGACAGTGTTTATAAGTGTCTTAATGTAGTTATAGGTACACACGGCTTGTAGATGAACGGTCTGTGAAGAGAAGAATGAAATTGACGACGACTGAAGAGTATCAAGTGTTTGTCAGGGTAAAATCTTAACGAATATATGTTTTACATCAATAAAACCTGATTAATAATGTTTTCATTGAAATGTAGTCAAAATAATGAAATAATAAACAGCGAAAAAAGCTAAATTCAAAAGTCACCTATCCAAAATGGAGATATAATTACCGATGTTTCTGTTACTTTGGGGTATTTAACACAGCCGTAGGATCTACTTTAGGTTAGGTTAGGTTAGCGAAGTGCATCACGATGGATCTGAGTTATCTCCCTTGTTCACAAACTCTTTGGAATTTAGCGTTCGCCAATACTTTAAGTTTTTCGCTATTTATTATTTCTTACAAATTATTTTTACAAAATTACACTAAAATGTTATTAAACTTGTTTTGTGTATAACAGATATTCGTTAAGATTTTACCATTATTTGCTATACTTTTGGGTAACTCGAGGCTCCCATTGACGACTAACCCGCCGGCGATTCTTAACCAAAGCCAACCCAACCTTAACCTAACCTAACCTTACCTTAACCTAATTTTACCTTAACCTAACCTTACCTTACCTTAACCTAACCTAACCTAATCTTACCTTAACCTAACCTTACCTTACCTTACCTTAACCTAACCCAACCCAACCTCAACCCCACCTCAACCTAACCTTAACCTAACCCAACCCAACCTCAACCCCACCTCAACCTAACCTTAACCTAACCCAACCCAACCTCAACCCCACCTCAACCTAACCTTAACCTAACCCAACCCAACCTCAACCCCACCTCAACCTAACCTTAACCTAACCCAACCCAACCTCAACCCCACCTCAACCTAACCTTAACCTAACCCAACCCAACCTCAACCCCACCTCAACCTAACCTTAACCTAACCCAACCCAACCTCAACCCCACCTCAACCTAACCTTAACCTAACCCAACCCAACCTCAACCCCACCTTAACCTAACCCAACCTCAACCCCACCTCAACCTAACCTTAACCTAACCCAACCCCACCTCAACCTAACCTAACCTAACCTTAACATAAAACTATCGCATTACCGCTGAAAAGACAAAAAGGAATGAGTACCTTAGACGCCTAAATATCTACCAAACGTAATTGATGAAAATAGAGTAAAAAAAAAAAAACTAAAAACAAATATCGCTTTGGCGGGTCAGTCGTCAATATTAACCGTAGTCATAAGGTTGACAAACTGACTTATGTGCGGTAAAGTTTTCATAAGTATTGTGAAGTGACCAAATGTCTCGTAACGTGTCCGTAAGTAACGTAAAGTGTTTATAAGTGCTGTACAGTGTTTGGGTTATAAGTGATGTGAAGACTTAGAAGTGTCCTAAAGTAGTTGTGGGTGTCGCAAAGTGGTGTAGGGTAAAGCGTCATAAAGTGTCACGTTATGTCACAAAGATTCAGGTAATATCCCAAAGTTTTGTAAAGTTCCGTCAAGTCAAATAAGTGTCGTAAGATGTGCACAATGAAAAGTGCTATGAAGTGTACCAAGTGTGTCATGAAGTGTCCCAAGCGGTTATGAAGTGTCCCAAGCGGTTATGAAGTGTCCCAAGCGGTTATGAAGTGTCATAAAGCGTTATGAAGTGTCCTAAAGCGTTATGAAGTGTCTTAAAGCATTATGAAGTGTCCTAAAGTGTAAAGCATTATGAAGTGTCCTAAAGTGTAAAGCATTATGAAGTGTCCTAAAGTGTAAAGCGTTATGAAATGTCCTAAAGTGTAAAGCGTTATGAAGTGTCCTAAAGTGTAAAGCGTTATGAAGTGTCGAAAAGCGTTATGAAGTGTCGAAAAGCGTTATGAAGTGTCGTAAAGCGTTATAAAGCGTTATGAGGTGTCCTAAAGCCTTATGAAGTGTCTTAAAGCATTATGAAGGTGTCCTAAAGTGTAAAGCGTTATGAAGTGTCCTAAAGTGTAAGGCGTTATGAAGTGTCCTAAAGTGTAAAGCGTTATGAAGTGTCCTAAAGTGTAAAGCGTTATGAAGTGTCCTAAAGTGTAAAGCGTTATGAAGTGTCTTAAAGCATTATGAAGTGTCCTAAAGTGTAAAGCATTATGAAGTGTCCTAAAGCGTTATGAAGCGTCTTAAAGCATTATGAAGTGTCCTGAAGTGTAAAGCGTTATGAAGTGTCCTAAAGCGTTATGAAGTGTCCTAAAGCGTATGAAGTGTCCTAAAGCATTATGAAGGTGTCCTAAAGTGTAAAGCGTTATGAAGTGTCCTAAAGTGTAAAGCGTTATGAAGTGTCTTAAAGCATTATGAAGTGTCCTAAAGTGTAAAGCGTTATGAAGTGTCCTAAAGCGTTATGAAGTGTCTTAAAGCATTATGAAGTGTCCTAAAGTGTAAAGCATTATGAAGTGTCCTAAAGTGTAAAGCGTTATGAAGTGTCCTAAAGTGTAAAGCGTTATGAAGTGTCCTAAAGTGTAAAGCGTTATGAAGTGTCGAAAAGCGTTATGAAGTGTCGAAAAGCGTTATAAAGCGTTATGAAGTGTCCTAAAGTGTAAAGCGTTATGAAGTGTCGAAAAGCGTTATGAAGTGTCGTAAAGCGTTATGAAGTGTCGTAAAGCGTTATAAAGCGTTATGAAGTGTCGTAAAGCGTTATGAAGTGTCGTAAAGCGTTATGAAGTGTCGTAAAGCGTTATTAAGTGTCGTAAGGCGTTATAAAGCGTCATGAAGTGTCGTAAGTGGGTAAAGATTCGTTTGACGTCGACCATGGAAACTACTAAAAAAATAGGCTAACCTAGTGTATATTGTGGCGTTTGAAGGGAATCTGACCTTCATTTCCGTCGCAAATGATTAGTTATGGAGATTTGACCCCCCCCACCTCCCCAATTGGTTGGTCAAAGTGGTCAAGGCTTTGAAGTAGAGGGAAAATGTGGGGGTTAAAAAACAAACCTAAACAAACGTTTTAATACCTGGTAAAATTATCTTTTCGGTCATCCAGCGATTATAGGATTTTAAGGTTTGGAATCAGTAGTTTAGACAATTTTAAGGCACTTTTCTTATATGGCATTTCTTCCGCTTGTGATTACTTAAAGAGAAAATCGCAAAATAAAGGGAAAGTCGTCGTATTCTTTCGAAGTTGTTGAAGTTGAAACAAGAACTTAAAAAAAATACGACTATTTTCCAAACGTTTATTGCGATTTTCTCTGAAAGTAATCACGAGGGGAAGAAATGCCATAGGAGAAAAGTGTCTTAAAATTGTCTAAACTACTGATTCCAAACCTTAAAATCCTATAATCGCTGGATGTCCGAAACGATAATAATACCGAAAACCTTACCTGTCGTTTCCTAACTTGTACAAATCCTAAAACTATGAAAAAAAAAACTTTCCTTATTCGTGTTTTTGGTGTTCAGTAGGTGATGGTGGTGTTTTCACAGTGTTCAGATAAGGAGGGACCCACAACCTTGAAAGTGATTCTTAACCTTTTTACAAGTCACGAAAGGTTAGGTCAAGTTTTCAAAGTATTTATGTTTTGTTTTTACTCCACATTATCCTTCTACTTCAAAGTCCTGCCAACTTTGAAAACCCATTATTGTTGGTAATTTTTTTTTTTTGGGGGGGGGGGGGGTGGGTGGGGGGTGTCATATTAGTTAAAATATTAAAAAAAATATATAAATTTGCGACGGAAACGGAATATATTTTTTTCTCACTCTCCTTATATAAATAGCAATATGAAGTTCCATGTTCGACCTAAAACGAATTTAAACCTCGAAGTGTCCTCAGGTGTCAGAGTACCTTGAAGTGTCCTCAGGTGTCAGAGTACCTTGAAGTGTCCTAAGGTGTCAGAGTGCCTTGAAGTGTCCTCAGGTGTCAGAGTACCTTGAAGTGTCCTAAGGTGCCAGAGTACCTTGAAGTGTCCTAAGGTGTCAGAGTACCTTGAAGTGTCCTCAGGTGCCAGAGTACCTTGAAGTGTCCTCAGGTGCCAGAGTGCCTTGAAGTGTCCTAAGGTGTCAGTGCCTTGAAGTGTCCTAAGGTGCCAGAGTGCCTTGAAGTGTCCTCAGGTGCCAGAGTGCCTTGAAGTGTCCTCAGGTGCCAGAGTGCCTTGAAGTGTCCTCAGGTGTCAGAGTGCCTTGAAGTGTCCTCAGGTGTCAGAGTACCTTGAAGTGTCCTCAGGTGCCAGAGTGCCTTGAAGTGTCCTCAGGTGTCAGAGTGCCTTGAAGTGTCCTCAGGTGTCAGAGTGCCTTGAAGTGTCCTCAGGTGTCAGAGTGCCTTGAAGTGTCCTCAGGTGTCAGAGTGCCTTGAAGTGTCCTCAGGTGTCAGAGTACCTTGAAGCGTCCTCAGGTGTCAGAGTACCTTGAAGTGTCCTCAGGTGTCAGAGTACCTTGAAGTGTCCTAAGGTGTCAGAGTACCTTGAAGTGTCCTCAGGTGTCAGAGTACCTTGAAGTGTCCTCAGGTGTCAGAGTACCTTGAAGTGTCCGACGGTGTCAGAGTACCTTGAAGTGTCCGACGGTGTCAGAGTGCCTTGAAGTGTCCTAAGGTGTCAGAGTGCCTTGAAGTGTCCTAAGGTGTCAGAGTGCCTTGAAGTGTCCTCAGGTGTCAGAGTGCCTTGAAGTGTCCTAAGGTGTCAGTGTCCTAAAGTGCCATAAAAATCCAGATAGTTTTAGTGTCATAAAGTGGCATAAAGTCTCGAAATCTCGAATAGTCATAGTGTCCAGAACGTCGTAAAGTGTCAATAAAGTGACATTAATGCTTTTAAGTCTCGCAAGTGTCGTTAATGTCGTTAAGTGTTGCCAATTGTCTTGAAACTATCGCAAGGTGTAAATTGTGCCACAAAGTGTAGCAAGGTGTCGTCAAGGCGCCATGAGGTGTCATAAAAATGTCAAGACGGTGGCAAGTGGTGACCCTCTACTGCGCCAGGGTTCCCGCGACCGTCAGCACAAGGTAACTGCTGATTATGTTAGTATTGTGTTGTTGACAGATTGAACAAGTTCTCTTAGTCATCCATTTGGCATAAACTAATGCTTAAGATCATTGGTTCCGCCTTAGTTGTTTCTGTGAGTTAAGTGTTAATAATCATATAGGTGTGTGGGGGGGGGGGGGGGGTAGACGGCAGGTAATCTCATCTGTATCTTAACTTTTCTTTTTCCAGGTAAGTGAGTTAAAACAGCTCTTCGGGGGACATTAACACACCATATCTCAGGTACGTCCAATTTATAGTATTTATTGAGTATCATTTTATTCATTAGCTAAGTCTGGAGTCTCTCGCGTCCCACAACAGTTTTAAAGGAACGTTACGCTTTACCCGCCATCTTTGAGGACGTCGGTGTCCCGTCTATATAAGCAAGTCTCCCCCTCCCCTTCCCTCGCGCCGTCTGTGAGGGTATCGGTGTCCTCCCTCTCACACCTTCCCGTCAAGTGGGTACAGTGATCACACTCACCTGTTATAGAGGCATCCGTATCTCTGCTGAGAAGTTGTTGCTACACTGAGATATAATGACCCTCGCCATACTGTCATGGTTTCATTATCCTGCTTTACAGTCTATTAACTAATCTGCTTCGTGTTTTGGAGCCGTCATGTCCACCTATATTACCGGTTGATTCGTCAAACAGGTCCCAGCCCTAATTGGTGACAGCCTAACCTAACCACTGAGATTAAAGCTTAGTAATAACAGGTCCCAATCCCAGTAAGTACTAATTCCAATGGATCCTAATTTTAATGAGCTCCAACCGTAACAGGACCGAAATGCCCCAGGGGCGATTAGGATTAAAGTCGTTTTGGGCAGAGAACTATTTGATCCTGAAATTTTCAGTGTTGACCGTCACAGCTCGTTATTAGAGACCAAGAGAGTGAGTTGGGTCTCTCCTCCCGTGTTAGATGTGTGGCAGCGTCCTCACTCATGCCCCAGGAACTTCCGCACACCCCGGGAGCATTAGACCACCACCTCGTGTTTCAAGAACGTCAAGTATTTTTTCGATGTAATTTTTAGGGATGCCATGTTTTCCTAAGCTTGCATCAAACACAATTTTTTCTAAGGTTTATAAAGACAGAATGTCATTTGTTTTACTGTATTGGGAGCGCCGTTCCTTGTTGACCAGCCTTAAATTTATTTCGCCTAGTATTCTTCCCGGACCGAAAGTTGGACATATAGCATTGATGCTGTCTGTCCATCCCCAAGTGGAATGTTTACATGTATAGTTAAGGACTGTATATTTGGAGTAGAAGACCACAATTCAAACTAATACATTTTTTCCTCGATATTGTTCTTAGCACCACCCAGTTGGAAGAGGATATTTAAAAACACATTTATTTTGTCTCCTTTATTTAGTAGCCTGTCCAGCCTCCCTCCTTCACTATGCCCTCCTACAGTCTTGACCTCGTGTTCCCGCCGTGGTTCCCAACAGGGGTTCGTATAGTCTATAGACCATCAGTTCTACCACTGGTCTCTCCCTCGCCGGCTCCCAGGTGTTGACAATTGAACCTCAAAGATTTTCGATCGGGTTCATGTCTGTCCCTTTGCTAGGCCAGTCTAACAGGTGGAGGAGCTATTGTGTGAGGAACCACTGTTGAACCGTCCTAGCTGTATGGACGGGGCAGCGATCCTGGACAAATATTATTTGACCAGTAGGGAAGGGAAAATTCCTCTCGTGGAGAGAGGGGAGGAAAAACTCATTAAGGATGTCAACACATCTTTCGGCACTAAACTGTCCCTGAATCTCTGACATCCTCCACACCGCGGAGAGTCATCCACCCTCACACATTAACCCTTCCTCGGCCGCTCTGTTGTTCTTCCTATATATTGTGCTGATCATATCTCCGTAAATTAATATAGACCTTATCCCTTTGTTATATTCTTTACTTTCATGTCAAATTATGATGTGTTATTTACTGCAAGATATGCGGGGTTTCATAAAGTAATTTGATATATACTAAAATTAACCGCGTTACAGGTTGTAAACATAACTTTATGGGTATGTTACCTTGTGTTATTTCGGCGCCCCTCATGAATACGGTCATGGTTGTTGAGTGAACACTACTCTTGTCAAAACTCCTCAACCTCTCTGGTGGGGTATCCGGTGCCTATGATCAGTGGCCTGTTTCGAGGCTCCAGTAACATATATGCAATACTCTATATCATGTTCGCAACTAAAATAAATGCATGGGTAGGTTTTAAATATTAAGACAAAATATATTTCTTTTAATCATTTATCCATACTAACGTGTTCGGGTTTACCCCTTAACTTTACACCTTGGCTGACCATCGATGAATTACCTGGTTTGTGTGTTCCTGCGGGCGGGAGAGGGATGGACCCAGCGAAGTTGCCGGTTAGGAATTTCTAGGCCGCCAGTCTGTGTGGCTTAGGAGTGGCGTGGACTGTACAAGCCCCCCCCCCCCCCCCCCCCATCTCAGCTGTTGTATATGGCCAGTAGGCGTACCAACTTATGATGGTCCAGTGGTCCAGTGTTTCAAATTGTAGCGACGGAAAATCTAATGATATTTTTTTGGGGGGACTAAACATAGACAGTACAGGTATGCAAACAAAGGTAAACAATATTTTAATTTAACCAACAATAAAACAAGATTCAGTGTTTATCATTGTTTGTGTACCTGCAATGGCTCTGTGAACTTGTTTGATGATTTTACTGAATACTCTATCTATCTATCTATCTATCTATCTATCTATCTATCTATCTATCTATCTATCTATGGTATATGTCTGTTTTTTGTCCTCGGTTTCTATCTTTTCTCTATAATTCTATCTTGTGATTTATTCAATGTGTTCAAGATTCCGTTTTATAGTATTACTCTGGTTTCTAACTCCAGTCACGTTTTCTATAAGGTCGATGATAATTATTACTCGCCCGGCAACCATAGTTACAAGCCCGGCTAGCTCAGTCGGCAGAGCACGAGACTCTTAATCTCGGGGTCGTGGGTTCGAGCCCCACGTTGGGCTGAAGTTTTTAATCGTAGTTTTTGTACTTTATTTAGCTTCGGTGTACTAATAGAAAAAAACATTTATATTATATTTTGCTTTATTGAATATCGTAGATTTGATAAATTTAATTTGATTTTGACGAAGAAAATTACTTAGTTTATTTCATCATTATTATTACATTATTTTTCTTAATATTATTTTTATTATTATTTACTTTTATCCTCTTCACCACTGATCGGCTCGTTAGCCGCTTGGGCGGTCGATCATGTCTCCGTTATGTACTGGCTCCTGAATAGATCGGAACCCGCTCCAGTGTTGGTCAAGTCTGGCCTTGAAAGAGCTCACACTCGGTGCCGTCACAACACTTTCTGGTAGATTGTTCCAGAGTTAAGAACTCTCAATCCGAAAAGTTTGTCCTCACAGTTTTATGGACTTGTGGCTTCTTCAACCTTAAGCTGTGACCCCTTGTGGGGCGAGCGTCCTCCAGCTTCAGATATGGACACTCGACCCAGTATAATAATAATAATAATAATAATAATAATAATAATTAACGGTTTATTGAAAGAGCATGACAGCCGAAAGGCTGATTGACAAATAATATACAAATACCATAAGTGATACAATTATGATATATAATAAGGTGGGGAGAAGGTCATACTACGGAGCATTTCAACATAGTAACAGTGCAAAAAGGTAAGATTGACTGGGAGTGAACACACTCTTGAGATGTTTATACACCTTTAATTAGGTCCCCCCCCCCCCCCCCCTCAGTAGTATAAGCTAGGCAGTTGCAGGCGGTCTAACTCTCCCGGTAATTGAGGTGCCGTAGTGTAGGCACCAGTCTTGTGGCCCGCCTTTGGACATTTTTAATCAACTGAGAGCCCCTATAACACCTCTGGGACCAGACGGGTTAACAAACACTGATACACACACACACCGTAAATAAATATGCCTTGTCACTCAACACTAATAAGGTTTCTAACACAGCCTTCGTTTTTTATAAACCAGACGTTTTTGAAAATATAATCACGGCTAGCTAAGTTGGAAGAGCACGAGACTCTTAATCTCGGGGTCTTGGGTTCGTGACACACGATAAGCGAATTATTTTCCCAAATAAACATAATATTCTTGTGTAACCGCATCACCAACATGTAGTGAGTCAGTCCCAGTAGTATACCCTATCACCACCATCATGTAGTGAGTCAGTCCCAGTAGTATACCCTATCACCACCATCATGTAGTGAGTCAGTCCCAGTAGTATACCCTATCACCACCATCATGTAGTGAGTCAGTACCAGTAGTATACGCTATCACCACCATCATGTAGTGAGTCCGTACCAGTAGTATACCCTATCACCACCATCATGTAGTGAGTCAGTCCCAGTAGTATACCCTATCACCACCATCATGTAGTGAGTCGGTACCAGTAGTATACCCTATCACCACCATCATGTAGTGAGTCCGTACCAGTAGTATACCCTATCACCACCATCATATAGTGAGTCAGTCCCAGTAGTATACCCTATCACCACCATCATGTAATGAGTCAGTACCAGTAGTATACCCTATCACCACCAACATATAGTGAGTCAGTCCCAGTAGTATACCCTATCACCACCATCATGTAGTGAGTCAGTACCAGTAGTATACCCTATCACCACCAACATGTAGTGAGTCAGTACCAGTAGTATACCCTATCACCACCATCATGTAGTGAGTCAGTACCAGTAGTATACCCTATCACCATCATGTGAGTCAGTCCCAGTAGTATACCCTATCACCACCATCATGTAGTGAGTCAGTACCAGTAGTATACCCTATCACCACCATCATATAATGAGTCAGTCCCAGTAGTATACCCTATCACCACCATCATGTAGTGAGACAGTCCCAGTAGTATACCCTATCACCACCATCATATAATGAGTCAGTACCAGTAGTATACCCTATCACCACCATCATGTAGTGAGTCAGTACCAGTAGTATACCCTATCACCACCATCATATAATGAGTCAGTACCAGTAGTATACCCTATCACCACCATCATGTAGTGAGTCAGTCCCAGTAGTATACCCTATCACCACCATCATGTAGTGAGTCAGTACCAGTAGTATACCCTATCACCACCAACATATAGTGAGTCAGTCCCAGTAGTATACCCTATCACCACCATCATGTAGTGAGTCAGTACCAGTAGTATACCCTATCACCACCAACATGTAGTGAGTCAGTACCAGTAGTATACCCTATCACCACCATCATGTAGTGAGTCAGTACCAGTAGTATACCCTATCACCACCAACATGTAGTGAGTCCGTACCAGTAGTATACCCTATCACCATCATGTAGTGAGTCAGTACCAGTAGTATACCCTATCACCACCATCATGTAGTGAGTCAGTACCAGTAGTATACCCTATCACCACCATCATGTAGTGAGTCCGTACCAGTAGTATACCCTATCACCACCATCATATAGTGAGTCAGTACCAGTAGTATACCCTATCACCACCATCATATAATGAGTCAGTACCAGTAGTATACCCTATCACCACCAACATATAATGAGTCAGTCCCAGTAGTATACCCTATCACCACCATCATGTAGTGAGTCAGTACCAGTAGTATACCCTATCACCACCATCATGTAGCGAGTCCGTACCAGTAGTATACCCTATCACCACCATCATATAATGAGTCAGTCCCAGTAGTATACCCTATCACCACCATCATGTAGTGAGACAGTCCCAGTAGTATACCCTATCACCACCATCATATAATGAGTCAGTACCAGTAGTATACCCTATCACCACCATCATGTAGTGAGTCAGTACCAGTAGTATACCCTATCACCACCATCATGTAGTGAGTCAGTACCAGTAGTATACCCTATCACCACCATCATGTAGTGAGTCAGTCCCAGTAGTATACCCTATCACCACCATCATATAATGAGTCAGTACCAGTAGTATACCCTATCACCACCATCATGTAGTGAGTCAGTACCAGTAGTATACCCTATCACCACCATCATGTAGTGAGTCAGTACCAGTAGTATACCCTATCACCACCATCATGTAGTGAGTCAGTACCAGTAGTATACCCTATCACCACCATCATGTAGTGAGTCAGTCCCAGTAGTATACCCTATCACCACCATCATATAATGAGTCAGTACCAGTAGTATACCCTATCACCACCATCATGTAGTGAGTCAGTACCAGTAGTATACCCTATCACCACCATCATGTAGTGAGTCAGTACCAGTAGTATACCCTATCACCACCATCATATAATGAGTCAGTCCCAGTAGTATACCCTATCACCACCATCATGTAGTGAGTCGGTACCAGTAGTATACCCTATCACCACCATCATGTAGTGAGTCAGTACCAGTAGTATACCCTATCACCACCATCATGTAGTGAGTCAGTCCCAGTAGTATACCCTATCACCACCATCATGTAGTGAGTCAGTCCCAGTAGTATACCCTATCACCACCATCATGTAGTGAGTCAGTACCAGTAGTATACCCTATCACCACCATCATGTAGTGAGTCAGTACCAGTAGTATACCTATCACCACCATCATGTAGTGAGTCAGTACCAGTAGTATACCCTATCACCACCATCACGTAGTGAGTCAGTCCCAGTAGTATACCCTATCACCACCATCATGTAGTGAGTCAGTACCAGTAGTATACCCTATCACCACCATCATGTAGTGAGTCAGTACCAGTAGTATACCCTATCACCACCATCATGTAGTGACTCAGTACCAGTAGTATACCCTATTGCCACCATCATGTAGTGAGTCAGTACCAGTAGTATACCCTATCACCACCAGCACGTGTGTACTGTAGACTACGGGGGGGAAGATATACCATATTCTTAGCTCAACTGTCACGCCAGACCCACGTGCCTAACAACATGGTTAGACTCATAATGTCAGGGTGTACTTAGCAAGCCTAACTTATCAGTATACGGCGACATGTGTGCCTCTCCTTGGCTCGTCACAAGATTATAGAAATTAAATGGATACGTTATATTATTTAGTTCAGTGGGTGTCGGAGACCAAGGACTGGGAGGGGAGGTGATCCAGATGACTGTAGAAGCTCGCCCATAGGTTGTAGAAGTTTAGTTTAACACATTTATTGACAAAGCTTGGAGTACAGTTTGAGTATTCTGAGTAATTCAGTCAGGTCTTGACACTGAGGGTGGTATCACTTCTCACTGACACGCAGGACAGAGGTTCATACTCAAAGGAATAGCTCATATTCATTAGCAGTATATATAGGTCAGAGTCATGTGGGTTGATGTCGCAGGACAGAGGTTCATATACATTGGAGTCATATTCTAATTGAAGACTAATCAGTGTGGGCCAGCAGCAAATTTTGGATAAACAGCAAGAATATCTTCAAGCACCCCAGATTCAATGTAGTAATTACAAAGTTCATGATGCAATAAGCCAGGTGGCCTGAAGTCTTTGACAGTGTCACATTCAATAATATAGTGTTCAAGTGTATGCTTTAAAGGTTTATCACAAAGTTTACATGCTGAGTGTTCCGGTACGAGTACAGCGTTACTAACTTGCCAGATGTGTAGACTTGTTAAATAGTTGACAGATCTAAAACTGACTAGAAGACGGAGCCAGAGTGAATATTATTCCTAGATTTATATACAATATAAAGCAGTTTATCCTCTTAAAGTTTAGTGTCACTCTTTCTTTGAGTAGTATGGTTGTCGGGTTAACTATGATAATGAGTACTTAGTCGTGTCTTGTGCAGTTAGGGCTCTAAATTAACCCCTCCGTCTGGCCTGAGGTTTAGCTAGTATAAATTTGTAAGTGGGAGTGGTTGACCAACTCAGTTAGCAGTAATAACCGTGGGCGGACCTGTCCTATTATGTATCAGGGTAAAAAATTGTTCGGATTTGATAAACCTCAAAATTAATTTTTAGTTTTATGGATATTAACCTAAAGACTGAAATTTGTTTTATTATTTTATATAATGTAAAGTAGATGTACAAGTTCTTAATGAAACGTTTTATTTACATTTATGCCTCAACTCTCGGTCACCTCAGGTCTGCCTGCATTGACTCTCGGTCACCTGGTCACCTCAGGCCTGCCTGCATTGACTCTCGGTCACCTGGTCACCTCAGGCCTGCCTGCATTAACTCTCGGTCACCTTGTCACCTCAGACCTGCCTGCATTGACTCTCGGTCACCCCAGTCCTGCCTGCATTGACTACAGTCGTACTTAATCTGTAATTCAGCAGAAAACCATCAGAGTTTTATTTCTCGAAATTGTTTAACTGTTGTTAGAACAGTGTAATTATTTACTTTGTTACCCGCTAAAGAGTCTCGTGCTCTACTGACTGAGCTACTTAGCTCAGCTAGCCGGGCTTATTACTATTAACTAGTGTGTTAGAAACCGTAGAAGCCGTAGAGTGACTTGATCTCCTCTGCTTATTAAATTGGTCTGGCATCAGCCGAATACAATATTAAAAGTGGCGTCCCCACACTGAGGGGGAGAGAGTCTACTAAGGCCTTACTACAGTCCCAGGTCTAAGAACTGGACCTTAGGTAACTTTCGTCGTTATATATAGACGGACAGACAGACAGATTATGTTTACTTCTGAGGCCTGGGACCTTAGTATGATGTTAACCGCGTCACTACGAACAGTTACTTCTAGATAATGGTTTCTCTGGTTTCTAACACACTAGGTTTAGCTGCAAGCCCGGCTAGCTCAGTCGGTAGAGCACGAGACTCTTAATCCCGAGGTCGTGGGTTCGAGCCCCACGTTGGGCGAAACTCTTGCTTTGTCAGACAGCAAGAGTGGTTAAGGACGATTATGTGTGAGTAAGAGTCACATCTGCTACTGAACCAGTCGTCTTGGGAGTCATTAGTCAAAGATGCTTTATATCAGGACTCATCTGTCAAAGATGTCATGCGGTGGGTATTTGCTCAAACCTGTGTCACATTATTTTAGCGTCACTGACGTACAGCTGGCCCCAATCTCCAGCTTATCACTCAGCGTTGCCAATCCTCTCTCTGAAGGGTGAATTCGAAGCTGCTGGAGGGAAGGGGGAGGGGTGTGTCGGGGTAGGTGTCTTTCTATGGGGGGGGGGGGGGGAGGACGGGATACTTGGGGTGAGGAGGGAAAGTGTATATCAGTTGGGAGAGATTACGATGTAAGATAGCGTGTTGACAACACCGATGGGGTTTCCTCAGCTGAGTGTTATCGTCTAGTGCTAGCCAGATGAACATACTAAAGTTACACTAAGATGAGAGGGGGATGAAATCATAATAATAATAATAATAATAATAATAATAATAATAATAATAATAATAATAATAATAAACGGTTTATTAATAGAGCTGCAGCCAGTGGCTGAAAATATACAAACTTACATGTGATTTAGACATAATAATATACATTTAATACATGTACAGGGCTGCACAGTACATAAATCATGTTCTAAGTAAGGTGTTCCTTTGCAAAATTGGGCATTTATGAGCAAATGGATTATGGATATGTTTCAAACTACATCTTGTAGAAGCAGTGACGTTTCTTTAACACCTTGACTACGAGATGGAACTTCTCCACCTCAACAAAATAGTTTGGCGGTAGTCAGAATAAAATAGATAAACACACATCGTACTGATGGGACTCACTAATTCAGGGATGTGATTTCTCCGTTTTTTCGGATTTCCGGATTTCCCATCGTTTTAGGCGACCCACGTGAATCGCATAGATCCGTTGACAAAAGGGGGGGGGGGGGGATAACTATGACGAGAGAAATGTTTGATAATAAATAACAATAACACTGGTCAACAAAGTTTTTGTTGCATTGCTATAAACACTTGATTCCACCTAATTTGGGTGTGCTGATCTCATATCTGAAGTTAGTTTCTTTCTGTAAGCTCTAGTTTTTTTGCAATCAAGGTATTTTGAAATTTCAAAATTTCGTCTTCGTCTTATTGACCTCGTCGTCTATCTTGAAAAATATGTCATTAAACTGTCATTAAATTAGCTGGGTAATAAACAATAAAATATTAAATATTCTAAATTTATTCAACAACACAATTTGAAACATGTTCCATCTAAAACAAAGGTTGAAATTTGTATAAAACTCATTGTTAGGTAAGAAATTTGTTACTATGAGGAGACAAAGCCCAATCACATTTTAGCCAGGTAGGAATTTGCGCTTGAAGCTCTTGCGTTTGTGAAATGTCTCAGGGCACTCTCGTTTAATGCTCCAGCAGTAGTCTGCCATCATATGTTTGTCCCATCTCCCTTGGTAGCGGTCTTCCATGGTCTTGAGATCCTGATGAAACCGCTCGCCTTGCTCGTCACTTACTGCCCCTAGGTTCTCAGGGAATCTATCAAGATGACTATATAGGAAATGGAGTTTGACACTCATATTGCATCCAAGGTCATGAAAGGCTGACAACATGGTTGCTACAAGGGTTTCATAGTTGTCAGCCTTTTTATTACCAAGAAAGTTTTCCATTACCGCCACAAATGAAAGCCATGCACCCCTTTCCTTGTCGTCCATCTTTCTGACAAAGTCTTGATCACGTACAAGTGCACGAATTTGTGGTCCATCAAACACACCTGCCTTTATCTTCTCAAATGACAAAGCAGGGTGAGCAGAGACTATGTGTTGGAAGCATTCACCATCAGTATTTAATGCTCTGACAAACTGTTTCATCAGGCCCAGCTTGATATGGAGAGGAGGAAATATGATCTTTTCTCGACTGACGATTGGATCATTGACAATGTTTGGCATACCAGCTTCCAGAGTCTCACGTAAGGGCCACTCCTTCAGGTTCCAATGCCTGTCTCTAGCTCGGCTGTCCCACATGCAAAGAAAGCAGGGATACTTTGTAAATCCTCTTTGTTGGCCAAGAAGGAAGTTCACCATTTTGAGGTCAACACAAATTGTCCAGTTGTGCTCATGGTATTTTAGCAGGTGAATCACAGTTTTAATGTCATTATACTCCTCTCGTAAGCACACAGAATGACCCACAGGAACAGCGGCATAGACAATACCATTATGTAGTAGCACACACTTCAGGCTACGCTTACAACTATCTAGAAATAATCGCCAGTCATTTGGACTATACAATGGAATCCCTAATTCCTGGAGAAGACCCGGGATATTATGACAGTAAACAAACTTATTCTCCTCTGTAAAGAATGGCACAAAATCCTGTTCCCGCTTTCTGAAGTCTGAAACTTTTGTGGTCTGGTTCAGTAGAGCCTTTTCTTGCAACCTAGAAGCTAGAACTTCTGCTGCATTTTTGGAGAGACCCAAATCACGCACAAGGTCATTCAGCTCTGGCTGACTAAACTTCTGAGGGGTTGATGACTCTGGTGTACCATCAGAAGAATCGTCGGAATCTGCAAGTATTTCTTGAGTTTCATGTTCACTCTCTTGGTCTTTGTCGCTTCCCTCCTCTTCAGCTGGAGACAACCCATTAAAAACTGGAACTGGTAGCTCATCAGAGTGCAAAGTAGGTCGAATTGCTGAAGGGATACTAGGATACGATATTTTATGTCTGTTTTTCTTGCCAACACCCTTCGTATTGATCAGACAAAAATAGCAGTCAGTTGTGTGGTCCTTCGGTTCTCGCCAGGTCATGGGAATTCCGAACGGTAAGCCCTTACGTTTTCCTTTTGTCCAGTCACGCAGCATTTCTTCGCAGTTATGACACACAGCATGTGGAGCCCATTTTTTGTCTTGGTCGCCAAGAGTAAGTCCGAAGTACGCTTTATAGCCGCGCCTCACAAACGATGTTATATTGCGCCTCTGACGAATAAGCGTGAAGTATCCACAAATATAACAGAAGGCATCAGGTTTGTTCACACATTGATTTCTCTTTGTAGCCATGACCAAATCTGAAAGAAAAAACAGACAAAATTATATCTCCCTATTGATACCATCATCGTGTAATTAATTAATTTGACCGCAAACGGCTAGAATGTAAAACCTCAAATTACATGAAAACTGGAGCATGCAGAACAAAACTGGTTTCAAATATGAAATCAGCAGATCAAAAATGGTAAGAAACAGTAAAGAAATCTCATGCAACTGGGAATTATAAAAAAATTGTTGTCCTGTGATAATTGACCTTCTCGGGTCGATGGGTCTGCCGCGCGAGGACGATGAGCCAGTATAGTGGCCACACTCTCGTGTTAATGCTTTACATTATATACTCCTTTTCGTCTTGGCTGAGTATTTCTTGTTTTGTTTTCCATTCGTCGATTCCTTAGTATTTCATGGACCAAAGATCAATGACGTCATTCAAAGCCGCTATTAGAAGCATTATAATATGCCCCTCCACTTGATCCACCCTCCCCTCCACCCTATCCACCTGATCCACCCTCCCCTCCCCCTCCACCCTATCCACCTGATCCACCCTCCCCTCCCCCTCCACCCTATCCACCTGATCCTCCCTCTCCTCCCCCTCCACCCTATTCACTTGATCCACCCTCTCCTCCCCCTCCACCCTATTCACTTGATCCACCCTCTCCTCCCCCTCCACCCTAACCACCTGATCCACCCTCCCCTCCACCCTATCCACCAGATCCACCCTCCCCTCCCCCTCCACTTGATCCACCCCCCTCCCCCTCCACCCTATCCACCTGATCCACCCTCCCCTCCCTCTCCACCCTATCCACCCTCCCCTCCCCCATCCACCCGATCCACCCTCCCCTCCCCCCATCCACCTGATCCTCCCTCCCCTCCCCCCTATCCACCTGATCCACCCTCCCCTCCCCCTCCACACTATCCACTTGATCCACCCTCCCCTCCCCTCCACCCTATCCACTTGATCCACCCTCCTCTCCCCCTCCACCCTATCCACAAGATCCACCCTCCCCTCCCCCTCCGCCCTATCCACTTGATCCACCCTCCCCCTCCACCCTATCCACTTGATCCACCCTCCCCCTCCACCCTATCCACCTGATCCTCCCTCCCCTCCCCCTTATCCACTTGATCCACCCTCCCCTACCCCTCCACCCTCTCCACCTGATGCTCCCTCCCCTCCCCCTCCACCCTATCCACTTGAACCACCCTGCCCTCCCCGTCCACCCTATCCACCTGATCCACCCTCCCCCTCCACCCTATCCACTTGATCCACCCTCCCCTCCCCCTCCACCCTATCCACCTGATCCTCCCTCCCCTCCACCCTATCCACCTGATCCTCCCTCCCCTCCCCCTCCACCCTATCCACTTGAACCACCCTCCCCTCCCCCCTCTCCCACTGATCCACCCTCTCCCTCCACTTGATCCACCCTCCCCTTCCCCTCCACTTGATCCACCCTACCCTCCCCCTCCACCCTATCCACTTGATCCACCCTCCCCTCCCCTTCCACCCTATCCACCTGATCCTCCTTCCACTCCCCCCTCCACCCTATCTACCTGATCCACCCTCCATTCCCCCTCCACCCTATCCACCTGATCCACACTCCCTTCCCCCTCCACCCTATCCACCTGATCCACCCTCCCTTCCCCCTCCACCCTATCCACCTGATCCACACTCCCTTCCCCCTCCACCCTATCCACCTGATCCACACTCCCTTCCCCCTCCACCCTATCCACTTGATCCACCCTTCCCCCCTCCACCCTATCCACTTGATCCACCCTCCCCTCCCCCTCCACCCTATCCACCTGATCCTCCCTCCCCTCCCCCTCTACCCTATCCACCTGATCCACCCTCCCCCCTCCACCCTATCCACTTGATCCACCCTCCCCCCTCCACCCTATCCACCTGATCCTCCCTCCACTCCCCCTCCACCCTATCCACCTGATCCTCCCTCCCCTCCCCCTCCACCCTAACCACTTGATCCACCCTCCCCTCCCCCTCCACCTGATCCTCCCTCCACTCCCCCTCCACCCTATCCACCTGATCCACCCTCCCCTCCCCCTCCACCCTATCCACTTGATCCACCCTCCCCTCCCCCTCCACCTGATCCTCCCTCCACTCCCCCTGCACCCTATCCACCTGATCCACCCTACCCTCCCCTCCCCCTCCACTTGATCCACCCTCCCCAACCCCCTCCACCCTATCCACTTGATCCACCCTCCCCTCCCCCTCCACCCTATCCATCTGATCCACCCTCCCCTTCCCCTCCACCCGATCCACTTGATCGACCCTCCCCCTCCACCCTATCCACTTGATCCACCCTCCCCCTCCCCCCTATCCACTTGATCCACCCTCCCGTCCCCCTCCACCCTATCCACCTGGTCCACCCTCCCCTCCCCCTCCACCCTATCCACCTGATCCACCCTCCCCTCCCCCTCCACCCTATCCACCTGATCCACCCTCCCCTCCCCCTCCACCCTATCCACTTGATCTACCCTCCCCCATGGCTGAGCATTTTTCAATATAACTAAGTTTCTATAATCATTTTACACTTTCTGATGATCACAATTTAGTTTATAACCCATGACAGATTTCATAGTTGTATAGGCAACTCAGTAGGGCGTGTTTGTGTTCCCTAGGGAGTCAGGGCATGTGTGTGTCCCCCAGGAGATCTGGGTTGTAGGGCATGTATGTGCTCCCCAGGAGGTCAGGGCTGTAAGGCATGTGTGTGTCCATCAGGAGGTCAGGGTTGTAGGGCATGCATGTGCTCCCCAGGAGGTCAGGGCTGTAGGGCATGTGTGTGTCCCCCAGGAGGTCAGGGTTGTAGGGCATGTGTGTGTCCCCCAGGAGGTCAGGGTTGTAGGGCGTGTGTGTTCTTCCCCCCCCCCCCCCCCAGGACGTGAGGGCTGTAGGACATGTGTGTGTCCCCCAGGATGTCAGGGCTTTAGAACATGTGTGTGTCCCGAAGGAGGCCAGGGTTGTAGGGCATGTATGTGTGTGTCCCCAGGAGGTCAGGGCTGTAAAGCATGTGTGCGTGTTCCCAAGGACGTCAGGGCTGTAGGACATGTACGTCCTCCAGGGGGGTCAGGGCTATAAGGCATGTGTGTGTCCTCCGGGAGGTCAGGGTTGTAGGGCATGTGTGTATGTTCCCCAGGAAGTCAGGGCTGTAGAGCAAGTGTGTGTCACGTTTGTTCCTTAGGAGGTGAGAGCTGTGGGGCCTGTGTATGTGTTCCCCAGCAGGGGGACCCTATGATATGTAGGAAAATAAAACTCTCCAGCCATAGGTAGAGAAGCATGTTAAAGCAGAAGAGGTTGCAGCAGGAAGAAAATAAGAGGAAATATTTGTTAAAGAAACAGTTAGATTCAAAGAAAACAGAGTGCGAGAAAATGGCTCAAAAATCAAGGAAGAGCAGAGAGGCCTTCCACCAACAAAAACAGAAGCGTTTACTCCCCCAGAACAAACACCTAGCTGATGCAATGAAAACTAGGAATAAAACAAAACCAACTGAGTGAATATTACAAGGGACAGAAAACTAAATATTTTGTTTGTATAGATCATGGAACAGCTTATTTGTCTTATTTTAGTACTACATATGCTATTGAAGCCCCAGTTGGCGGTGCATTGGAGACAAATCCCTTTGGTAAGTATTACATTTTGAATTCTCACACAATACAGTGCAAAAAAAAGGTTACCTTTTAGTTTATCTTTCCTCAATAATGGTGCACAATTAAAAAAAATAAATTAATTCAAGTTTAGTAACAACTACAATTTGTAAAGGAATTATTAAGACTATATGCGTGAAAAATATTGTTACAATAAACATACAAGTTTGATTTTGAGTTACTGTGTATTTTAATTATTAGGCGCTCACGGAATGATTAGCAATGTGATGACTTAAGTTAAATATGGTAAAGACTTCCCTGGTAGGTGTTCCCCCCCCCCCCCCCCCCCCCCCGCCAGCTAAAAAAAAGAAAAAATTTATATATATATATATATATATATATATATATATATATATATATATATATATATATATATATATATATATATATATATTATATATTATTTTTTTTTTTTTTTTTTTTTTTTTTTTTTTTTTTTTTTTTATATATAAACAAGACCCAATAAAATCCCTGCTAATGGCTGCTGTGTCGATGTTATACCTAGCCAGCTCTTTTGCCACAAGGGCAGTTCTTCTTTCAGGACGCTCATTTGTGCCTGTAACTAGAAGGGTCCTGACATTCCATACAGCGACCATAAGAGGTTGTATAGTTGTTTTTTTGAATCTGTGACTATGATTGTGTTTTCCACTGCCTAAGGATGACCTTACTGGGTGCGGTTGCCCAGTCAGGTTGGTTCCTTAGGCAGTAGGGTGTGTCAATTTAGGGGGTGAACTGGCTAAATTGAAAATCGAGTAATTTGGTAGCAATTTATTGTAGTCTTTAAGCATGCAAAACAATATTCTGGCATAAATTTTTTTTTATAATAAGTCCTACCTACATCAAATGGATTTTTAAATGTACATATTTGTGAATTTATAACATAACCAGCGTTTGCACACATGTTACTGTTTCAAGTTTCAAATTATTATATTTTATTATCCGTAGTCTATTTGAAAGTAACCAATGCCTTCATACTCTCTTTGCTTTGGTTTCTTGTCATCAGTAGTCTGCTTGCTATTTGTGCTTTGATGTAACCTTCTCGCCTCTCGTGGCTGTAAACATGGCCCGCTGCTTCTGTGACCATTTTCACACATCTCTCCACACTTTGAGTGTGGGAAGGCCACTTCGGCACCTGCATTGGAGTCTCTTTAAGGTTTCTCAATTCTTGGCTAGTTAGACTTGTTGTCAATGGTGGCTCTTAAGACTTCCAAACTCAAGTCAACCAATTCTGATAGTTTGGTGGCATTGACGTTTATTGGGGGAACTTTTCTTGAATGAAACGAACAGTCTCCCAACTGGTCGTCATCTATTAGCGTTCCTCTAATCTTTAGAATGACTTCTACAGCCTCGGTTCGGAGATTGGTACATTGACTGCAAAGCATTGCTTGCAAAACTGCTTCTGATCGAGCATACCAAGCGGACCTTCTTGCCACAGGTAACACGATGTCCCTCACTACCTTCCTCTGTGTTCTTACTAGCTGCAATTGAAACAAAAGGTGATTGGGCCCATCCACCCACATAGGATTAAGTTTCACACTAAACCACTGGGGAAGATAAACTCCAATAAAAAATTCAACAATTAACCTCAAATTCTTCAGCACTTTGCCCTTCAATTCGTGTTTGGAAATCCAAATCCTGCAGAAACGAAGAGCTGTAGTTAACCAACGGCTGTGACTGACAGGTCCAATCTCCAAGAGAGCCAATGACTGAGGCACTTCTCCTGATCTTATTGCTTGGGCAATACGATAAGCATAGGATTGATCTGTGCTGAGATCTTTGATGACTCCTTCAGACAACGCCGGAAGGGGAGGGCCAACTTCGACCTTTGGAAAGGTTGTATTTATTTCTAGTTGTGTTGCTTCATCCAGCATGATGCCAAGGGGACCTGACCACTTGTTGTTGCTCTTTGTAGGACCATCAAGTTCCTGGATGAGATGACGAAGAGGTAGCTCGCCTGTATGTAAATCACATACAATCCAAACAAGTCTTCTTCCTAGTTTTTTCTCTAAATGCGTCATTACACCCCCTGCCATCCGGTGTTCACTGCAGTTGAATCTCCACCAACAGCCTGCAGTGAACTGCCAAGTCCTCTCTCCTGAACCCAACATAAAATATGATCAGCAATGACCTCTGCATGTTTCTTCCCTTCTACTTCAGTTTCGGGAGCAAAGTGAAACAAAAACCGACCACCAGGCTCAGAACAGACAGAGTAGTGTTCTTCTTTGATGAGACCTGGAAACTTTCTGTTCACTCCCTCTACTTCTAGCAAAACTTTTGTGTCATCTATTCTTCCATCAAACAAAAGACAGGAGAGCCCTCCCTCGCTTAAATCTTTTTCATGCTGATCAGATATTTCCTTCATTATTTTTTCTTGTGCTCTTCTAATTTTATTATGATCTATCACCAAAGATACATCCTCTCGGCTGATGAGGCCTGCATCTATCCAAGCGGCAGTTGCAATTTCTGCAGCCTCACGAAGTCCAGCATGGTGGCAAATACTAGCTTAAGCAATGTTTGAAATATTTCTTGTGTTGTATTTCATTTTCTTTGGTAAAGGTTCAGATGGCTCTTTGGAACTATCATCTGATGTTGCTTCCTGTTCATCAGAAGAACTATCAAAGAAGTGATAAACATCTTGACACAGCTCTTCCTCTCTTTGGATGGCTTCTTCACTCTTCATTTTCTTCTTTTGTTCCCTCTCTCGGATTTGTTCTCTCTTCTTGGCATTAGCAATCTGCTTCTTTGTTTCTGAATAATCTATTGAACCCATTTGCATACTTCCTTGGCCTTCTGCCTTTGTCCTCTGTGCCTTTATAAATTCAAGCTCTAAAACAGGGATCTTCTTTTCACGAGGACAACCACAATCAATGTGGGAATTATTTTCTCTCTTACCTGAGTGAGAACAGTTGGATTCAGAACATAATTGTATTGAGCACTTGCAGGTCAAAATGTCAAACAGAGTATCAAGTGTGTGCAGAAATTCATTTTTCCTGGCCAAGTTTCCTTTACCAAGTGATGTTTCAACTGCTTTGTGCCATAATTTCGTTAGTTTTAGCTCAATAGTTCGACACTGATTAATCACAGGTGGTTTGAATAGTGCAATAGCTTTTGTCCATTGATGCAGAAGAGGGACTATCATGTCATTTATGAGTTCTTTATCTGTATAGTTCCTTCTGTCCTTTGCATTTTTTTCTCGAAGGAGTAACCCTAATCTTAGCATGTCTCTCACTGTTGGAAGTTCTGATACAGGAAGCTCCTTCCCTTTACCAACTAGCAGGCTCAAGTGGGTTGACAACTGACTTCTTGTCTTCAATTTTGACATCTTCACACTATCTGACAAATAGAAAAATATTTCAATGTTTCATAATTCAATTGTTGTTTCCAAAAATATCAATTTGTTTATCAAAAATGCTGTAACAGAAATAACATAATAATTTCTTAGAACATAATGTTTTATACAATGATATAAGTAACTGCGACAATCAATATGCCCTACTTACAATAATTAAAATGTAGAATTCGTCTGGTAGAGTAGGTGCAAGTGCAATGAGAGCAAACCACCGTCTATGATATCTAGAAGGAGAGTGAGCCGGGCGCCTTATCCTCACGCTTGGTACAAGTCAAAACAAGAATTAAACTGTCCCACACGGAGAGCCTGTTCATGTTCTGACATGCATATTGTACACAAGCTATAGAACCATAAAATACTCCATAATCCATATGCTTACATGAGATTAGTTAATATCAAGTGAATAATTCTAATCAAGTCTCATTAATTTGTTGAAATGCTGATATTTGAAACTTTAAGGTATAATTGATGTAGGTGAGGGTTATTTCAATTCATTTTTGTTTGCTAATCTCAAGTTTAGACATAAAGAGGCACAATATTTTGACTACCAAATTTGATTTTTAACATGTTGACAAAATTGACACACCCTATTAGGCAGGCTATGTTTAGGGCACCTTTTCTAGCCCTCTCCCCCTGTGGGGTGAGCAGAGTGGCTCCTCGAAAGGGCTGCCCAGTCACACAGGCAGGACCGGATTGCACTGCTGCCTAGATCCCAGTGCATAAATGGTCATCTTATCTATGCCGCCCATGTGCAGAGTTGTGACTGGAGAGTCCAGGTAGTTATCTGTGCCTGTCCCCGTCGCCACTCGTCTGTCGCCATAAGACTTTTGGGGGTATAGGGGGTTTAAAAGGTGATGTGAAGTATGATGAGCTAGATGATGGTGCGCGTGAGGTGATCTATGTGGTGAGGCGGGAGCGCAGGCTGCAACCACACATCTTGGCTCTTCCCATTCTTGATCCAGTGTTGCAACGACTGTGGAGAGGGAAAGTGGCAATGGACTGCCGACAACCCAGTTTGTTGGGTTTCGCTTCAGTAGCCTATCCATCATGCATTGCCTTCATCCGTCTGTGAAGTTGTTGGGTTCTCAATTTGGTCACCTCTTCCACCTATACCGCTGTTGGGGTCTTGTTGAAGCTCTGTAAGCCTGATGCAGGGCTCCACTGCAGAGTTTTTGTTTGGGGTTTACTCCCGTAGCCTTATACCTACCAAGGTTAATCCGCAAGGCAGCGGGGCAGTGGTTAGTAGGCACCAGGACATGTCCACATGTCAGTGGGCCTATGCGCCGTTCCTCGGGGGCCCACTGCTGCTCTGAGATCCCCTGCTGTTCTAGCCTGGGCCCTCAAGGCACCCAGTTACCGTGTGTTGCCACGAGGAGGCACAGCAGATATCTTGATGGTGAAGAGGCTGTGTACTGACAGGCAAAGACCTGTGCAAGTTGCTTCCTGGTTCACCACACGGGCTAGCCAGTGGCAGTAGCTGAAAGCGAGAGGGAGCAAGCAGTGCTTGTACCTTAAGACTAACATAATGCTGCCACACGACGCACATTACATCACCTTGTGCGCAGTCACACACACATACACACACACACACACACACACTGAAGTCGTTATATATAGACAGGACAGACAGACAGACTGTGAGAATCATTTGAGGCATCCGTTGTTTACTTCTGAGGCCTGGGACCTTAGTATGATCTTAACCGCATCACTACTAGCAGTTACCCTTAGATAATTCACTGGGCTGCATTTGAAAAACAAAATCATGAGGTGCGGGGTTTCTTAGCTGATTCTTTATGTATTTTGCGTGCTGATTCCAAAAATGCCATTCATTTTGCCCAATCAGGTCAGATTTTTATGCTATGGGAATTAGGAAAAATCGAAATTCTTAAATATGATGTCAAAATTTTTATGCAAAATATATCATAAGAAATGTAACCACAACACATAGGACCAAAATATGTCAACTACATAGATGCCTTTACAGTTAGACATGCATAAATGGCTGTCGCAGAGAATTTCTTTGGTGGTTGGTGTCTGGGGCGTCCCGTTTCAGACACCAACAGTAGTCGGCGAGCATGTTGATATCCCAGCGACCCTGGTACCGCTCCTCCATTACACGGATATCTTGATGGAAGCGTTCTCCTTGTTCCTCACTCACATCACCACAGTTCTCTGGAAAGTAGTCCAAGTGGGAGCTAAGGAAGTGCATCTTGATGGACACGCGTGCACCAAGAACTTTGTAGCTCAGAAGTAGGTCCTCAACAACTCGTTCGTACTCTGGATTTCTGTTGTTGCCAAGAAAATTGGAGACAATAGACTTAAAGGCATGCCAGGCTTTCTTCTCATTTACATCCATGCTGCAATCAAACTTGCGATCTTTGAAAAACTCTCTGATCTGAGGGCCATCAAAAATTCCTGCATTCAGCTTTGCCTCACTGACTTTTGGAAATTTTTCTTTCAGAAAATTGAAAGCCTGGCTTTTTTTGTCCAGTGCCTTTACAAAGTTTTTGAACAGACCGAGCTTGATGTGCAGTGGCGGAAGAAGAATGTTCTGCGGATTCACCAGAGCATGGGCAACAACATTGTGAGAACCTGGAGTAAGTCCACTTCTTGCAGGCCAGTCACATTGCATGTAGTGCTGCTTGTCTGCTCGACTATCCCACAGACAGAGGAAACATGGAAACTTGGTGTAACCACCTTGTAGGCCCAGCACCATGGACACAACCTGTGGAAAAAACAGATTAAAAATATGTTTAGCTGAATAGTTTTATTATTAAAAAATATTAACACTTCATAATATGACAGTATGTCGGCAGACATAATTACCTATTAAAAAAACTGTCAACAAAATATCAATTTTTGAAAGCAACTGTTTTTGGTGTATTAAATTACCTTCAAGTCTCCACAGATCTTCCAATTGTGGTCTTTATACTTCAGAGCAGTTAACAGATACTCCATGTTGTTGTAGTTCTCATCCATCTGCACTGAATGCCCCACCGGAACAGACGCGACCTGGTTTCCATTGAACAACAACACAGCTTTCAAGCTTCTTTTTGATGAGTCAATGAAGAGCCGCCACTCTGATATATTATATGATATTCCCATAGCTGCAATGAGTCCACTGATATTGTTGCAATACACCAATGAAGTTTCCTTGTCAAAACTGAAGAACTTGCGAAATTCCTTGTCACGGTTACGGTACCAGGCAAATGTTGTTCCTGGTGCTAAGACATTGTGTTCGCAAAGCCGTGATCCTAGTAGTTGAGCTGACTCCTTAGACAAGCACAAGTCTCTTGTTAAATCATTCAACTCAGCTTGACTGATGGGTATGGGCTCTTTTGCAGAAGCTGTGGGCAAGTATGTACTAGAAGCGTCAGTCTCTTCTATGTCTTCATCGATATCATGATCGTCATCGAGTATCATGTCCCTATAGTTTTCTGGTGGAGTTGGAATTGGTATTCCTGGTCCGTGAGGAACTGGTTTGATGACTGAGGGTACATCTGGATACTTAACATGATGTTTGTTCTTCCTGTTTATACCTGAAATGTGAACGAAAGATTTAGTATCAAGATAGCATAACATATTAACTTACAGATATATTTAAGAATGCATGAACATACTGCATTTGATATATTAGTATTGATGTATTAGTATAACTCACCCTGAAGGTTTGTCATGCAGAAGTAACAGTCCGTGGTGTGATCTCTGCCTTCCCTCCATACCATAGGAATGCCAAATAGTAGACGTTGAATCTTCTTGTTGCTCCAGTGCCGCAGATTTTCAACACATGCTTTGCAGCACATGTGAGGGGCAAAAGCTTTATCTTGGTCTCCAAGTTTCATTCCAAAGTATGCATGATATAAGTTTTTCACTAGGGGAGTAATGGTGCACTGTCGGTCTGTCATTGTTACACAACCGCACACATAGCAAAACCTGTTCGGGTTGTTCTTGCACTTCCGATTCATGATTAAATGTACAACTCTGTAAGAAGAAAAAACAGGTGTGTATATGATTAGAAATATGCGTGTGTGTGTGTGTGTGTGTAAGAGAGAGAGAGAGAGAGAGAGAGACGCACACACTCCCACTTTCTTGAAGTCTCGAGAGACACTGACTGAGGGTCTAGACTTTAGAGGCACATCCGGTGGTTGCTAGTACATGCCATGTACCACCAGATGAAAAAGAAATTTAATTGTGAAAAAATATATGTAAAAAAACACGGACATATACTCTTTTCCTTTGCGTCATGGCGGACATTTAAATGGCCGGCGAGCACGTGGGCGTATTTAAATGCATCGTAAGGGCATTAAAACTGACCGAAATCTTTTCTGTGAAGCTTGCCAATGTCTCGGATGATTTTTTTAATGAACGAATATAAGGACCCCATTTTGAGCGAAAAATGCCAATATTTTACCTGAATCTCCGCTTAAAATGCTATAGCACAAAATTCTGACCTGATTGAGCAAAATGGATAACATTTTTGAGATCAGCATGCAAAATACACCCAGAAAAGCTTAATAATACACAAACCTCAAAAACTATGCAGGGCAGTGTAATGGTTTCTCAGGTTTCTAACACACAAGCTCTTAGTACTAAGCCCGGCTAGCTCAGTCGGTAGAGCACGAGACTCTTAATTTTCGGGGTCGTGGGTTCGAGCCCCACGTTGGGCGAAACTCTTGCTTTGTTCGACAACATGAGTAGTGGAGGACCATCAGATGTGAGTAAGTGTCAACTCGGGTACCTGTTCCTGACATGATGTCATGTTGCCAGTCATTAGTCAAAGATGTGTTATGTCAGGATCCATCTGTCAAAGATGTGTCATTTGGTGAGTCATTACTCAAAGATGTCGTATTATTTTAGCGTCATTGAGGTGCAGTTGGCCTCAATCCCGCATTTCCTACTTAGCGTTGCCAATCCTCTCTCTCCTTGAGGTGTGAATTCTAAGCTATCACTATTGAGCGGGGGGGAGGGGTGTGTCGGGGTAGGTGTCTTTCTATGGCGGGGGGGGGGGGGACGGGATACTTGGGGTGAGGAGGAAAGTGTCACTTCAGGTCTGCCTGCATTGACTCTCGGTCACCTGGTCACCTCAGGCCTGCCTGCATTGACTCGGTCACCTGGTCACCTCAGGCCTGCCTGCATTGACTCGGTCACCTGGTCACCTCAGGCCTGCCTGCATTGACTCTCGGTCACCTGGTCACCTCAGGCCTGCCTGCATTGACTCTCGGTCACCCCAGTCCTGCCTGCATTGACTTCAGTCGTACTTAATCTGTAATTCAGCAGAAAACCATCAGAGTTATATTTCTCGAAATTGTTTAACTGTTGTTAGAACAGTGTAATTATTTACTTTGTTACCCGCTAAAGAGTCTCGTGCTCTACTGACTGAGCTACTTAGCTCAGCTAGCCGGGCTTATCACTATTAACTAGTGTGTTAGAAACCAGACAAACTAAGATAAATATCCTAGCCGTAGAGTGACTTGATCTCCTCTGCTTATTAAATTGGTCTGGCATCAGCCGAATACAATATTAAAAGTGGCGTCCTCATACTGAAGGGGTGAGGGGGAGAGATTCTACTAAGGCCTTACTACAGTCCCAGGTCTAAGAACTGGACCTTAGGTAACTTTCGTCGTTATATATAGACGGACAGACAGACATACTATGTATACTTCTGAGGCCTGGGGCCTTAGTATGATGTTAACCGCGTCACTACGAACAGTTACTTATAGATAAAGGTTTCTCTGGTTTCTAACACACTAGGTTTAGTTGCAAGCCCGGCTAGCTCAGTCGGTAGAGCACGAGACTCTTAATCTCGGGGTCGTGGGTTCGAGCCCCACGTTGGGCGAAACTCTTGCTTTGTCAGACAGCAAGAGTGGTTAAGGACGATTATGTGTGAGTAAGAGTCGCATTTGCTACTGAACCAGTCGTCTTGGGAGTCATTAGTCAAAGATGTTTTATATCAGGACTCATCTGTCAAAGTTGTCATGCGGTGGGTATTTGCTCAAACCTGTGTCACATTATTTTAGAGTCACTGAGGTACAGCTGGCCCCAATCTCCAGCTTTTCACTCAGCGTTGCCAATCCTCTCTCTGAAGGGTGAATTCGAAGCTGCTGGAGGGAAGGGGGAGGGTTGTGTCGGGGTAGGTGTCTTTATATGGGGGGGGGGGGGGGGGAGGACGGGATACTTGGGGTGAGGAGGGAAAGTGTATATCAGTTGGGAGAGATTACGATGTAAGATAGCGTGTTGACAACACCGACGGGGTTTCCTCAGCTGAGTGTTATCGTCTAGTGCTAGCCAGATGAACATACTAAAGTTACACTAAGATGAGAGGGGGATGAAATCAAAATATAATAATAATAATAATAATAATAAACGGCTTATTAATAGAGTTGCAGCCAGTGGCTGAAAATATACAAACTTACATGTGATTTAGACATAATAATATACAGTACATTTAATACATGTACAGGGCTGCACAGTACATAAATCATGTTCTAAGTAAGGTGTTCCTTTGCAAAATTGGGCATTTATGAGCAAATGGATTATGGATATGTTTCAAACTACATCTTGTAGAAGCAGTGACGTTTCTTTAACACCTTGACTACGAGATGGAACTTCTCCACCTCAACAAAATAGTTTGGCGGTAGTCAGAATAAAATATATAAACACACATCGTACTGCTGGGACTCACTAATTCAGGGATGTGATTTCTCCGTTTTTTCGGTTTTCCGGATTTCCCATCGTTTTAGGCGACCCACGTGAATCGCATAGATCCGTTGACAAAAAGGGGGGGGGGGGATAACTATGACGAGAGAAATGTTTGATAATAAATAACAATAATTGACCTTCTCGGGTCGATGGGTCTGCCGCGCTAGGACGATGAGCCAGTATAGTGGCCACACTCTACGTGTTCATTCGTTACATTATATACTCCTTTTCGTCTTGGCTGAGTATTTCTTGTTTTGTTTTCCATTCGTCGATTCCTTAGTATTTCATGGACCAAAGATCAATGACGTCATTCAAAGCCGCTATTAGAAGCATTATAATATGCCCCTCCACTTGATCCACCCTCCCCTCCACCTCCACCCTATCCACCTGATCCACCCTCCCCTCCACCTCCACCCTATCCACCTGATCCACCCTCCCCTACCCCCTATCCACCTGATCTTCCCTCTCCTACCCCTCCACCCTATTCACTTGATCCACCCTCCCCTCCCCCTCCACCCTATCCACCTGATCCTCCCTCCCCTCCCCCTCCACCCTATCCACTTGATCCACCATCCCCTCCCCCTCCACCCTATCCACCTGATCCTCCCTCCCCTCCCCCTCCACCCTATTCACCTGATCCACCCTCCCCTCCCCCTCCACCCTATCCACTTGATCCACCCTCCCCTCCCCCTCCACCCTATCCACTTGATCCACCCTCCCCTCCCCCTCCACCCTATCCACCTGATCCACCCCCCTCCCCCTCCACCCTATCCACCTGATCCACCCTCCCCCTCCACCCTATCCACCTGATCCACCCTCCCCCTCCAACCTATCCACTTGATCCACCCTCCCCTCCCCCTCCACCCTATCCACTTGATCCACCCTCCCCTCCCCCTCCACCCTATCCACCTGATCCACCCACCCTTCCCCCTCCACCCTATCCACCTGATCCACCCTCCCCCTCCACCCTATCCACCTGATCCACCCTCCCCCTCCAACCTATCCACTTGATCCACCCTCCCCTCCCCCTCCACTCTATCCACCTGATCCACCCTCCCCTCCCCCTCCACCCTATCCACCTGATCCACCCTCCCCTCCCCCTCCACCCTATCCACCTGATCCACCCTCCCCTCCCCCTCCACCCTATCCACCTGATCCACCCTCCCCTCCCCCTCCACCCTATCCACCTGATCCACCCTCCCCTCCGCCTCCACCCTATCCACCTGAACCACCCTCCCCTCCCCCTCCACCTGATCCACCCTCCCCTCCACCTCCACCCTATCCACTTGATCCACCCTCCCCTCCCCCTCCACCCTATCCACCTGATCCACCCTCCCCTCCCCCTCCACCCTATCCACCTGATCCACCCTCCCCTCCACCTCCACCCTATCCACCTGATCCACCCTCCCCTCCACCTCCACCCTATCCACCTGATCCACCCTCCCCTCCCCCTCTACCCTATCCACCTGATCCACCCTCCCCTCCCCCTCTACCCTATCCACCTGATCCACCCTCCCCTCCCCCTCCACCCCCTCCACTTGATCCACCCTCCCTTCCCCCTCCACCCTATCCACCTGATCCACCCTCCCCTCCCCCTCCACCCTATCCACTTGATCCACCCTCCCCCTCCACCCTATCCACCTGATCCTCCCTCTCCTTGCCCTCCACCCTATCCACCTGATCCACCCTCCCCTCCCCCTCCACCTGATCCTCCCTCTCCTCCCCCTCCACCCTATCCACCTGATCCACCCTCCCCTCCACCCTCCCCTCCACCCTATCCACCTGATCCACCCTCCCCTCTCCCCTATCCACCTGATCCTCCCTCCCCTCCACCCTAACGCTTGATCCTCCCTCCCCTCCACCCTATCCACTTGATCCACCCTCCCCCTCCACCCTATCCACTTGATCTACCCTTCCCTCCCCCTCCACCCTAACCACTTGATCCACCCTCCCCTCCACCCTATCCACCTGATCCACCCTCCCCTCCCCCTCCACCCTATCCACCTGATCCACCGTCCCCTCCACCCTATCCACTTGATCCACCCTCCCCTCCCCCTCCACCCTATCCACTTGATCCACCCTCCCCCTTCACCCTATCCACTTGATCCACCCTCCCCTCCCTCTCCACCCTATCCACTTGATCCACCCTCCCCTCCCCCCTCCACCCTATCCACCTGATCCACCCTCCCCTCTCCCGCCACCCTATCCACCTGATCCACCCTCCCCTCCCCCTCCACCCTATCCACCTGATCCACCCTCCCCTCCACCCTATCCACTTGATCCACCCTCCCCTCCCTCTCCACCCTATCCACTTGATCTACCCTCCCCCGGGGCTGAGCACTTTTCAATATAACTAAGTTTCTATAATCATTTTACACTTTCTGATGATCACAATTTAGTCTATAACCCATGACATATTTCATAGTTGTATAGGCAACTCAGTAGGGCGTGTTTGTGTCCCATAGGGGGTCAGGGCATGTGTGTGTCCCACAGGAGGTCAGGGCTGTAGGTCATGTGTGTGTCCCCCAGGAGGTCAGGGCTGTAGGGCATGTGTGTGTCCCCCAGGAGGTTAGGGTTGTAGGGCGTGTGTGTTCTTCCCCCCCCCCCCCCCCCAGGACGTGAGGGCTGTAGGACATGTATGTGTCCCCCAGGATGTCAGGGCTTTAGAACATGTGTGTGTCCCGAAGGAGGCCAGGGTTGTAGGGCGTGTATGTGTGTGTCCTCAGGAGGTCAGGGCTGTAAAGCATGTGTGCGTGTTCCCCAGGACGTCAGGGCTGTAGGACATGTACGTCCTCCAGGGGATACAGGGCTATAAGGCATGTGTGTGTCCTCCGGGAGGTCAGGGTTGTAGGGCATGTGTGTATCACGTGTGTTCCTTAGGAGGTGAGAGCTGTGGGGCCTGTGTGTGTGTTCCCCAGCAAGGGGACCCTATGATATGTAGGAAAATAAAACTCTCCAGCCATAGGTAGAGAAGCATGTTAAAGCAGAAGAGGTTGCAGCAGGAAGAAAATAAGAGGAAATATTTGTTAAAGAAACAGTTAGATTCAAAGAAAACAGAGTGCGAGAAAATGGCTCAAAAATCAAGGAAGAGCAGAGAGGCCTTCCACCAACAAAAACAGAAGCGTTTACTCCCCCAGAACAAACACCTAGCTGATGCAATGAAAACTAGGAATAAAACAAAACCAACTGAGTGAATATTACAAGGGACAGAAAACTAAATATTTTGTTTGTATAGATCATGGAACAGCTTATTTGTCTTATTTTAGTACTACATATGCTATTGAAGCCCCAGTTGGCGGTGCATTAGAGATAAATCCCTTTGGTAAGTATTACATTTTGAATTCTCACACAATACAGTGCAAAAAAAAGGTTACCTTTTAGTTTATCTTTCCTCAATAATGGTGCACAATTAAAAAAAATAAATTAATTCAAGTTTAGTAACAACTACAATTTGTAAAGGAATTATTAAGACTATATGCGTGAAAAATATTGTTACAATAAACATACAAGTTTGATTTTGAGTTACTGTGTATTTTAATTATTAGGCGCTCACGGAATGATTAGCAATGTGATGACTTAAGTTAAATATGGTAAAGACTTCCCTGGTAGGTGTTCCCCCCCCCCCCCCCAGCTAAAAAAAAGAAAAAATTTATATATATATATATATATATATATATATATATATATATATATATATATATATATATATATATATGTATATAATTTTTTTTTTTTTTTTTTTTTTTTTTTTTTTTTTTTATAAACAAGCCCCAATAAAATCCATGCTAATGGCTGCTGTGTCGATGTTATACCTAGCCAGCTCTTTTGCCACAAGGGCAGTTCTTCTTTCAGGACGCTCATTTGTGCCTGTAACTAGAAGGGTCCTGACATTCCATACAGCGACCATAAGAGGTTGTATAGTTGTTTTTGTTTGAATCTGTGACTATGATTGTGTTTTCCACTGCCTAAGGATGACCTTACTGGGTGCGGTTGCCCAGTCAGGTTGGTTCCTTAGGCAGGCTATGTTTAGGGCACCTTTTCTAGCCCTCTCCCCCTGTGGGGTGAGCAGAGTGGCTCCTCGAAAGGGCTGCCCAGTCACACAGGCAGGACCGGATTGCACTGCTGCCTAGATCCCAGTGCATAAATGGTCATCTTATCTATGCCGCCCATGTGTAGAGTTGAGACTGGAGAGTCCAGGTAGTCATCTGTGCCTGTCCCCGTCGCCACTCGTCTGTCGCCATAAGACTTTTGGGGGTATAGGGGGTTTAAAAGGTGATGTGAAGTATGATGAGCTAGATGATGGTGCGCGTGAGGTGATCTATGTGGTGAGGCGGGAGCGCAGGCTGCAACCACACATCTTGGCTCTTCCCATTCTTGATCCAGTGTTGCAACGACTGTGGAGAGGGAAAGTGGCAATGGACTGCCGACAACCCAGTTTGTTGGGTTTCGCTTCAGTAGCCTGTCCATCATGCATTGCTTTCATCCGTCAGTGAAGTTGTTGGGTTCTCAATTTGGTCACCTCTTCCACCTATACCGCTGTTGGGGTCTTGTTGAAGCTCTGTAAGCCTGATGCAGGGCTCCACCGCAGAGTTTTTGTTTGGGGTTTACTCCCGTAGCCTTATACCTACCAAGGTTCATCCGCAAGGCAGCGGGGCAGTGGTTAGTAGGGCACCAGGACATGTCCACATGTCAGTGGGCCTATGCGCCGTTCCTTGGGGGCCCACTGCTGCTCTGAGATCCCCTGCTGTTCTAGCCTGGGCCCACAAGGCACCCACTTACCGTGTGTTGCCACGAGGAGGCACAGCAGATATCTTGATGGTGAAGTGGCTGTGTACTGACAGGCGAAGACCTGTGCAAGTTGCTTCCTGGTTCACCACACGGGCTAGCCAGTGGCAGTAACTGAAAGCGAGAGGGAGCAAGCAGTGCTTGTACCTTAAGACTAACATAATGCTGCCACACGACGCACATTGCACCACCTTGTGCGCAGTCACACACACACACACACTGAAGTCGTTATATATAGACAGGACAGACAGACAGACAGACAGACTGACTGTGAGAATCATTTGAGGCATCCGTTGTATACTTCTGAGGCCTGGGACCTTAGTATGATCTTAACCGCATCACTACTAGCAGTTACCCTTAAATAATGGTTTCTCAGGTTTCTAACACACCAGCTCTTAGCAGTAAGCCCGGCTAGCTCCTGTCGGTAGAGCACGAGACTCTTAATCTCGGGGTCGTGGGTTCGAGCCCCACGTTGGGCGAAACTCTTGCTTTGTTAGACAACATGAGTGGTGGAGGACGATCAGATGTAAGTGTCAATTCGGGTACCTGTTCCTGTCATGATGTCATGTTGCCAGTCATTAGTCAAAGATGTGTTATGTCAGGATCCATCTGTCAAAGATGTGTCATTTGGTGAGTCATTACTCAAAGATGTCGTATTATTTTAGCGTCATTGAGGTGCAGTTGGCCTCAATCCCGCGTTTCCTACTTAGCGTTGCCAATCCTCTCTCTCCTTGAGGTGTGAATTCTAAGCTATCACTATTGAGCGGGGGGGAGGGGTGTGTCGGGGTAGGTGTCTTTCTATGGGGGGGGGGGGGGGGACGGGATACTTGGGGTGAGGAGGGAAAGTGTCACCTGGTCACCTCAGGTCTGCCTGCATTGACTCTCGGTCACCTGGTCACCTCAGGCCTGCCTGCATTGACTCTCGGTCACCTGGTCACCTCAGGCCTGCCTGCATTGACTCTCGGTCACCTGGTCACCTCAGGCCTGCCTGCATTAACTCTCGGTCACCTGGTCACCTCATGCCTGCCTGCATTGACTCTCGGTCACCCCAGTCCTGCCTGCATTGACTTCAGTCGTACTTAATCTGTAATTCAGCAGAAAACCATCAGAGTTTTATTTCACGAAATTGTTTAACTGTTGTTAGAACAGTGTAATTATTAACTTTGTTACCCGCTAAAGAGTCTCGTGCTCTACTGACTGAGCTACTTAGCTCAGCTAGCCGGGCTTATTACTATTAACTAGTGTGTTAGAAACCAGACAACCTAAGATAAATATCCTGGCCGTAGAGTGACTTGATCTCCTCTGCTTATTCAATTGGTCTGGCATCAGCCGAATACAATATTAAAAGTGGCGTCCCCACACTGAGGGGGAGAGAGTCTACTAAGGCCTTACTACAGTCCCAGGTCTAAGAACTGGACCTTAGGTAACTTTCGTCGTTATATATAGACGGACAGACAGACAGATTATGTTTACTTCTGAGGCCTGGGACCTTAGTATGATGTTAACCGCGTCACTACGAACAGTTACTATTAGATAATGGTTTCTCTGGTTTCTAACACACTAGGTTTAGTTGCAAGCCCGGCTAGCTCAGTCGGTAGAGCACGAGACTCTTAATCTCGGGGTCGTGGGTTCGAGCCCCACGTTGGGCTAAACTCTTGCTTTGTCGTAGAAAATAAGTGGTGGAGAACGATCATGAGTGAAGACGGGTCACCTCTGCTCACTGTTCATGTCATGTTGCGAGTCATCGGTCAAAAATGTTTTATATCAGGACTCATCTGTCAAAGATGTGTAATGTGGTGAGTCACTAGTCATGGATGTCATTTGGTGAGTCATTACTCAAAGATGTGTCACATTATTTTAGCGTCACTGAGGTACAGCTGGCCTCAATTGTTTCCCACTAAGCGTTGCCAATCCTCTCTTTCGCCGAGGTGTGAACCCCGAATTCTGAAGTGTGAATTCGAAGCTTTTCCTAGTGAGCGCGAGGGTGGGGGGGGGGGGGGGCGGGATACTTGGGGTGAGGAGGGAAAGTGTATATCAGTTGGGCGAGATAACGATGTAAGATAGCTTGTTGACAACACCGACGGGGTTTCCTCAGCTGAGTGTTATCGTCTAGTGCTAGCCAGATGAACATACTAAAGTTACACTAAGATGAGAGGGGGATGAAATCATGTTCTAAGTAAGGTGTTCCTTTGCAAAATTGGGCATTTATGAGCACCACATATAGTATATTTATTGTAATACAACTTGATGTGAACAAAAATGGTTCAGTTGGGATCAGTCCAGTACAGTACCCGGGTATATTCTGATTATTTAAAACCTCAGATATAAAACTGACATAGGCCAAATTCTTCCTGATTTTGCTTTCCTTAATGATTCTTCGTGGTCGAGCCCTCGTCTTCTTAGACTCTGATATTAATCTGGCCTTTGCCAGAATACTCCCCTGCAGCAAATCTGCGGTGTTGACCTATGGGAGACCAGACGCGGATCGGGGGGGGGGGGGGGGTTCTGGGCGTCAGGGCCTTCCTTTTCATTAGAAAATTCCAACACTTTTTCTTTAATGCAGTATTGTCCTGAGGCGCTTTTGCTTAGCAAAATGTAATCACTATTGACTTAGAATATCTCCAAATATCAAGTGCACTTGGCTTCAAAATGGCTGCAAATTGACCATGATATTAGTCATGCAAAAAAAAAAAAATCTGCAGGCTTGCACCGACCCCCCCCCCCTCCCCCATATCCCCCCAGCATCAATAACCGTCTGAGAAATCACTTGGAAACGACCATCAGAATCAATTGCAGACAATTTGGGTTCAGGAAAGGGAAGTCCACCTCGACTGCGATAGCCCTGGCATGTGAGAACATAGCCAGATCCGCAGCCAGTGGTAGACAATGTAATCTAACTCTCCGGGATGTAGCGAAGGCGTTTGACGAAGTCTGGCACGACGGTCTAAAATATAAGCTCGTCGAACTCGGACTTCCCACCAACATTGAAAAACTACTTTGCAACTTTCTGGACGGCAGATATGCCAAACTGAGGGTAGGACAACACACAGGAGAGACCTTCCCACTCATGAGTGGAGTCCCTCAGGGGGGCGTCCTCTCCCCCACCCTATATATTATCTACACAAGTGACACTCCGCCTCCCACTAGAACAGGTAACGAAGATATTATGTATGCAGATGACGTCACTTAAATTACAACACTTCGAGGAAAATCAAGAGTACTACAGGTCGACAATGCCAGACGGGAAATAGAAAGGGTAAATAACTATGAAAAAAGAGGAAAATCCAAACCAGTCTCCCGAATTTGACAGTGATGTCCTTATGCAGAAGGAAAACCCATCCATTAGTAACCAATAATGCCCAGATAGAATACAAAAACAGAGGCACCCTCCTGGGCCTGCACATATCCACGACAGGTTACTCCCATCAGGTCCACACCTGGAAACCTGGAAAGAAAAGGCAAGAAGAGAGCTGAGAAAACTACCGCTTTAAAGCGTTTCCTGAGAAAATAAAATTCCGCCTTATGACATCACTTATCATACCGATATTAACTTACCCAGCAATACTTTTTCATACTATGAGCACCATACAATTATTAAAATTACAGGTGGTCCAAAATGAAGTCCTAAGATTCGTCACAGGTGAAAGATACCCCTTGGCCAGAACCACAGCCGAGATACATAGAGACCTGAGAATAAAACCCATCAACCAGCAGCTGCACACCCTGGCCAGCAGAGTCTCGCAAAAGATAGAACGATCAAAGCAAGAACTCCTTTAAAGACTCCCACCAGATAACGACAACAACCGTACATGGTTCCCAAAAAGTTACCAAACCTCAAAAGGTCCATTACCACCCCCGATCTATACGGTCAGGTAATAGACAACTTACCTAGACCAGCATCCGCCAGTAGGGTTGGCGGAATATGAAATAAGGCCCTCAAAACTCCCATATATGGGATAGGGTATAGGCTGCCTAGTGCCTGTACCGACGGACAATAACTAACCCATGATACAACCCTAACACACGATTAGCTTAGCTAACCCATGGCAGGGTGGTCAGCTCGCCTCCTCCTACTTCCTCCTAAATCTCTTCAATTTCCGAACTGTAACTTCCTTCCTCCACCTCAAATTTTCTTTCGTCCTCTCTCTACAAAAAAATAAAAAAAGTTTCCACACACGATCGTTCTCCACTACTTTTACCTAAAAAAAAAAAAGCAAGAGTTTCGCCCAAAGTGGAGCTCGAACCCACGACCCCAAGATTAAGAGTCTCATGCTCTACCGACTGACCTAGCCGACCTTATAATAGGGCGGTATTGTGTTAGAAACTAAGATAAATATCCTGGCCGCAGAGTGACTTGGTCTCCTCTGCTGATTAAATATGCCTGCATCAGCCAAACACAAGATTAAAAGTGGCGTCCCCACACTAAAGGGGTTTAAAATTAATAGCCTCCAAGGGGGCCGTGACGAGCTAGTGTAAGTAGTATATGTTTGGAGAAAATGTGGATATATGAACTCTCGCTTTTTCCAGAACCTCTGTAGAGGCATGAATTCAGAGCATGAAACTCTCCTCTTTTACTCCAAAGTGCGATGGCTTTCCAGGGGTAATGTTGTGAATCGAGTGTTCGAACATCGGGGAGAACTTAAGTTGTTCCTGGAAATGAAAGGGAAGGATGATCTACTAAGTCACTTCAACAAGGTGTTGTGGGAGCCACGTCTTGCGTACCTGGCAGACATATTTGAGCAGCTAAACAGGCTGAATCTCAAGCTACAAGGCAAGGAAAGAAATGTGTTTCACCACAGGATTGTACGGTATTCGTGCATTTCTTGACAAATTCCAGAACTGGCAAAGGAAAGTCAGTGCAGGAAATGTTGCCATGTTTGAGAATCTCTCAACTGTTCTTGACGAGATTGAAGAGGATCATCTACTTGACCCATCACTAAAAAATGAAATAATTCATCACTTGAAATCCTTGGAAAGTGAGCTCAAAAGGTACTTCCCAGAATTCGAAGAGGAAGAAGGGAAATTGGTGAGGAATCCTTTCTCTGGCACTCTTGATATTGCTGCCATTCCCGACGATGGTCAGGACGAATTCCTTGATCTCAGGAACGATTCTGCTGCCAGGGACTTCTATGAAGAAAAATCTGACTGCATTCTGGTGCTCAATGTATCAGTCATATCCAAAAGTTAGTGAGGTCGCACTTCGAGTCCTCTTGCCATTTTCTACTACTAATTTTTGTGAATCTGGCTTCTCCACCTTCTTTAAATAAAGAATAAAAGCCGAACCGGTTACATGTGGACCCAGACATGAGATGAACTTTATCAGTGACTCCACCTCGAATCAGTCGACTGACTGAAAGGAAACAATGTCATCCATCCCATTGAACTGTAACACAATAAGCATTCTGTTTGATGATTGTAAACATTAAAATAAAGGAAGAGAACCAAAACAGTTTATTTTCATCATTATTTGTGAGAGGCTTGGGAGAGAACTGAAGGGGGGCCATGTTGAGAGTTCCTCATGGGGGGGAATGGAGTGAAAAAGCTTGAGAAACACTTACTACCGACCGTTGCCGTCACCGTTGGGAGAGAGTCTACTTAGGCCTTACTACAGTCCCAGGTCTTAGAATTGAACCTTAGGTAACTTTCGTCGTTATATATAGACGGACAGACAGACAGATTATGTTTACTTCTGAGGCCTGGGACCTTAGTATGATGTTAACCGCGTCACTACGAACAGTTACTTATAGATAAAGGTTTCTCTGGTTTCTAACACACTAGCTAGTAGCATTAAGCCCGGCTAGCTCAGTCGGTAGAGCACGAGACTCTTAATCTCGGGGTCGTGGGTTCGAGCCCCACGTTGGGCGAAACTCTTGCTTTGTTAGACAACATGAATGGTGAAGGACGATCAAATGTGAGTACGAGTCTCCGCTGCCACCTGTACCTGTCATGTTGTGAGTCATTAGTCAAAGATGTGTTATGTCTGGACCCATCTGTCAAGGAGGTGTCATGCGGTGAGTCAATCGTGAAAGATATCTCACCTTATTTTAGCATCACTGAGGTACTCAAAAATAAATAGGGGAGGAGCATGTGTAGTTATTATCAAACTTCTCATTCATGGACGGGAGGGGCAGGTGACGTGGTAGCCAAGGAATGACTGTTGATAGAAAAGATTCCTAACAACTGTCTCCCCTTTAGGCTGTGCGAAAAGAAGAAAGTCATAATGAAATGTATGTATTGGGCTGATTATTTGGTCTTGTTATCTGGTAAATGCTCAGTGTATTCTTCTGTTTTTAATTTCGAGGATTATTAATTCTATAAACCTCTGAGACTGTGGCCTCAGGTCGTCACAATGGGTTAAGGGTCGGTCGTGCGCTGGCCATCCGTTACTCGACCTCACTGAGCACCACAAACAATATAGATCGAACATTCAGGCCAGCGACCACCACGGCGGGACGGGTACATGTGGCCTGGCACAGTGCCGCGCCGTGGAACCTTCAGGAGAACACATACACAGTGCCAAGTGGCATTGTCCTCAGAAACACCAAGAACGTAACCCTACAATATTAGGGAGGTCGGGAGGGGAGGGGGGTGGGGGGGCGTTGTCCTGGATGGTTATTCTAGTGCAATGTTGGCGAGGAAGGTTTACCTGGCTGTGTGTGTAACCTCTTAACTCTCTACCAGCTGCTGCGTCAAACTGTAATTGTCTTTGTAGAATAATGAGGACACATTATTTAGAAGGAAGAAAAGGAGGAACGCAGGTGTGCCAAAGTGTCAACAAGACCTCCTGTCGCGTCCTTGATTTTACAATTACTCTTCTGTACTTTCGTCATCCGGTCTCATTGGCTCGATAAGATAGTACAAGTGTTAGGAAGTGTAAGTGAGGTGTGTTGCTGAGGATGTGTGAGAGGTGTGTCGCTGAGGATGTGTGAGAGGTGTGTTGCTGAGGATGTGTGAGAGGTGTGTTGCTGAGGATGTGTGAGAGGTGTGTTGCTGAGGATGTGTGAGAGGTGTGTCGCTGAGGATGTGTGAGAGCTGTGTCGCTGAGGATGTGTGAGAGGTGTGTTGCTGAGGATGTGTGAGAGGTGTGTTGCTGAGGATGTGTGAGAGCTGTGTCGCTGAGGATGTGTGAGAGGTGTGTTGCTGAGGATGTGTGAGAGCTGTGTCGCTGAGGATGTGTGAGAGGTGTGTTGCTGAGGATGTGTGAGAGGTGTGAGAGGTGTGTTGCTGAGGATGTGTAAGAGGTGTGTTGCTGAGGATGTGTGAGAGGTGTGTCGCTGAGGATGTTTGAGAGGTGTGTCGCTGAGGATGTGTGAGAGGTGTGTCGCTGAGGAGGTGTGAGAGGTGTGTTGCTAAGGATGTGTGAGAGGTGTGTCGCTAAGGATGTGTGAGAGATGTGTTGCTGAGGATCTGAGAAAGGCTTGAGTGGTCAATTTCCCCGCACCAGAAGGACTGAGTCACTCGCGTTATTATGGTCATTCAGGCGACAGTATCGTTGACTGGAGTCTCTTAACATACACTGTCGCTGGTGTTAGTGTAGTGAGGTTAAATTTAATAGTCAAACAGAACGAAACTAAATTAAGAGATAGAGTGGTGGTGGCTGGCGTGATGTCACTTGCAGGCAGCTGATTTTGTGTCACGTGATCAGTGGCAAGCGTTCACAGCTGATTCAACAAGACAATAATTCTCCAGGTATTTGCTTACTTTCCTGCACACTAAAATAAATAACTTAATTTATCTGTAAATACTTATGAAAATTCTCCAAATGTAAATATGAAAAAACAAACATTGCAGTAAAATTCTTAAAATTGGTGAGAGAATCGGAGTTTCCTTTTAAAAGTGGCGCTCCTTAGAGAAGGGGTTAATGGAGAGTTTATTAACCCCTCACAATAACCAGGGATGGGTCAAGGCCTGGTCCTGTGAGTTATGAGACAGACGCTGGAAGTTGTAGTTCACTAATTATAAAGTTGTGAGTTGTGAGGTGTAAATATGAAGAACGGTAGGCTGGTGTGTTGTGAGTCGCCCGGACCCACCACCTCCCTCCGTTAGGTGTATAGGAGTATTATGTCGTCTTACTGAGAATAGAACGAAGACTCTGGTGTCGTAATCCTGGACGGTGTAGAGCCAAGATTTGTCGGGCACAGTACATCACCTACAGTACGTCTCACTCCCTGGGGGCTGGGGGGGTGTGACAGATGACGGGGACTCATCCTGTCCACCTCTGACGGGAAGTACAATGGAATATGATGTAATAAATGAGGTTTTATTGATGTTTATTATTGTGTTTGAAGAAAAATAAGATGTTTTGTCGTCAGTATTGGCACTGACACATTTACTCTGACTTATCTCAAACATCAGAAGTATTATTAATGTGTGGAGAGAATTAACACTATCAAAATATTATTAAAAACATCCTGGATTGATGGTTAGTATTTGTGGAATGTTCGCTTGTGTGTAGTAGTGATGTCCTCGGTAATGACCACCCGTCAGTGTGCACCATGACTCGCCACCTCCGTGTTAGTCAACCATACAGATGGCACGGCTCCCACACCTCCAACAGGTAGTTCAAGTCCACCTGGCTTGTCGTGTGGCGGTGGTGGGCAGGTCCTCGGGTGACCGAGAGGCGGCCCGTCATCATCGCTATAGTCATCGTCTACTGTATCTTGATTTAAGGATGAGGTTTGCCTGCACGAGTCATCGATGGGACACAATGATTCCCGCCAAAAGTCTTCATTTCTTGACCGCCACCAGTGACCTTCTGCAGAGGGAAGGGTCACGTGTGTGTGGGGGGGGGGGGGGGGGGATTTTCTCTCCTACGTCTGGAGTTGTTGTTCCTAGGCAGGAGAAGGACACCACTACCTCGTCATCACAAGTTCCTCCTGAATTATCTTCCCCCAATATACACCAACGACAGTATATCTTGGTAAGTTATCTTAATTTCTTCGTCTTTAAAAGTAACTTCACGTTATTTAACACCAGTATAATGTTGTGTGTGCTGGAGGTAACTATCACTCATAATAAAACATTGACTGTAATGTGAACCTGGCTGACTGACGTTCATTTGTTTATTGTCAAGTGAAGATCGCGGGCCCCAGCACACGTCGGCCCAAGCATTTATTGCTGTCACAACACGGAGACGAGGCTCTCTCTCTCTCTCTCTCTCTCTCTCTCTCTCTCTCTCTCTCTCTCTGGCAGAAACATATCATAGTTTCTTCTTTAGTGGAAACCTCAGTGTGTTGATGGAAACCTCAGTGTGTTGATGGAAACCTCATGTGTTGATGGAAACCTCATGTGTTGATGGAAACCTCATGTGTTGATGGAAACCTCATGTGTTGATGGAAACCTCATGTGTTGATGGAAACCTCAGTGTGTTGATGGAAACCTCATGTGTTGATGGAAACCTCAGTGTTGATGGAAACCTCATGTGTTGATGGAAACCTCATGTGTTGATGGAAACCTCAGTGTGTTGATGGAAACCTCATGTGTTGATGGAAACCTCATGTGTTGATGGAAACCTCATGTGTTGATGGAAACCTCATGTGTTGATGGAAACCTCAGTGTGTTGATGGAAACCTCATGTGTTGATGGAAACCTCAGTGTGTTGATGGAAACCTCATGTGTTGATGGAAACCTCATGTGTTGATGGAAACCTCAGTGTGTTGATGGAAACCTCAGTGTGTTGATGGAAACCTCGTGTGTTGATGGAAACCTCATGTGTTGATGGAAACCTCGTGTGTTGATGGAAACCTCAGTGTGTTGATGGAAACCTCATGTGTTGATGGAAACCTCAGTGTTGATGGAAACCTCAGTGTGTTGATGGAAACCTCATGTGTTGATGGAAACCTCATGTGTTGATGGAAACCTCATGTGTTGATGGAAACCTCATGTGTTGATGGAAACCTCAGTGTGTTGATGGAAACCTCATGTGTTGATGGAAACCTCATGTGTTGATGGAAACCTCAGTGTGTTGATGGAAACCTCAGTGTGTTGATGGAAACCTCGTGTGTTGATGGAAACCTCATGTGTTGATGGAAACCTCGTGTGTTGATGGAAACCTCGTGTGTTGATGGAAACCTCATGTGTTGATGGAAACCTCGTGTGTTGATGGAAACCTCATGTGTTGATGGAAACTTCGGTGTGCTGATGGAAACCTCAGTGTGTTGATGGAAACCTCAGTGTGTTGATGGAAACCTCGGTGTGCTGATGGAAACCTCAGTGTGTTGATGGAAACCTCATGTGTTGATGGAAACCTCAGTGTGTTGATGGAAACCTCAGTGTGTTGATGGAAACCTCAGTGTGTTGATGGAAACCTCATGTGTTGATGGAAACCTCAGTGTGTTGATGGAAACCTCAGTGTGTTGATGGAAACCTCAGTGTGTTGATGGAAACCTCAGTGTGTTGATGGAAACCTCATGTGTTGATGGAAACCTCAGTGTGTTGATGGAAACCTCAGTGTGTTGATGGAAACCTCAGTGTGTTGATGGAAACCTCATGTGTTGATGGAAACCTCATGTGTTGATGGAAACCTCAGTGTGTTGATGGAAACCTCAGTGTGTTGATGGAAACCTCATGTGTTGATGGAAACCTCATGTGTTGATGGAAACCTCAGTGTGTTGATGGAAACCTCGGTGTGTTGATGGAAACCTCATGTGTTGATGGAAACCTCAGTGTGTTGATGGAAACCTCAGTGTGTTGATGGAAACCTCAGTGTGTTGATGGAAACCTCAGTGTGTTGATGGAAACCTCATGTGTTGATGGAAACCTCAGTGTGTTGATGGAAACCTCAGTGTGTTGATGGAAACCTCGTGTGTTGATGGAAACCTCGGTGTGTTGATGGAAACCTCGTGTGTTGATGGAAACCTCATGTGTTGATGGAAACCTCAGTGTGTTGATGGAAACCTCGGTGTGTTGATGGAAACCTCATGTGTTGATGGAAACCTCAGTGTGTTGATGGAAACCTCAGTGTGTTGATGGAAACCTCAGTGTGTTGATGGAAACCTCATGTGTTGATGGAAACCTCTGTGTGTTGATGGAAACCTCGTGTGTTGATGGAAACCTCAGTGTGTTGATGGAAACCTCATGTGTTGATGGAAACCTCATGTGTTGATGGAAACCTCAGTGTGTTGATGGAAACCTCATGTGTTGATGGAAACCTCAGTGTGTTGATGGAAACCTCATGTGTTGATGGAAACCTCAGTGTGTTGATGGAAACCTCGGTGTGTTGATGGAAACCTCATGTGTTGATGGAAACCTCAGTGTGTTGATGGAAACCTCAGTGTGTTGATGGAAACCTCATGTGTTGATGGAAACCTCTGTGTGTTGATGGAAACCTCGTGTGTTGATGGAAACCTCATGTGTTGATGGAAACCTCAGTGTGTTGATGGAAACCTCGTGCGTTGATGGAAACCTCGGTGTGTTGACGTCAGTTCAGCTGCCTCCCTCAAAAGACTCAGCCGTCCGTGGGTTCATGTTACTGTTATTTTTCATTCGCGAAATATCCTAAGAACAGGAACAACAGCTGGAGCGTCAGGGTATAGCCAGCTGGTAGCCAGATGGACCAGATGGACCAGCTGGTAGCCAGATGGACCGCCCAGCTGGTGTAAAGGGAATTTTGTTATGATGAGGTACGGTAAGGTTGACATTCCTGTATTTTAAATAGCTTTATGCACCTTTATGTACTATACCTAAGACAGCGGAAGATAGGTCAGGTTAGGTTAGGTTAGGTTAGAGAGGATAAGTGCTTGACTGGTCTGTTTAGGTTGAGAAGTGATATCAGCTCGTGTTACAGTGCCAGTGGTCAGGTCAGGTCACCTGTATGTCACGTAGGCCAGTGGCACTCTCCCCCACAGGTGCCAAGGTGTTTTAACTTTTTGGACAAGGGTTTAACAGGGCGAAGGTTTAACAGGACGAAGGTTTAACAGGGCGAGGGTTTAACAGGACGAGGGTTTAACAGGACGAGGGTTTAACAGGGCGAGGGTTTAACAGGGCGAGGGTTTAACAGGGCGAGGGTTTAACAGGACGAAGGTTTAACAGGACGAAGGTTAACAGGACGAGGGTTTAACAGGACGAAGGTTTAGCAGGGCGAGGGTTTAACAGGACGAGGGTTTAACAGGACGAGGGTTTAACAGGACGAAGGTTTAACAGGGCGAAGGTTTAACAGGTCGACGGTTTGACAGGGCGAGGGTTTAACAGGATGAGGGTTTAACAGGTCGAGGGTTTGACAGGATGAGGGTTTAACAGGTCGAGGGTTTAATAGGACGAGGGTTTAACAGGGCAGGAGTATCTGAGTGAGTGAGTGAGTGAATGAATAAGTTGGTGAATGAGTAACCCAAACAAACATACATTTATTAATACACCAACACAAATTATCATGTACAGTAAACACAGTAAACGTCTATCTCCTTACAACAAGTATGAAACAATGCCAAACTTAATATATCCCAGAGTAGCCCACAGTGTTCAGGAAAGTTCCAAGGAGATGAGAGACTATATATACAAGTGGTGGTGTGGACGGGCTATCAGACACCTACTGCTTGTGAGAGAGAGAGGTAGTGTGTGTGTGTCAAGCTGCTCTCGTCTCCCCCCATCCACACACCGTCATTATTTTCTCTTTCATTCTTTCCACAGTTTTTCTCGTAAGGTGAGAATAATTTAATGTTATTTTGTTATTATCATTGTTGTCTGTTCTCCTTCGTTTGTTTGATGTCGTAGCTGTAATTTGATAGTTTTTTTGTATTTTATAAGTTTTGTGGCCTGTTATCTCCTCGATGGTGATAAACTTACAAAAACATGAAACTTTATCATCTCAAATTCACAACAGTTGACATATTATCATCCTCAATGACAGTATATTTTAATTTCTTTTATTTTATTGATAGTAATTTATTTAGGTTCCTTTTTTGTTGTAAATAATATTAAGTTAGTTACCCTTATAAACCTGTCCAGTCGCTCAGTATAAACCCGGGTTACATTCCTCACCTAACCTGAAGTAACTTGATAACGTCAGGCCTCAGAGGTGACCCCGTGTCTTTAATTATTTCACAAAACAATAAAACACTGTTATTCATTTTTGTCTTTGTGTATAATGAATAAATAAGTTCAATGTTATGTAGATTAGGTTAGTTGTGGTGAAGCAAGTGAGGAGAGAAGTGAGGGAAGTGTTATAGTGGAGTGGTGAGAGACAACACCTCACCTCTCACCTCATCTCTCACCTCACCTCTCACCTCATCTCTCACCTCATCTCATCTCTCATCTCACCTCTCACTTTTATACTCGTGTCCACTGGATCTGTCACCATCCATTTTTCCTTGTGTCTGTCTTCTCCTTGTGTCTGTCTTGTGTCTGTCTTCTCCTTGTGTCTGTCTTGTGTCTGTCTTCTCCTTGTGTCTGTCTTGTGTCTGTCTTGTGTCTGTCTTCTCCTTGTGTCTGTCTTGTGTCTGTCTTCTCCTTGTGTCTGTCTTGTGTCTGTCTTGTGTCTGTCTTCTCCTCGTGTCTGTCTTGTGTCTGTCTTGTCCTTGTGTCTGTCTTGTGTCTGTCTTGTGTCTGTCTTCTCCTTGTGTCTGTCTTGTGTCTGTCTTCTCCTTGTGTCTGTCTTGTGTCTGTCTTGTGTCTGTCTTCTCCTTGTGTCTGTCTTGTGTCTGTCTTCTCCTTGTGTCTGTCTTGTGTCTGTCTTGTGTCTGTCTTCTCCTTGTGTCTGTCTTGTGTCTGTCTTCTCCTTGTGTCTGTCTTGTGTCTGTCTTCTCCTTGTGTCTGTCTTGTGTCTGTCTTCTCCTTGTGTCTGTCTTCTCCTTGTGTCTGTCTTGTGTCTGTCTTCTCCTTGTGTCTGTCTTGTGTCTGTCTTCTCCTTGTGTCTGTCTTGTGTCTGTCTTCTCCTTGTGTCTGTCTTGTGTCTGTCTTCTCCTTGTGTCTGTCTTGTGTCTGTCTTCTCCTTGTGTCTGTCTTCTCCTTGTGTCTGTCTTGTGTCTGTCTTGTGTCTGTCTTCTCCTTGTGTCTGTCTTGTGTCTGTCTTCTCCTTGTGTCTGTCTTGTCTGTCTTCTCCTTGTGTCTGTCTTGTGTCTGTCTTCTCCTTGTGTCTGTCTTGTGTCTGTCTTCTCCTTGTGTCTGTCTTCTCCTTGTGTCTGTCTTGTTTCTGTCTTCTCCTTGTGTCTGTCTTGTGTCTGTCTTCTCCTTGTGTCTGTCTTGTGTCTGTCTTCTCCTTGTGTCTGTCTTGTGTCTCTCTTCTCCTTGTGTCTGTCTTCTCCTTGTGTCTGTCTTGTGTCTGTCTTCTCCTTGTGTCTGTCTTCTCCTTGTGTCTGTCTTGTGTCTGTCTTCTCCTTGTGTCTGTCTTGTGTCTGTCTTGTGTCTGTCTTCTCCTTGTGTCTGTCTTGTGTCTCTCTTCTCCTTGTGTCTGTCTTGTGTCTGTCTTGTGTCTGTCTTCTCCTTGTGTCTGTCTTGTGTCTGTCTTCTTGTGTCTGTCTTGTGTCTGTCTTCTCCTTGTGTCTGTCTTGTGTCTGTCTTCTCCTTGTGTCTGTCTTGTGTCTGTCTTGTGTCTGTCTTCTCCTTGTGTCTGTCTTGTGTCTGTCTTCTCCTTGTGTCTGTCTTGTGTCTGTCTTCTCCTTGTGTCTGTCTTGTGTCTGTCTTCTCCTTGTGTCTGTCTTCTCCTTGTGTCTGTCTTCTCCTTGTGTCTGTCTTGTGTCTGTCTTCTCCTCGTGTCTGTCTTGTGTCTGTCTTCTCCTTGTGTCTGTCTTCTCCTTGTGTCTGTCTTGTGTCTGTCTTCTCCTTGTGTCTGTCTTGTGTCTGTCTTGTGTCTGTCTTCTCCTCGTGTCTGTCTTGTGTCTGTCTTGTGTCTGTCTTCTCCTCGTGTCTGTCTTGTGTCTGTCTTCTCCTTGTGTCTGTCTTGTGTCTGTCTTGTGTCTGTCTTCTCCTTGTGTCTGTCTTGTGTCTGTCTTCTCCTTGTGTCTGTCTTGTGTCTGTCTTCTCCTTGTGTCTGTCTTGTGTCTGTCTTCTCCTTGTGTCTGTCTTGTGTCTGTCTTCTCCTTGTGTCTGTCTTGTGTCTGTCTTCTCCTTGTGTCTGTCTTCTCCTTGTGTCTGTCTTGTGTCTGTCTTCTCCTTGTGTCTGTCTTGTGTCTGTCTTCTCCTCGTGTCTGTCTTGTGTCTGTCTTGTGTCTGTCTTCTCCTTGTGTCTGTCTTCTCCTTGTGTCTGTCTTGTGTCTGTCTTCTCCTTGTGTCTGTCTTGTGTCTGTCTTCTCCTTGTGTCTGTCATGTGTCTGTCTCCTTGTGTCTGTCTTGTGTCTGTCATGTGTCTGTCTTCTCCTTGTGTCTGTCTTGTGTCTGTCTTGTGTCTGTCTTCTCCTTGTGTCTGTCTTGTGTCTGTCTTGTGTCTGTCTTCTCCTTGTGTCTGTCTTGTGTCTGTCTTCTCCTCGTGTCTGTCTTGTGTCTGTCTTCTCCTTGTGTCTGTCTTGTGTCTGTCTTGTGTCTGTCTTCTCCTTGTGTCTGTCTTGTGTCTGTCTTCTCCTTGTGTCTGTCTTGTGTCTGTCTTCTCCTTGTGTCTGTCTTGTGTCTGTCTTCTCCTTGTGTCTGTCTTGTGTCTGTCTTCTCCTTGTGTCTGTCTTGTGTCTGTCTTCTCCTTGTGTCTGTCTTGTGTCTGTCTTCTCCTTGTGTCTGTCTTGTGTCTGTCTTCTCCTTGTGTCTGTCTTGTGTCTGTCATGTGTCTGTCTTCTCCTTGTGTCTGTCTTGTGTCTGTCTTCTCCTTGTGTCTGTCTTGTGTCTGTCTTCTCCTTGTGTCTGTCTTCTCCTTGTGTCTGTCTTGTGTCTGTCTTGTCCTTGTGTCTGTCTTCTCCTTGTGTCTGTCTTGTGTCTGTCTTGTCCTTGTGTCTGTCTTGTCCTTGTGTCTGTCTTCTCCTTGTGTCTGTCTTGTGTCTGTCTTCTCCTTGTGTCTGTCTTGTGTCTGTCTTCTCCTTGTGTCTGTCTTCTCCTTGTGTCTGTCTTGTGTCTGTCTCTCCTTGTGTCTGTCTTGTGTCTGTCTTCTCCTTGTGTCTGTCTTCACCTTAACACAGGTACTGACTCACAACACTGACTTAACACAGGTACTGACTCACAACACTGACTTAACACAGTTACTGACTCACAACACTGACTTAACACAGGTACTGACTCACAACACTGACTTAACACAGTTACTGACTCACAACACTGACTTAACACAGGTACTGACTCACAACACTGACTTAACACAGGTACTGACTCACAACACTGACTTAACACAGGTACTGACTCACAACACTGACTTAACACAGGTACTGACTCACAACACTGACTTAACACAGGTACTGACTCACAACACTGACTTAACACAGGTACTGACTCACAACACTGACTTAACACAGGTACTGACTCACAACACTGACTTAACACAGGTACTGACTCACAACACTGACTTAACACAGGTACTGACTCACAACACTGACTTAACACAGGTACTGACTCACAACACTGACTTAATACAGGTACTGACTCACAACACTGTTTTAATACAGGTACTGACTCACAACACTGACTTAACACAGGTACTGACTCACAACACTGACTTAACACAGGTACTGACTCACAACACTGACTTAACACAGGTACTGACTCACAACACTGACTTAACACAGGTACTGACTCACAACACTGACTTAATACAGGTACTGACTCACAACACTGACTTAATACAGGTACTGACTCACAACACTGACTTAACACAGGTACTGACTCACAACACTGGCTTAATACAGGTACTGACTCACAACACTGACTTAACACAGGTACTGACTCACAACACTGACTTAACACAGGTGCTGACTCACAACACTGACTTAATACAGGTGCTGACTCACAACACTGACTTAATACAGGTACTGACTCACAACACTGACTTAACACAGGTACTGACTCACAACACTGACTTAACACAGGTACTGACTCACAACACTGACTTAACACAGGTACTGACTCACAGCACTGACTTAATGCAGTTACTGACTCACAACACTCACTTAACACAGGTACTGACTCACAACACTCACTTAACACAGGTACTGACTCACAACACTGACTTAACACAGGTACTGACTCACAACACTGACTTAACACAGGTACTGACTCACAACACTGACTTAACACAGGTACTGACTCACAACACTGACTTAACACAGGTACTGACTCACAACACTGACTTAACACAGGTACTGACTCACAACACTGACTTAACACAGGTACTGACTCACAACACTGACTTAATGCAGTTACTGACTCACTACACTGACATAACACAGGTACTGACTCACAACACTGACTTAACACAGGTACTGACTCACAACACTGACTTAACACAGGTACTGACTCACAACACTGACTTAACACAGGTACTGACTCACAACACTGACTTAACACAGGTACTGACTCACAACACTGACTTGATACAGGTACTGACTCACAACACTGACTTAACACAGGTACTGACTCACAACACTGACTTAACACAGGTACTGACTCACAACACTGACTTAACACATGTACTGACTCACAACACTGACTTAACACAGGTACTGACTCACAACACTGACTTAACACAGGTACTGAGTCACAACACTGACTTAACACATGTACTGACTCGCAACACTGACTTAACACAGGTACTGACTCACAACACTGACTTAACACAGGTACTGACTCACAACACTGACTTAACACAGGTACTGACTCACAACACTGACTTAACACAGGTACTGACTCACAACACTGACTTAACACAGTTACTGACTCACAACACTGACTTAATACAGCTACTGACTCACAACACTGACTTAATACAGCTACTGACTCACAACACTGACTTAGCACTGGTACTGACTCACAACACTGACTTAACACAGGTACTGACTCACAACACTGACTTAACACATGTACTGACTCACAACACTGACTTAACACAGGTACTGACCCACAACACTGACTTAATACAGCGACTGACTCACAACACTGACTCAATATACGTACTGACTCATAACACTGACTCAATATACGTACTGACTCGCTCACTGTTACAACATTACAGTAATAAACAAAGTATTGTCTTGTGAGGATAACCGGCCCTGTCTCTCGTAGTCGGCACACTAGTAATAGACTCGTCACTGTGCCAAGTATCACCGGGTAATGGCACCACTACCACCACCACCGGCTTGTAATTGGACCATCGCCAACACCACAACACACTAACTGGCTTTATTCTTAAGTCTTTGTTGTTCTTGTATTGGGTGATAATTACGTCACTGTAGCATATTCTTGGTGATAGTAACACACTGTTGGTGATAGTAACACATTCTTGGTGACAGTAACATATTCTTGGTGATAGTAACATATTCTTGGTGACAGTAACATATTCTTGGTGACAGTAACACATTCTTGGTGACAGTAACACATTCTTGGTGACAGTAACACATTCTTGGTGACAGTAACACATTCTTGGTGACAGTAACACATTCTTGGTGACAGTAACACATTCTTGGTGACAGTAACATATTCTTGGTGATAGTAACATATTCTTGGTGACAGTAACATATTCTTGGTGATAGTAACATATTCTTGGTGACAGTAACACATTCTTGGTGACAGTAACACATTCTTGGTGACAGTAACATATTCTTGGTGATAGTAACATATTCTTGGTGACAGTAACACATTCTTGGTGACAGTAACACATTCTTGGTGACAGTAACACATTGGTGACAGTAACACAGACTTAACACTGACTTTATTTATTATTAAACTTCTTAATAGTGGTGGTGATGGTGGCGATAATAGTGGTGGTGATGGTGGTGATAATAGTGGTGGTGATGGTGGTGATAATAGTAGTGGTGATGGTGGTGATAGTAGTGGTGATGGTGGTGATATTAGTAGTGGTGATGGTAGAAGTCATGAGTGGACGTGGCTTTCAAATCTCTCTGTCTGACATGGTGTGATTAGATAAGTGTGTGTGTGTGTGTGTGTTGAGCACCGTCCTCACTCCTCCCTCTCTCCTCAGGGATGTCGAAAACCCGGGCAGTTGGCATCGATCTGGGCACCACGTACTCCTGCGTGGGCGTCTTCCAGCATGGCAAGGTGGAAATTATTGCCAACGACCAAGGAAACAGAACCACGCCCTCCTACGTCGCCTTCACCGACACTGAGCGACTCATCGGTGACGCGGCCAAGAACCAGGTAGCCATGAACCCCAACAACACGGTCTTCGACGCCAAGAGACTCATCGGCCGTAAGTTCGACGAGCCGACAGTACAGAGCGACATGAAGCACTGGCCCTTCACGGTGATAAACGAAGGCGGCAAACCAAAGATAGAAGTAGAATATAAAGGAGAAAATAAGAAATTCTTCCCTGAGGAGATTTCTTCTATGGTGTTGATCAAGATGAAGGAGACGGCTGAGGCGTACTTGGGTTATGCAGTGAAGGACGCCGTCGTCACCGTCCCCGCCTACTTCAATGATTCTCAGAGACAAGCCACCAAGGACGCCGGCACCATCTCCGGCATGAACGTCCTCCGCATCATCAACGAGCCAACAGCTGCCGCCATTGCTTATGGTCTGGACAAGAAGGTGGGAGGAGAGCGTAATGTTCTCATCTTTGATCTGGGCGGCGGAACTTTTGATGTGTCCATTTTGACCATCGAGGACGGCATCTTCGAGGTCAAGTCTACCGCCGGTGACACTCATCTTGGCGGGGAAGACTTTGACAACAGAATGGTTAACTTCTTTGTACAAGAATTTAAGAGAAAATACAAAAAGGACTTGTCAGGGAACAAGCGAGCTGTTCGTCGCCTCAGAACAGCTTGTGAACGAGCCAAGCGCACCTTGTCATCCTCCACTCAAGCAAGTATTGAGATCGATTCACTCTTTGAGGGAATTGACTTCTATACTTCGGTAACTCGCGCTCGTTTTGAAGAACTTTGTTCTGACTTGTTCAGGGGAACACTGGAGCCGGTGGAGAAGGCGCTGCGTGACGCCAAGATAGACAAGGCTCAGATCCACGACATCGTGCTGGTGGGAGGCTCGACCAGGATCCCAAAGATTCAGAAGTTGCTCCAAGATTTCTTTAATGGTAAAGACTTAAATAAATCCATCAACCCTGACGAGGCGGTGGCGTACGGCGCGGCGGTGCAGGCGGCTATCTTGTGTGGTGACACGTCAGAGACGGTACAGGATCTACTGCTGCTGGACGTGACTCCTCTGTCTCTCGGTATTGAGACAGCTGGCGGGGTGATGACGGCCCTCATCAAGCGCAACACAACCATTCCCACCAAACAGACTCAGACCTTCACCACCTACTCCGACAACCAGCCAGGTGTGCTCATACAGGTGTACGAGGGTGAGCGAGCCATGACCAGGGACAACAACCTGTTGGGTAAGTTTGAGTTGACAGGTATCCCTCCCGCCCCTCGCGGCGTCCCGCAGATTGAGGTCACTTTTGATATCGACGCCAACGGCATCTTGAACGTGTCAGCCGTGGACAAGTCTACCGGTAAGGAGAACAAGATCACCATCACCAACGACAAAGGCCGCCTCAGTAAGGAAGACATTGAACGTATGGTGAACGAGGCCGAGAAGTACCGCTCCGAGGATGAACAACAGCGTGAACGCATCACCTCCAAGAACAACCTCGAGTCCTACTGCTTCAACATGAAGTCCACCGTTGAGGATGACAAGTTCAAGGACAAGATTCCTGACAGTGACCGAACCTCCATCGTCGACAAGTGTAACGAGACCATCCAATGGCTCGATTCCAACCAGCTGGCGGAGAAGGACGAGTACGAGCACCGGCAGAAGGAGCTGGAGAAGTTGTGTAACCCCATCATTACCAAGATGTACGCCGCTGCTGGTGGGCCTCCCCCAGGAGGTGTGCCAGGCGCACCAGGAGCACCTCCGGGCGGTGCCTCTCAGGGCGGCAGCTCAGGACCAACCATCGAAGAAGTGGACTAAATCAAGACACAATCCCACTGCTGCTGACGGCGGCGTGGGGCTGCTGACGGCGGCGTGGGGCTGCTGTCCTCCACTCTGACCCGACATATTCCATAATTAAGTAATACAGCTGTTGTAACACTGTATTTCTTTTATACAATTATTTTGTAATAAAAAGTTTGTGCCAAATTACTGTGTTATTCACGAGTCTGCTCCATGAAGCGGTGAACCTCTTACCTGCCTCTTAGTCACCTGGCCAGAAGGTGTTGGCCCACTCAGCAGGTGGTAGGTGTTGGCCCCACTCAGCAGGTGGTAGGTGTTGGCCCCACTCAGCAGGTGGTAGGTGTTGGCCCCACTCAGCAGGTGGTAGGTGTTGGCCCACTCAGCAGGTGGTAGGTGTTATCATTTACTTTCAGCAGAATGCTCTCAACTCGTTCTAGGAAGTGGAGGAAAACAAAGGATCTTACCTCACCTCACCTCACCTCACCTCAACCTCACCTCACCTCCCTACGTTACCTTGCCTTGCCTCACCCAAATTGAATCACCTTAAAATTAGCCCCCGAGCTTAATTCACTTGATTAATTAAACACCTGAACACTACCTGGGGGATGTTAAAGTTAGCCTAAGGTAAAATAAGTTAATGGCTAACTTTTAGGCGATCCAAAGAATTTACATATGTGTCCCACTGAATGAAAAATATTCCACACTCCTAGAATTAGTTTTTAATGATATATATTCATGAAACGTGGTCTAAAACATGATTGATAGCTGTTGAACGCGTAGGAGTGACGATCAGGTACGCCAGATGCGAGACTAACGTGACCCCCAAGGATGAGATGATGTTTATAGCCCCTGTGTGACGCTACCAAACACGGCTAGTGTCTCCGGGGAGTTAAAACGTTCTCCTGTTCTATCCACTGGACACACGGCTCACAATAAACAACACGGGGATTAAGTAAGATAAATACATTAATTTAAAACTGTAAACAAATAAAGGTAAACACAAACAGTAAACACATAATGGTAAACACAAACAGTAAACAATTAAAGATAAACACAAACCGTAAACAATTAAAGGTAAACACAAACAGTAAACACATAATGGTAAACACAAACAGTAAACAATTAAAGATAAACACAAACCGTAAACAATTAAAGGTAAACACAAACCGTAAACAAAGGTAAACAGAACTAAGAGTAAAGTGATGGGTTAAATGCCTGGTGGTGATCAAACTTGTAACTATTAAAACATTTATATTTTTTTCTAATGTTGAAGTACCAAAACAGTCATAATATCCCTCCTAATACATAAACAATAGTACAAGAGTCACTAATATAAATGCCGCGATCTGTCACACGTAATTGGCCATTTTTTCATATAATCATCACAGTCACGTCTAATATTTTATAATGATCTGACACATAATTACACATAACCCTCTAATACACGTCATTCCAACCTATTTCCTTTCTGTTACAATAATAATAATCTACAAGAAGTCGATTTTTACCGCTAGAAACATGTTTACACGACCACCACTTGCTGGCAAACATCACCCTCCCTCATTGGCTGACGTACAACTATTTATTATCTTCTTGCTGATATGAATAATTATGACTTCAACATTAACTAATATTCTATAAACTAGCACATGTAGTAATGATCTTTATACGTTATATAATATTAGAATGAAATATATAGTACCACTGTGATATATTTTCCCACATCTGATTGGTTAGGATGTCAGCCAATCAGATGCCTTCGTTCCTCGGGTCTATATTGATGGCGTATTTACCGTCAACATGGGACCAGTTTTGTGCATGAGGGCGACCACAGTGTTGCCAGCGAGAGATCTAAACACATGTAGACTGGGTTAAGAATTTAAGACTGTGGGAGAGACTGGTTTAAGACTTTTTAGACACCCCAGTTTATTTTACCTGAAGATTAGACTCCTCCAATGCTGCAGAGGAGGGGGGGGGGGGGTAGGTTAGGTTAGGTTAGGTGAGGATTGTTAAAATTTAGGTTAGGGTAATTTAAGTTTGGTTAGGTTGGTTAAATTTAGGTTAGATTAGCTTGATGGTGGGGGTTAGGTTAGATTAGCGTGAGGTTAGATTAATTTAAGTAAGGTTAGGTTGGTGGTGGGGGGGGTTAATCTTCAGTTGATCCTTATAAAACTACACATCAAATTTCCATATGAAAGCGAATGTCAATCTACCTGACCTGACCTGACCCAACCTGTCCCAACCTAACCTATACAGTATATGATTAGCGTCAGAAAAACTAGCGGTATTTGTTTTCTATGTATTACTAGTTAAGGCCGCAGGTAGTATGAGTCAGGGAGAAGAGGGGGTGAGGGAGAGGAGGGGGTGAGGGAGAGGAGGGGGTGAAGGAGAGGAGGGGGTGAGGGAGAGGAGGGGGTGAGGGAGAAGAGGGGGTGAGGGAGAGGAAGGGGTGAGGGAGAAGAGGGGGTGAGGGAGACGAGGGGGTGAAGGAGAGAAGAGGGGGTGAAGGAGAGAAGAGGGGGTGAGGGAGAGGAAGGGGCGAGGGAGAGGAGGGGGTGAGGGAGAGGAGGGTATCAGGCAGAGTGTAAGTGAGGGTGGTGTAATGGTCAGCATCCTCGCCTCGCATGTGAGCGGATCCGGGTTCGATCCCCGGGCAGGGTGAAACTATGGACACGTTTCTTTACGCCATTTGCCTCTGTCTACCCAGCAGTAATTGGGAACCTGGATGTTAATCGATTTGCGGATCGTGTTCCGGGGTAATGGTTCGCCAGTGCAGTTGGCGAGTTGTCCGGTCTTCTCGGACTATTCCTTGACCCTAGGTCATGCAGCTCGTTAACTCAGGGTGTGGTTGTTGTGTTGGCGACAGCTTCTACACCTTAAACACTGGGTCATGCAGCTTGTTAACTCAGGGTGTGGTTGTTGTGTTGGCGACAGCTTCTACACCTTAAACACTGGGTCATGCAACTCGTAAACTCAGGGTGTGGTTGTTGTGTTGGCGACAGCTTCTACACCTTAAACACTGGGTCATGCAGCTCGTTAACTCAGGGTGTGGTTGTTGTGTTGACGACAGCTTCTACACCTTAAACACTGGGTCATGCAGCTCGTTAACTCAGGGTGTGGTTGTTGTGTTGGCGACAGCTTCTACACCTTAAACACTGGGTCATGCCGCTCGTTAACTCAGGGTGTGGTTGTTGTGTTGGCAACAGCTTCTACACCTGAAACACTGGGTCATGCAGCTCGTTAACTCAGGGTGTGGTTGTTGTGTTGGCGACAGCTTCTACACCTTAAACACTGGGTCATGCCGCTCGTTAACACAGGGTGTGGTTGTTGTGTTGACGACAGCTTCTACACCTTAAACACTGGGTCATGCAGCTCGTTAACTCGGTGTGGTTGTTGTGTTGGCGACAGCTTCTACACCTGAAACACTGGGTCATGCAGCTCGTTAACTCAGGGTGTGGTTGTTGTGTTGGCGACAGCTTCTACACCTTAAACACTGGGTCATGCAGCTCGTTAACTCAGGGTGTGGTTGTTGTGTTGGCGACAGCTTCTACACCTTAAACACTGGGTCATGCAGCTCGTTAACTCGGTGTGGTTGTTGTGTTGGCGACAGCTTCTACACCTGAAACACTGGGTCATGCAGCTCGTTAACTCAGGGTGTGGTTGTTGTGTTGGCGACAGCTTCTACACCTTAAACACTGGGTCATGCAGCCCGTTAACTTAGGGTTTGGTTGTTGTGTTGGTGACAGCTTCTACACCTTAAACACTTGGTCATGCAGCTCGTTAACTCAGGGTGTGGTTGTTGTGTTGGCGACAGCTGCTACACCTTAAACAAATTCATGCCTTGGTGGCCCTTGGGTCAGCCATCCTTGTACCATTATTTATTAAGTGAGGGAGGGTGTCAGGAATAGTGAAAGTGAGGGAGGGTATCATGGTGTCAGGGAGGGTATCGGGGTGTCAGGGAGGGTATCAGGGTGTCAAGGAGGGTGTCAGGGAGGGTATCAGGGTGTCAGAGAGGGTATCAGGGTGTCAGGGAGGGTATCAGGGCGTCAAGGAAGGGTATCAGGGTGTCAGGGAGGGTATCAGGGTGTCAGGGAGGGTATCAGGGGGTCAGGTAGGGTATTAGGGAGTAAGCAGGAGCAGTTGTCCTTGCAAGGGTCAACATGAACTCGCTAAGTTTGGTGTGATGTAGAGCCGGGCAGGTTATTTTGGCGCGTTGGCAAGACCCCTTCATGCACACACTGCCTGGTCTCTTCCTTCACCTAATGAGTGCCACTGAAGCGTTTATGGTGCGTGTATGACTGACTGTCTGTGGCTACCTGGGACTGTCTGTGGCTACCTGGGACTGTCTGTGGCTACCTGGGACTGTCTGTGGCTACCTGGGACTGTCTGTGGTTACCTGGGACTGTCTGTGGCTACCTGGGACTGTCTGTGGCTACCTGGGACTGTCTGTGGCTACCTGGGACTGTCTGTGGTTACCTGGGACTGTCTGTGACTACCTGGGACTGTCTGTAGCTACCTGGGGCTGTCTGTGACTACCTGGAACACACCTGGCACTAAGGAACAGATCCTTATGTAGGAAGAACTGACATGCTTTCTGTGTTAAGCTCCTTACTTGGATGATGCAAGATTCGCCTCTGCTTGACGCTTCACTTATAAAGTTTACAATGAATATCACAGTAAAGGCAGCCTCTTGTTGGGTGTTTTCTAGCGATGAATTATTTATTTGAACATAAGGTCAAGTAAGACAAGACGCACAGGGAATGTTGATAAAGTTTAGGTGGGATAAATTTAGCCCCAGGAAAATAAACAAACGCCTCTTGTGTAAGTATTCTACGCTTGACATTTGATTTAAACAGAAAAGAATTAAATAAAAAAGGACCAAGTCTCTTCAATAAAACAATAGTGTGTGTAAATTCAACTTCAGATATATTCTACTTGTGATGATTAGTAAATACAGGCCATTATTCTAGGGAGGGTATTTATATATATGGTGGCCATAGTGTGTCGTCACCCTTAGACAGTGATGCCAGATTTGCTTCTCTCAAGGCAACCTCTGTTATCACCATAAGAACTAATGCTTGGAGTCCACGTTAACTTGTGATATTGAAGGTGATGCTGGAAATCTGAATTATTAATGATAATTTGTGCTCTAATTGATGCTAAGTATCACACACGAGACAGTACCAACACACACCAGGACAGTACCACACACCAGGACAGTACCAACAAACACCAGGACAGTACCACACACGAGACAGTACCAACACACACCAGGACAGTACCACACACCAGGACAGTACCAACAAACACCAGGACAGTACCAACACACACCGGGACAGTACCAACACACACCAGGACAGTACAGGTACCACAAGCCAGGACACTGTTGTTTTAGCCACATAAGGAGTGGTAATAAACCGTGGTCCGCCTCACTGAGTATTGTGGTGGGCGGGAGTGTCCATCTTTAACTCATGTATTTGCCAAGAAACCTTCAGTCCTCCTTCCACCAACTGGCATCGTCGTTGCTTCCTTCTTCCTCCTCGTCTGGTCTTGTTCCTCCTCTTTGTCGTCGCCTTGTTCCTTGTCGTCGCCTTCTCCCTCCTCCTCCTCGTCGTCTTTATCGTGGTCTTGTGGCGTCTGACATATTACAGATAAATTCTAAAGGAAACATCAGAACAAAACACAACTGTCTGGCATCTAGCCTTATGTTATGCTATGCTATGTTATGCTATGCTATGTTAAGCTATGTTATGTTACAATTTATCACACTTCATGTTTTATGCATTATTAGATAAAGTAATTCTTACCCTCAGTGTCTCTTGGTTTGGGATAACTTCGCTTTTATAGACCCGACGGTGTCTTGTTTTTTAGTTCAGTAAGATCCTCCCATTAGCGGACTGAGGCTCTTGTCGGGCCCCATGTAAATATCATAACAGAAATGACATCTCACCAGCGGATTATCCCTTTGACGGTCAAGGTTAAAGCCCATCCACTACCAGGAGCATCTGTTAGTGGGGGGGGGGGGTCCGCTATTGGGAGGGATCGCTAATGGGATGGTCCGCTAATAAGAGGGTCCGCTAATGAAAGGGTCCGCTATTGGGAGGGTCCTCTAATGGGAGGGTCCTCTAATGGGAGGGTCCGCTAATGGGAAGGTCCGCTAATGAGAAGATCCGCTAATGGAGGTTCTGCTGATGAGACGGTCCGTTAATGGGAGGTTATTTTGTGTTTTAAAAGTATTCTTAATAGTTATTTATGTTAAGGAGTTACCTATGTGGGATGGGGGCTGGAAATATGTCTTAACAATCTTAATATTATCAGTTTATCGACAAATAATTTATGTGATCTACAAGAGACGACAAGACCTGGTATATACTGTGTAGGCCAAGACAATAATAACTATGGTTCATCTTAATATTAGGTTCCCCAGCTTAACTCACGCGATGATTGACACCCGAGAACGCCTAGCCTAACCTAACTTAACCTAACTCCACATAGCCTGTTTATGTTATAGTAACTAATATTCTTGATAATTTAGAATTCAGTTTCAGCATCGTCAACAGCTGCTAGAACAGGTGTGTGTTGTCTGGCAGGTGTTCGGTGCCACATATCAATCGCCAGAGACTCAGGGCGTAATAGTTAGTGAAGTCCTGGAATACTCGTCAGCCAATGTGAAACCTCCAACCAAGCCTGACCAATACTGGCACATGTTCTCTTTTTTAATCACTTAACCACTTATATTCAAGAGACCGTGAAGACCCAGTACCTGCTACCAGCGAGCAACACATACCTCACCACCTCCCTGTAGGGGGGGTAGGGGGGGAGGGGGCGGCTGTTGCGGGGAGAGGGAAAAATCAAACTAAAATAGATCACTCGTACCCAAACCAGCTACATAAATAATGTTAAAATATTTCCGTAGTTACAAAAAATAATGTTAAAATATTTTAAGCCCCCCCCCCCCCCTCTGGCCTAAAATCCGCCACTGCGGGCTGCAACTCCTAAGATAAGGTAAGATAAGTTCAAGGAAAGTATAATAGGGCACTATGATGTGTACCTCTCCTCTCTTACAGTCTTGAATAAAATTGAATCAATTAGTTGTATAAAAGATGGGCTTCTGTAGGGAGTTGTTTGCACTGCATAGTATGTCCTTATGTGTATATTGTACCCAACCAATAACTGTAAGTATCTTTTATTGAACTATTCACTAATAAATGTGGAAATTTGTGGAATAAAATTGTATTAGCAAAGAAACTTAATATCTGCCTTATAGGTTAATCAACCCCGATGCTTTACCCATTGTTTACTGAATTTAAAAACCGGAAAATGCACGAATTAAATACCACCGGTCTGAGGCACTGGGAGCCATCTCGGAAAACAGGACGTGAATTTAGAGGAAAATACAAACTCAGGGAAAAGTTACCTAAGAAATTTACTAAATTCCGTATAAGTTGAAAAAATTAAAAAGATTATAAAACCTCTATGTAAATTTTAAAACAGATTTTACCTCAAATATTTAGTTTATTTGCCAATGGTTGTTTATTTTTCTGGTGTTCCTGAATAAAATGAAGGAATAACACACCGAGGATGGGAGCCAGCTGACTGCAGACGACGCACAAGTCTGGCAACGATGCGGTCCCTTCAGAGCATTTACAGTCTTTTCTTGGCCCCAGTACGGTTAAGACCATCCCTGGAGATAGTCAGGCTTACTGGGATGTACACCATACCTAAAAGAGAATACTCTCAGGAGTTTCTTCATAAGTGTTACCAAGATCACAGGGCGTTATGGGAGAGTAAGTCATTGTCACCTAACACATGTACTCCCCTTATCATCACACTCACGTACTTATCTTAAATTAATTGTTTATGTGCGTGAGTCATAGTGTATGTGTAGGAAAGCTGAAACATAATAGTGAATAAGTTAAATCATGTGTGTATGTGTGAGCTGTGACATGTCTGGGTGAGGTGAGGTTTAACTCTGTGTGTGTGAGCGAGTTGTGACTAACTTTACAAATTAATTGAAACTTCATTATGTGTGAGTGAGGTGAAACTTATAGTACCTGAAACAACTGAAACTCAATCTTATGTGAACTCAAAAATACTTTAGTGTGGAGATCACTTCTTGTATAGTTTTTGTGACCAACAAGTACTGTATACATGTTATCTTAGTTTGTGCTTGTTTGTTATATTTTTATCTAATATGGAAAACTATTGTCAGGTAGCTAGTAATTCTGGACCATTCACATTAAGTGTTACCATGGTATAAACTTATTGACAATTTACATCCTCCTATCCTAGCTACATGCTCTACTTTATTTTCATGGTGGATATGTCTCATGAACCTCTAATGGACAAAGTGTAAAGGCTCTATTTATTCACGCAGGTATCTTATAGTTATCACTGGGTCTTTGCTGGTAAATTTGTTTTATAAAGTTCAACTTCAGCTCTGAACATTTATTAATTAAAATTTTATGGGACCTTCAGTGATGATGTCATTTTGTGTTTGAGCCAGGCAGGGTTTCGTTACCATGAATATTGAATTAAAAATGTAAAAGGCTGTCATACTGTAGTTATATCCAGTGTGTTAATAAACTTTAAAAGTAGACCATACAACATTAATGTCTGGTCAAACACATAACAGTGTTGGTGAGTGGACAAAGTAGCTATACTGCCATGTACAGTATTTAACTCTACCTTAAGTAATTTTTTTCAGAACGTACTGTACTTTTACTTACTCACTGCTGGCATCTGGCTGCCCTGGTGATGTATGTAGGTTGTGTACTCCTGCCAAATACAGTACAGAACAATAATGTAAGCAGTCAACACCTGTATTCGGTATTATTTCCTGTGACAGGTGACACTCATGCGTGATTAAAGTCACAAGTGTCAAATAGAGGGAGGTACAACCACCCTACTTATTCTCACACCAGAGGACACTGACACTACTTGATGAGTCAGTCATGTGAAGTCGAAGTGGTCATTGACATCTTAGACCCCAGATCATCAGGTCTCACCACCCAAGTTGTTTATAATTTTAATTGATCCTGTTTTACCCTGGCCTTCACATTTGTGTGTGCGTGCGTGTGTGTGTGTGTGTTTGTGTGTGTGTGTTTGTGTGTGTGTGTGTGCGTGCGTGTGTGTCTGCCTGCGTGAAGGTTTAGTATTCATCAACAGTCTTCTAGCATTTACACATATACTTAAACTAATAGCAAAATTTCGTCACTGAGTAATCATGTTTTAAGTTGTATTATAGTAGAATTAACTTGATAATCCTATTAGTGTGACTGAACCTTTGATCATCTGGACTAATTGGGGGAGGGTGTGTCTGGAATAGCCAAGTCTCGAATATCTGAAATACAGTATAATAAAAAATACACATGCAAATGCGAGACCCTGTACATTGTACAACGTTGTCCTTTTGTGTTGATGAAAATTTTGAACCTTTCCTCATGCAGTTTACGATGACAACTCTCTGACTAGGGTCAATTACAGCTCTTATCTTATGTCTACTGTTTTCAAGATTAGGAACTCCTCCTTACTTCACCTGATAATTAAACACCCTAATGCTAATCTAACCTAACCTTATCCCCCATTTAGCACTAGGGTGTTTAATTATCTGGTAGAATAAGTGGGATGTCTAATCTTCATAATTAAAATAAAGAAAAATCAAGACCCAACCAGAAATAACCTTGTTAGTTTGTTATAGTATGGCAGGGGGAAGGTACAGTACTGTACTTCTTCAAGACCAATTTAAAAATAATAGAGAAAAAATGGAATGACATATTATTGTATTAATACACTAACTAATGTACAGCATTACACAGTTTGATATCAGAATAATCACCTTAACATTTATACAGCAAGAAATTAAAGAATCTTGATTTCATTATGGTTGTTGAGAAGTTGGGTTTGAGGTGTGATATAAACACAGTATTGTTTAAGTGTAATATAAAGGTCATAACTATAGGGTATGACAACAACAAAATGGATGGGGGATACAGGAAGTCGATAATGATTACACTACCACCTACAGCAAAACTTATACAATGTCTCCTTACTGTACAGTAGTATACATCACACACAGCTGAAAACTCAGATTACTGTAGCTAAACAACCTTGTGTATAGTAGGTCTCTCTTATATCACAACTTATTTAAGAGTCGGGTCACTGACTCACTTAATGTCACTTTGTACTGTTCTGTAGTGTCATGTGGTGGTGTGGTCACGATGCAGCAGCCAAGTCCATTTAAGTGCCAGGTTACTCGTCACTGACACTTGGCAGTGTGTCACAAATGACATTGTGGTACACTGTTTTTAGAAGGCAAACTTTCCCGCCTTACATGTGAATTAAACTGTGAATGACATGGTCGGGGCACCTACAGGTTATACATTAAATGATTTTGAACAGAGTGTAAACATTTATAGGAATGAGGCAGTGAATCCCAGCACAAGTGTACAAAAGGAAGTAGAAACACCAGTCACATAAACAAAAGCCACAGATGAACTCGCTGTAATGTACAATCATCTCTTGACTCATCTTTCTGAGGCCATTTTGTTTTCTGAATCATTTTAAATCCTGACAATTTTACCAAGCTTATATAGACAATGACTGAACTCGTAATTTAAGATAAGCAGACACTGATCCTACTGTACTTCATATTTTCTGAACATTATTATAATTAATGGAATAATAACTATGAACTAAGTACATAATACAGAGTTTTATTCTTTTTTTCTTGTTATATAAATACCGTAGTGGTGCTTAATAGAGGGAGGGTTTCTTGCATCACATCCTGCACACTGCAAGGTTCAAACTTAGTGCTTCCCTCACCTGACCTTAACCCCACTTTTAATATTTGGTTAATGACAGATGATTTCATTGATCTCAGAGGGGGACCTGTACACAAGGGGTTAATGTTATGTTATATTACTGTACAAACACTGCTAAATAGGGTCTGATATTTGTTAACTGCACAATTTATTATTTTCAAGTGTATTTTTTTAATCATATCACCACTATCAGCTTACTAGACATTCGAGCAGTTAGTCTATCCAGTGTTTGTACGGGAGGAACTGGAGTGTGGGAAACCTGTGATGTTTGGTAGGGAGGGTCACTGGCTAACACCTGCCTCAGTTGAACCCTTGACATATTGGTGAGAGGTATGCACATTACTGCTGTACCACCAACACTTCTGATGTTACATACTTTATATGATTATTTGTACATTCCATAATCATTTTGTTATTTTTAAATTTGTTTACTGTGCAGGTTGATCCTGATTTACAAAAATTCAAAGTTTTGAAGAAAAAAAATCCTTCAATTTGATTTATAAATGAAAACCTAGAAATAAAAATAAAAATTAATGTTTATGTTAATATATTTATTACCAGTTTGTTTACTTCATCAAAGTTGGTTTTCACCATGAATTAGTAAAAAGAATTAATTATTAATAAGACCCAATTTGGGTTTTATTCCCATCAGGTGTTAATAAATGTATTTTAACCGCACAGTAAAACCTCCATTTAACGGACTACGGGGAGAGGTAATTCCATCATCTCGAGGCTCTATTGGACGAGAAACCTTCAATTAACAAAACTATATAGACATGAACGTCCATTATATCAAGGGCCCTAAAGATGTTAAACCCCCAACTAAGAGATTACTGTACGTGGAGAGAGAAGTCTGTTAAATGCAGGTTTTACTATATGTTCTTTTATTTCCTCCAGGTAAAAAGATGCCAGATGACGTCAACCCTAAAGCAGTATTTGGCAGCAATGAACTTGACCTCCGAGATATTAAAGTTTACGGCTTCGACTATGACTACACCTTAGCCAATTATGAAGTAGCTGTCGAGACCCTGATATATGACCTGGGGAAGAATGTGTTGGTCTCCAAGTATAGGGTGAGTAACTACTGTATAGTGCATATATACTATGGTGTAAGTATAGTGTGTGTATATGTAGTATAGATTGTTATTATGGTGTAGTGTATTAAATATGGTTCTATTAACATCCACGTAGGGTTTTTTTCCCACTATTCCTATGTAGATGATGATAATGTTAAGAATAATAAGAGACAATAACTGGATATATTAAGAGTCGAGAAACATTTTTTTCCCAGTATCCCGAGGAAATCAAGTCACTGCAGTACAACCGGGACTTTGCGGTGCGGGGACTTCACTACGACATCGAGAAAGGTTTACTGATGAAGATGGATCAGTTTCAGAAGATTCAGGTCGGGTCCATATACCGGGGCTTAACTTGCCTCAGCCGGGAAGACATCCACGACATCTACGGCACTCGGTCCTTGCCGCTGCACTATGTCGAGGGACACTTGAGAGGCGTGAGTATAAACCCTCAACACTTTACACTTTGGATTTGAATTAAAAAATCTAGATATTAGTTTTCCCACAATAATTAATTAGGTTTTGTGTGGTTTACATTTGAGGCACTCTGCATCAGAAGGGGTTGAAGCGCCAAATTAAAAAAAACTGAGAAAAATGCGTTTAAAGTTTTTTGAAGTTCAAACAACCATAACTTTTTTGTTTTTTAAACTAGAGGGTTAATTTTTTTTTATCGTGCAGCTCAATCCCTCTCCTAGCGAACTGTGAAAACTGGAAGTTAGTACTGTGAACAGATATTATTTTATCGTGAGTTGTTTGAGCTTCAAACCAACAATAATCGTGTTTTTCTGCAAAATTATTGTGGGCTAATAATGTAAAACAAGTTAATGATCACCAAAAACAGCACTTGTCTTGCACCCCCCTTCCATAGACCCCCCACAACTCCTCCCCAAAAATGAAATAATAAAAAAACTCATTTGCCTATCAGTATTTATCTTTCCGTCCCTATTATTAGCCAAAGATTTATAATATTGTTAAGTATAGTAGCGTGTAATAATAAGGAAACACCACTACACTCCCCCCCCCCCCTCCCTCCCTAACGTAATTAACATACGTATACAAAGGTGGAGAAAGCTTTCATAATCTTTGGTAAAAACAGTATTATGATAATAGTATTACAATCTTACTTTGTTCATTTCCTTCGTTTTATTATCCCTGAAGATCGTAGCAACTTGAAGTTATGTAAATCCTGAGGAGTGCGTAAAACTTTAATGGCCTCGTCACAATCAATTACGTACTGATCATAGTCTTTCTCTGCCCTCTCTAAAAATAGCCACACAGATTCTTCATCAACTAAATCATTGATTATTGATGCCGGCAGCAGTTCAGTTTCATTATAAGACTGAGGTATGGGCTCACTTTCACTGGCATTCGTTGGGTCATGCTCACTTTCATTACTATCAAGGTCAATGCATATCTCGTCACTGTCCACTTCTACCTCCTCACAGTCTGTATGGTCTTGTTGTGATACATTAGTGTCACTGTTTGTGTTACCATTAGACTCACTTTCATCATTTTCATCTTCACTTTCATCGTCATTATTGCCGTCAGTGCATGTCACGTAACTGAACAGGATCACAGTCTGCAAAAAGGTCTTGTGATGCATAGCAGTCACTTTTTGTATTATGAGTGTTCTCAGTTTCATCTATTTCAAGCTCACTTTCATCATCATTAACATCGTCAATGCTTGCCACGTTATCTTTTAACTCGTCATAGTCGGCAAAAACATCTTCAGATGCTTTGTAGTGTGCTAAAAAATTATTCTGTGCATTCAAGGTGTTATTGTCATTATGATAATCACTTTCATCATGCTGTGAGCACTTGTATCACCATAATCAACACTAAATTCACCACCAAAATCACTTCTCACCAAGCATTACTGGGGTGTCCACGTGAGCACTGTCGTTACTAAACACACACTCAGGAATAATGGGCTCCTGAACCCACACCAGAAGGATCTGGCCTCACTCGAATCTTGCTCTAATATCGGGCAGATATTGCACAGTACTTCTCGCACCCGTGGAACACGAATAACGTCAATGTTACGGCAAATATTTATCAAAAATAGCAGTAGAAAGTACACTGAATCTCCTGATGCTAAAATACACGCCAAAACTAAGGAGGAGGTAGCATCTGGGCACGCAGATTGGCCGAGGAGCTGTGACGTAGCAAGGGGAAATCCATTGTAATTGGCTGCCTCGGGGGTATGGTCCGAGGGAGGCGTGCTGTCATTGGCTCGCGCTCCCTCACTCTGAACGGGATGTTGCCACTTTCTTTGATTGAGCGCACAGCCAGATACGTAGCTCCAGGCCTGAGGCGAAATCACACCTTATTTTTGAAGGACTTTCAACCATATCTCTATTCTAGCTGGGGGGTTACATCCAATGCCAACATGTAGAGGAAGGGTGAAAATAGTGATATCCGTCAAAAAACACATTTTGGCCGGGGTGTCGCTTCACCCCATTCTGACTCAGTGCCTCATTTGACAGATTTATTATAGGTCAATTGATTGTGTACGGTATATATTTATATTCTACTTATTATCATCATGTTAGTAAGGCAAGTCAGGGATAAATATTGAACAGAGTTTTTAAGTAAGTGTAAGAATAGAAGGCTAATATTTTGTTATGTGAATGTTTGGGTGTAGTTAAAAGATGTTGTCAACGATACAAATATGATGATGAGGAGGAGGAAGAGATAAGTACAAATAGGTAGATAAATATGGAAGGTTAGAGAGTAGAAATGATAACCTTGCTGCTGTCAACCTTTCTTGATTGGTGTAAAATGTTAACAAGAATTACTATATAAATTGTTTTGACTCCAAGAAATATTAAAGACAAAATTTCTCAACCATGTACAGTAGTGACGTTTAGCTTTGATGGTCGTAGAATAGGTCTTCCTAGTTCATAAAATGTCAGGTTAATATCAATGTGCATCTTATACTATATTGACAGACTTGAAAATCCCGATCATTGATATACTTTTCTGCTGACTGAGGATTGGATGATTTAGTAATGGTCCTTGAACAATGTACTTTTTCCACTTTTTCATGACTTTTCCATTTGCCGGTTCTGTCCTCGTGTGTGAACTTGATACCTCATAGACGGTAAGAGAGATGCTTAACCCATTAGTGAATACTGCATATAATTTTGGCTTTTAGCTGTCTAGTCGTTGATGTAATTAATCGTTGTCGTCGCGTAGTATTAATGTAGACTTTATTTAGTAGTTTGTTTTTTATTACATTTTTTTTTTAATGGTTAACTAATTTGTTACTTTGGTGTGATGAATGTTTCTTGAGTATGAGTTTTTGGGTTATCCTTTCACATTTTTAAATAACTTTCAAACATTAGTGAAGTAGTTTACCTGCATGAAAAAATTTGACTCCTTAGACAATAATGTAAGATGTTGAGTTTTGAAGTGTTTAATTTAATTCAGTTTGTATGACTCATGTATTACCTATTGAAGAGCTGTCAGTATTAAAGGCTGTCAATGGTAATAAGTTTATGCATTCCTCTTATACCTGAGGTACAGTACAGTATGTTAAATGATGTGTTAGGGTATGACAGTCACTGGAGATGTTGAAGACAGTGGGTCCGACCTCCACACTACCTCGTGCTGGCCGGTCCTTGTCTGGCTTTGTGCGTCAACTTCTGGACCAGCCGCGGGTCTGTGTTTACTGAGCCCCTCCCCTGCACCGCTCACTCACCTTCATAATACTGTACATGAATTTAACCACATTGTTGTCTCTCTATATTACAAGAATGTTTACAGGTTTCTAGTGACCCAGCTTGAAGTTATTTAGCTGACATGTTATATTTACTTGTGGGGCAACATAATCCAGCACTTTATTATGGGGGGGGACCTGATACCATAGTGTGTAGCTTAGCTGGTCGTACGATGGCCTTTATTATAAAATATTCAGGTACCGTAGACTGTAACTAAGGAATGACTTGGGTAATAAAGATTTGTTCCCAAAGCCAAATGAGGATCACCGAGCATTGTGTCTAGTGTGGCAGCTAAGACTCATTACTCTCAGGTTTAATTGATGTGTGTTGTATCATACAGTGTGTTTAAATGTTCACATCTGAGAGGAAGGTGTGGGATAAGGAGTTAGTGTCAAGGGTTGCTGGGCTGTCAACTTATAGACTTGGTAGTAAGGGAGTCATCATATATTAAATGGGTACAGTACAGTATTTCAGAATCAATACTTCATATGCTATACATATCACCAGAACTCCTTAAAGTGTATTATGACAAAAAAATCAACTACTAATCAGAAAAAATGTAGAAGTTAGACAAAAACTTAATCACAGTTTTAAAAGTACAAGTAGTCTGTCTTTGAGATTTAACCCAAGCAGGTCGAATAATGGGTAGTGAAAGGATCCTGGTCTATCTTTGAATTAGCTCTTGTGAAGCATCGTGCGGGACGAGGGATCGCTGTGTAGTACTCCTGGTTGTGTGGGTCCGCCTCATAACTGTTGTATGTTAGTCTTGTTAAGCATAATCATCATAACCTACATTTACACAAGAAATGTTTTATTGATTAATAAATGACAAGAAAACTCCTGTTAACTTGTCATAACTTACTGGTTGTTTCAGACTATTGTGTTTTAAATAACTCCAAATTTCCTTTTTTTTTATTTATATTAGTCTCACACTTAAGTTGAAATACCCTTAAAAAACTTATAATCGATGTTTAGATGTTCAATATTTTCCCGTAAACGAGGTAATTGTTACGATGTTTTACTAAATGTTTTTATTATTCTTTTTACCGTGTCGTTCGTACTGTCACTGTACCTTCCCTGAACGTAAATAGTCAGTAAGTACGTTATTGTTGCATCCACAGTTCCCATCACCGCTTGTCACCATTCACCCAACTCATAATTATATAGGATGGGGTTTCTCTTCAGGGTGTCTCATGCAAGGTAGGTAGATACCAGGTAGCCTCACTCCCATAGGATCTAAGCTAATGAAAATAAAAATGAAATTTTTATTTACCCGATACGTATTTTTGAAGGCTTATGATGGTATTAAAAGTTGTACAATAAATGTATGGAATGGAAATTTTTTGTTTTATTTTAATATGGAGCCACTGATTAAATATATAAAATAAATATAAATATCTTACTTGCGACCGCTGGATTCCATCCAACGTCGCTGATTGGCTAGAGATGACATCACTTATTAAGGTCCGCCCACTTAGTTACATCAAACAGCAGAAGCAGATAATAATACCTCAATATTACAAACGCATGAAGTGGCAAAAGGGGCGTGGCTTAGCCATCTCGAGAGTAGAGTTGCCAATTAGTGAATTCCTATGGGCCTGTGTGAGGCTACCTGGTATCTACCTACCTTGGTCTCATGGGTCTCGTACCTTGTGAAAATTAATGTTCTCGATAATCAACAACACCCATATGCCTGGATGTGTGTGACCAATGACACACCCTGTACAGTATGGTGTGTGACCAATGAGACACCCTGTACAGTATGGTGTGTGACCAATGAGACACCCTGTACAGTGTGGGTCACGACCGTTTGAGAGATAAGGTATAGACAGCTTCATGGGATTGGGATATTTATAATACAGTGTAGATAACTTGTGTAGTCTCGACTTACACTTCCTCACCTCACCATTCTTCACTACAGATACTTCTGGAGCCACAGCCTTGTCTCAGGTAATCTATTTTAACTACACTCACTTCTATACTCGTGTTATTATTCCCTTTGCAAGTTTGAGAGACTTTTTTTTTTTTTTTTAGTTTAACAAATTTATTGACAATGCTTGGAGTACAGCTTGCCTATTCTGAGTAATTCAGTCGGGTCTTGACACTGAGGGTGCTATCACTTCTCACTGCCCCGCAGGACAGAGGTTCATACACAAAGAAATACATCATATTCATTAGCAGTATATATAGGTCAGAGTCCTGTGGGTGATGTCACTGTTCGCTGCACATGTGGGTGATGTCACTGTTTGCTGCCATGCAAGACAGTGGTTCATATACATTGGACGTCATATTCTAATTGAAGACTAATCAGTGTGGGCTAGCAAATTTAGGATAAACAGCAACAATGTCCCCAAGCACCCCCGATTCAATATGGTAATTACAAAGTTCATGAAACAATAATCCAGGTAGCCTGAAGTCTTTGACAGTGTCACATTCAATAAAATAGTGTTCAAGTGTATGCTTTAAAGGTTTATCACAAAGTTTACCTGCTGAGTGTTCCGGTATGGGTACAGCGTTACTAACTTGCCAGATGTGTCTGTATCCTAGCCTAATTCTGGCCACGACTACATCACATTGTCTGGTTCTGTCCTTATGCTGGCCATACCGGTACCTCTCGTCACAAAATTTGTCATATTTACTAATGCTACAACTGTCAGGTCTCTCTGCATTTCTCACTTCTTCTAGATCAGAGTTCATGATTCTGACTTGAATGTTTTTAATTACAGCATTAGACAGCCAAGGTCACGGTCAACATTTTCTTTCTTACATGCCTCATTGGCCAGTCTATCAGCACAATCATGATACCTGATTACAACATGGGACGGAATCCACACAAATTCGATACGAGAGTTGTTCTCATTGGCAGTTGTCACATTTCTTTTAATATTACATACAACTTTACACATAGAACCTGACTATTTTGTGAGTTATGGCTGTTATTCTTCCTCCTCCAGAAGTATTTGACACACTTGCATGGTTATATTATCTCTCACGATTTTGCCAGTCATCAGCTCGTGCATCCATCAGTTCGTGCATCCGTCAGTTCGTGCATCCGTCAGTTCGTGCATCCGTCATTTCGTGCATCCGTACTAGTTAGTCTCAGAGTTTTAAACACAATAGTACTTTTATACTCCTATGCTCTGTACTTGGATTCCATTAATAGAACAGAGATATACATGTGTAGAAGCTTAACCCCTTGAGTACAGTGCAAAGACTTCAAGATAATACACAGAAGGGGTTAAGTTATCATTCTGGAGAGGTTAAATAAAATATGTGGATGTGGCTAAAGCTGTTATTATCACTACTATATATCACATTTTCTATAAGTTTCAATAATAGATAACTAGCCAATATGTAAGGGCAGCAACTGAGTCATACCTCATGGCAAATCCTTGGATGTTTGAGAAATGAAACTCTTGTTTTACAGAATAGATTGTACTGTATATAGTAACACTGAAGATTATCACAACTTTTATTTACACTTAATGTGTTATTCTTAGCATGTGTTACTCTTATGTCACCATCATCACAATTACCACTACTATTAAGTACAGTACTCTTCCATTAATACAGTTATCCTTATTAACTCTTATCATATATAGCATGTTTACTTCTCACATCACAGTCATTGTAATGCATCGACTGTAAAGACTCTCATATGAGTTCTCAAATCTTGCAGTTTAGACTTCACCAAATGTAATACTGTATTGTACTTCTCTTGCCAACAATGGCTTTGGTACATGTGCCTCCCTAGCTTTGAGGAAATTTTTTTTTCTTATTATAGATTTAGAATAATAATTGTTTTATTTATACTGTATATTGTCCTATAATGGAAGTTTTAGTTATAATTGTGTGCATGATGGCATTTTACAGCACAGTACTGTACTCTCACTCTCTAAATGTTTGCCTGTGTATTTTCTGTAGTATTTCTGTGCTGTATTACCAATCTTTTCTCTCTTCTTCATTTATTTTTTATTATTTATCATTTCCATCACTTATCAGCTTATTAGCCACCCAGGGAGGCAATCTCTTCTTCACTACTTATTTATTACGTTTATTGTCCAGTGTTCCCGAGTAGTAATTGACTAATGAGTCGTAAGATTTATTTTCTCATACAGTATAACCTCGGTAATCTTAAACAAGCGAGCATCTACATCCACTTGTGTTATATATATATTTTTTTTAGTTTAAATATTGTAATCATTATTTTGCAGCACATACTCTGTGTACTCTCATGTCACACTATGTATGGCGCTGGCCATTAATCCCACTTTTATTTGGTCTACAGCATCTTAATTTTGGCCTTGTGTCCCCCCCCCTCTCCCCCCCCCCCACCCCTAGTCTGTGTCATGTTTATGAGATGAATAAATTTGAGTCAGATGTTGGATACTTAAAGGAAAAAATTATTAGACTTGTGATTTATTTTTTCTTCACTTATTTTTGGGGGTAATTAAGTACACTCGAACTTTGCTGGTTTGACCACTCCACCTCTCAAGGGATCTACTCCATTTGAATTTCCCTCAGGATACAAATTAGGTGAAGTGTAGCTGATTACTTTTATTGTACCATACGTAATTTTTGTTCCGAAATTAGGTATAATACCACATGAATTTCAAGAGAGTGATGTAACAAATAATGACTCAATATACAGTACGTACTATTACCCAGTGAATCAGGCAGCCTTCATTACTGTATTTTAATTGATGCTAAACAGCCCATTGAAAGCAACAGTCAATGTACACACACACCCCAAAAAATGTTCTGTCAGTCCCCCATCCTATCCACGAACCTTTTGGATCCTGAACCTGTGAATCTGAGACATCACACACTGCACCAACTATGGACCCAACAATGTGTGACGTCTCGGATTCACAGGTTCACGAGTCACAGGGTTCATGGATAGGAGAAATGAATGACAGAACTATTTTTATGGGTGTACATATAATAATAATAATAATAATAATAATTAGAGGAAAATTATTGAGAATTAGGTTCAGGTACATAGCTGTTTCAGTCTTAAACACAATGTACAGAAGACAGTTATTAAGGTGTGTCAGCAAGCAAGTCATGACAGAGTTGTGTACTGTATTACATAAACAAGTTTGGTGAGGATTATGCAGACACATCAGTAGAACATCTGGACATGGACAAGAAGACCTCTTTATATATGATGGCAAGGGACGAGATGAACCCACTCACTACACTTCATTTCGTAAGTGTAATAATGTATACTACAGTAGAAGGGTTGTTGTAGTTGAGTCCTGGGTCATGGCTGGACTTGCTCTCTTTCTCCTATTCTCTTTTTTTGGTGACATGAGTAAAGAGTACCACTGGAAGCTTGTGGTAGATGGCTGGAGGTGTTAGTGCTTGAGGTTGTTAAGATCTGCTCTACTAAACATAACATAGATCTTTTAAACAATGGTTGAATTTTTTTTTTTTTTAGTTTCAAGGATTTAAGGTAATTCTGTTAATCTCCACCTAATGATAACTATGTACTGTACAGCTTCTTGACTTTTTCTGATCTTGTGTGAGCCCTGAGTCACATAACATGTACAGTACCTAATATATCACTGAACGCTCTCAACTCTTTACCACAATACATGAAAAGTGTTGTTCCAGCTTCCTCGTCTCATTAGATCACCGAGTTCGAGTTTATACGGTGCCTCAGTAACTTACCATCATCAACAGAGACTGAGGAATATTACACAGGAGACTGAGGAATATTTTGTAGGGTCAACAGACGTGGGTGGGTCTCTTTCTTCTCTCACTGGGTCATATTAGTCCTTATATATGGAGAGTAGCAACATGGTAGATGAGTAGTGACTGTTTTATCAATACCAAGATGGTGGCATGTGGGTCGGCTGGCTTCAGTCTGGCCCGTGTGTATTGCTGCCCATGCTGCCTCCAGTCATAAGACCTACTGGGCCCCAACCAAGCCTAACCAAACTTAATATAACCTAATCTACACCTCCTGTACCTCAATCAAACTTAACATTACATATCCTAACCTAACCCAGACCAACTGGTCTCCAACTAAGCCTAACATAACCTAACCTAGACCTACTGGCCTCTAACTAAGCCTAACATAACCTAACCTAGACCTACTGGTCTTCAACTAAGCCTAACATAACCTAACCTAGACCTACTGGTCTCCAACTAAGCCTAACATAACCTTACCTAGACCTACTGGTCTCCAACTAAGCCTAACATAACCTAACCTAGACCTACTGGTCTCCAACTAAGCCTAACATAACCTAACCTAGACCTACTGGTCTCCAACTAAGCCTAACATAATCTAACCTAGACCTACTGGTCTCCAACTAAGCCTAACATAACCTAACCTAGACCTACTGGTCTCCAACTAAGCCTAACATAACCTAACCTAGACCTACTGGTCTTCAACTAAGCCTAACATAACCCAACCTAGACCTACTGGTCTTCAACTAAGCCTAACGTAACGTAACTTAACATAACATAACCTAACCTGGACCTTCTGGGCCCCAACTTAACCTAAGCTAAATTAACAAGTTAGATTACTACTGAAGATGTACTGAACCCGAATAGTTAACTTGGGGTCCATTTGACTTGCAATCATTTCATAGTGTCTTGTGCTAAAGTTGCTCTGGTAACTTATGGAAAATTAGATGAAAAGAGCTTGAAAGATTTGTGTTTTTCTCTTGATATTTGTGACTGAATTATTTACCAGTGATTGACTAAGAGGTTTTCAGGATTGACTATTTAAGCTTTGAACTATTCTTATAAATATACAGCCTATTAAGTTAAAGGTGAAATTTATTGCCAGTCACATGAAGATAAAAGTGATAAGTATGATGATTATTTTATTTATTTTTATTCATCTACAGATTAGTTAATTTCTACTTGGTTTATTTAATTTTTTGTTTTTCATTATGAGTCAACTCCTTCCAGCACACCAAGATGGCTCACCTGGCAGACCTCTTCTCTCTGCCTGAGATGTGTCTCCTGAGTCAGGTGGCTCAATACTTCCATGATCACAACCTTCCCTATCACTCCGTCCCACTCTTCAATGATGTCAAGGTTAGTGCGGTGTTTTGTCTTATTAGTCCTCCACTGATTTCATGGTTGGGGTCTATAGGAATGTTCTGTGTCTGTCTGTCCTCTGTATTCTATTTCCAGTCATAACACAGGAACTATTGAGAAGTTCTACATCAAACTTGGCAAGGGAACAAAGGATAAAGACTTAGGAGACACCCAGTATATTAAATTTGGAGGTGAATCAGACAAAAGAAAGAATTGAATTTTTTTTTATTGTTTTGTCAATTTGCAGCATGACCAGAAGGCTGCCTAAGGCACTTGGTACCATTATGACACATGTAGAAGTAGTACACAGAAGGCACAAACGGTGTCAGAAGTTATGGTATGTGGCACAGAGTTTGATTACTCGGTCCTTAGGATAGGAAGTGATGTCTAGCAACTGACCTTGTACTGTACAGCCTCCTGACCAGATTTTTCTCAAGTTTTGGAGCTGAAATGTTTGTGGTTTTCTTGATGGCAGCAGCATCACACTACAGTACAGTATAAGGATCCGTTGTATCGCACACATAGTAATGTACAGTACGCTGAAGGCACAAACACAGCATGGAAGTTATAACACCTGGAGCACAGCAACACACTCTTGATGTAGCAAGAGACACATGGTAACTGATGCTGCTCCTGCCTTCCAGGCACGTCCAAGGTGGTGGGTGTGTCCCAGAGGACTGGCAGAAGACTAACCACCCATGCCACCCAGAGGGACTAGAAAGCTAGCCTCACCGACCGCACTAACCTGATGGCCTTATACTGTATAGGGATATCACCGGGCAATACGATATGTAGCCGTATTTTAAGGCATGTCAAACTGATAGTGCGTTCTGTGGGATTAATTTATATGGGATTTTATTGTATATATATTTGAATAATAATCACAAGCATTTCTTCACTGAAATATATACTGTCTATAAACAATATCACAGTACAGTACAGTACGGTACACTTGTTCTATTTTTATCTTCATCAATAAACTTAAGTGCTGTACTAATGGCAGGTCTATGACACAGTCCTTCATGGCTCCTCAGGCTGTCTTTGATCTTCACACATTGTTTTATCTTTCTCTTTCCCTCGTCCTCCCCAGTCTAGTTTACCGTCCCTACATTATATATAATTTTATTTGTTTTTGTCTCATAATTTTCACATAGTTAACTTTGATAAATATGAGTGCCTCTAATTTTTTACACAATATTGTTGTAAAAAATTATTTGATCTGTGGTGATGCTGTTGTCACCACTTTGTTTATCTGACTAAAATATATATATACTGTATATATTTACCCCGCACTCCCAAACACCCCTGAAATATTGGATTCATATTAGTGGTTCTGTGTGTCGAGAAGATGTTGACAAATACTGTACTGTAGTGTATGTGTGTTGACAAGTACTGTACAGTGGTGTGTGCCTGTGTGTGTGTTGACAAGTACAGTGGTGTGTGCTTGTGTGTGTTGACAAGTACTGTACAGTGGTGTGTGCTTGTGTGTGTTGACAAGTACTGTACAGTGGTGCGTGCTTGTGTGTGTTGACAAGTACTGTACAGTGGTGTGTGCTTGTGTGTGTTGACAAGTACTGTACAGTGGTGTGTGCTTGTGTGTGTGTTGACAAGTACTGTACAGTGGTGTGTGTTTGTGTGTGTGTTGACAAGTACTGTACAGTGGTGTGTGCTTGTGTGTGTTGACAAGTACAGTGGTGTGTGCTTGTGTTTGTGTTGACAAGTACTGTACAGTGGTGTGTGCTTGTGTTTGTGTTGACAAGTACAGTGGTGTGTGCTTGTGTTTGTGTTGACAAGTACCTGTACAGTGGTAGAGTCTATGGTTTGTGTCAAGCATTGTCCTTTTTTTGGTTATACTGTATTAAAAAAAAAATTCTGTATATGCAAATTTCTCAGCTTCTTATAATTATGTTGATCTCGACAGGCGGCCATTGCCAGTATCCACCCGGAGATGCACCGAATCGTTGGCCGGAACATCAGCGAGTACCTGATCAAGGACCCGAGCCTTGTAACATTTTTCAACAGGTTAAAGGAACATAAGAAAGAAATCTTCATCATTACCAACAGTCCATTTTACTTTGTGTAAGTATTAGGCTGTTATTTATGTCTATAGTCTCTCCATTAGTTATATAAACCATTTTAAAACTTAATAATCACCATAAACTAATGTAGATAGAACACAGCGTAGATGTGGAAGTTTAGTAAGGCTCCATTAACAGGGGATGTAAACCTATATCATCATGATCAGCATCATTATTATTTTACAGCTATTTCTCTCAATCCACAATGGAGGGTAAATTAAATTATTGTATATAAATAAAATTAAATATAAAATGCACATCCAAACTTTACAGAAATGCTGGAATGTCGTACTTGTTGGGGGATGATTGGCGTGACTACTTCGATGTAGTGGTTGCCAGCGCCAAGAAGCCTGCCTTCTTCACAGACAGCATGAGGCCTTTCCGTGAACTCAACGAAGAAATCCACATACAAACTTGGGGTCCAGTGACTAGTCTGGATAAAGGCAAAATTTATTTGGAGGTGAGTCGTTAAGTCGTTAATGATACAATGTAATGAGGCTTAGTTGGGTTCTCTTCTCTTCTCTTCTCTTCTTCAGTGATTGCGATAATAATATAAATCCTGGCTGTCTCTTTCAACACCAAACTCAAATAAATTGTTTCAGGGTAACTTGAGGCAGCTGCAACAAATGAAAGGCTGGCAGGGTCCCGAGGTGTTATATTTTGGCGACCACCCGTACAGTGATCTGGCTGACGTCTCCCTCAACCACAGCTGGCGAACAGGGGCAATCATCTGGGAGTTAGATGTAAGATATGTATGGTATCTGCAGTAGGTGACCCAAGGTATACATGTGTCGGAAGAGCATAGCATATTGCACCTAAGATCATAGCATGATACATATTTGTAGAGCATAGTAGAACGCATCTTAGAAGAACATAGCTGAACAAATTTTTTTATGTTAATAAGAATGAGTAACTGGAAATAAGGGAAACTAGGTGTGTGGGTGGTGGATGGGTGTTATATATTACCTGACATTAGAAACAGCTTAACGTATACTATACTTATTTATGTATTCATGATGTTATACACTGTAATTTCTATCCATATACATAAATCCATTCTTAATATATACAGTATACTGTACTTGTGTATTCATGTTGTGTTTATACTGAGTTATACATTGTTCTTTATTTACAGTATGAGATCCAATGCCTTAACTCTGAAGTGTACAAGAAGACAAGTGGGTGGCTGATGATCCTACAGTCACTGATAGAGAGCAGCCAGGACTTTGAGGAGGAGGAGGCGCGGGAAATAGTGAGGCAGTGGGAGAAAGAGCGGGATGAACTGAGGTGTGGATCTTGTCTTGTCTTTCTCTCTTTATCTTGACTTTCTCTCTTTATCTTGTCTTTCTCTCTTTATCTTGTCTTTCTTTATCTTGTCTTTCTCTCTTTATCTTGTCTTTGAAACTATTTGATGTTGACTGATATTGTTAAAGTAATGGCTGAAGTGTAAGTTGTCTGGTCCATATTATGTAGAAATGTTTCTTTACTACCCAATGTGTACTACCAGCAGGCCTCGTGTGTGTGTGTGTGTGTGTGTGTGTGTGTGTGCGTGCACGTGCATGTGAGTGTGTGTGCGTGCGCGCACGTGCATGCGTGTGCGTCTGTGTGCATGCGTGTGCGTCTGTGTGTGTGTATGGTTTGTGATAAAAATAATAATTCTGACCAGTTCCTCATAGTTTATGGGCAGATGAGAGAGGTTAATTTATTACTACCTTTATTACTTATGGTGTTGTATCTTCTTTCCCACAGAACAAAGACAAAGGACATGTTCAACCGCCACTTTGGCAGCGTCTTCAGAACCCACGATAATCCAACCTACTTTTCCCGTCGCCTCTTCCGTTTTGCCGATATTTACACTGCCCGACTGTCTAATCTAAATAATTATTCCATCAATCATACATTCTACCCTCGGAGAGGAGTTCTTCCACATGAATACAAGTCTTTGTTTGTATAGTTTATAGTTATTGGGGAACTCTGATGGGATCCTGTTGTTTAGAGTAGAATATTTGGAAAGCTGAGCTTTTTGGATCTCATCAAGATTAGAAACAAAACTTATTTTACCTTATGATTAAACTCCATATGCTAATCTAACATAACTTAGCTTAATGTAACATAACCTAACATAACATAAGCTAATCTAAAATGACCTAACAACTTAACCTATTTTATCCTAATCTAATGTTACCAAACATAATTTTAACCCAATCTAACCAAGTCTAACATACTGTAATTTGATTCAATCAAACCTACCATAACATAACCTATTCTAACCCCTCCTGGTAGCATCAGGGTGTTTAATCATCAGGTGAAACAAGTAAGGGTTTCTAATCTTGATGAGATCCAATTTTTCATATGAATCTATGCCAACTGTGTACAGCACCATACAGAATATTGTTAGTATTGCATTACCATGACTCACTTAATGATGTTCCTGACAACAAGTTACTTTTGAGAGACTCATAGACATTATTTTTTATGTTAATTTTAAAATATAAGAACTATTTGAGAAACTTGGAAGTATGAGATTAATGGGAACTGTCCACTCATGTTTTTAGAAATGACAAAAGTAAAAATTCTGATTAATAAAATTTTCAAAATGTACATCTCTGATAAAGGATACATTTGTTGCCACTGTTGGTCTGATATCAATGCACCGCAAAATATTTAACTTTCTTTTATAAAAGTTAGTTTTATATGATACATAATGAGTGAAAGGTTCATTTCATAGACCAGAAGACATGAATGACCTCAAACTGAGATGGTAATTGGCATTTCTTTTCAAAAATACTACCAAAGAAAGTTATATTTTATAAATGTGATCAGGAAGTTAAGAACAAGTAGAGTTGCCTCAATGTGTATCCATACTTAGCTTCAAGGTAATGTGGCTGAGAGTAGTCATGAAAATATAAAAGTTAATGAACATGAGAAGTTGCAGTTGGTGGAATGACGTCCATTGTAGTATCTTATCGCAGACTGTGATCTCTAGAGCCGATATATGAGACAATTCTAAAGCACATGTACATTATGTTTAAAGCCAATCATTATACAGTAATAGTTTATAGAGCGAAAACTAGAACAGACAACGGAGGAATTATCCGTAACAACTAATAACTCGTCCAGTGTGAATTAACAAAGACAAGTACATAAACATTGACTGATTCAATAAATTATGCATACAGGCAATCCCTGGGTTACAGACAAGTTTCATTCCGGGGGATGTTCTTAAGTCGAAAATGTATGTAAGCCGAAACACACGCTTTGTGCACACTGTACTTACTGAACAATGATTAAACTCCAACTATTTCATAGCCTAAATCCTAAAATCACTTAATTGAAGAGAAAAAAAATTAGAATTAACAAATTACAGTAAATGAAAGTATAAAAAAATTAGTCATCAGGTAAATAAAATACTGTAAATTTAAAGTTTAATCATATTCATAAGTCGTACATTCGTAACCCGGTGACTGCCTAATGAAAAAAAAAAAATGTTCTATATACAGTACTGTAGCGTGTAAATACAAAAATGGTGTTCAAATAATACAGTGTGCTAGCAAAAAATATTTGAGAACAACTAAAAATTACATAGAAAGGTCATGGATATTACTAGTACAGTACAGTACCTCTCATTGTTACATGACACTGGGCTATGAAACAAAAGATTTTTTTATACATTATTTGTATTGTCGTTTCTCTTCTCGTAAATTAGAGCGAGCGTTTTTGTTGTTATTTTGAACGGGGAAAATTACCATCTGCAATTTTGTTGAAATACTGTTAGTTTCTTGAGTGTTTCAGGTGTCTGTAAATGGATGTATCAATAAATGGAACAATATGTGATGAATTGAATTATAGAATAGTAGAAGACAATGTGTGTGTGTGTAAGAGAGAGAGAGAGAGAGAGAGAGAGAGAGAGAGAGAGGCAGTGGATGTATACAGTCCCGTCCACACTAAGGCCTCATGATGTGCACTGTATTGTGGTGGGGGGGAGGTGGAAGCCTTCATGATTATGAGCATGGCAACGTCCCTCTTCTAAACTAATAGCTGATTGGTTCATAAAAAATTCAAACTAAAATGTTTTCACAAATGGTAACCAGACTTGTTATTATCTAAAATAATGTTAAATACTTGGACTGTCAAAATGCAAATGATTTCAAGACATTAACTCTTCAGAGAGGATGTTAAAAAATGTTAAATATTTATTATAAATTATGCACAGTCTGGGGGGAGGTAAGACTCTCAGGGGAACCAATCAGCTATTTGTAGCTATAGATGAGGGGCGTAGCTTATGGGCCAGGTTAGCGTGGAAACACTATGGTCTTCTATGGTGTTACTTTTATTAATATTAACAGTACAGGAAAGTAAAATAAAACTGTCTAGCAAAGAACTTATGAAGTACTCTTAAGTTATGAAATTTGCATGGAGTAAATGAATGTTATTTGTTGTCAGTGTACAAGTAATTACTGAAACATAATGTAGACATGCCTCTATATCATCTTTAAAAAATAGTAAAACCCTCTCGTGAAGACAGCCAGATGGCTGTTAAGAGCATTATGTTGCACATCTCTCCCCTAAAATTCCTCTTACCAGATGGCTACATCAGTGCTCACAGCCCACCTGCAACACACAGGGCAGTGCAACGCCACACATGTCATGAGGCCTAGTGTGTGTGTGTTTGTGTGTGTGTGTGTGAGAGGGGAATGGGGGTCAAAACACACACATACAGGTGGCCACACAGTCATAAACTGCAGAGAGGAAGCAGATAAGTTGTGTAGTTTCCTAAAGAATGCACTGCCATCTATAAAGCACTGTAAAAGTAGGAAGTAATGTACTGTTGTGGTTGAAATTCTTCTAAAATGTAATGCTACTACAGTATTGCTTTTACCACTCTCAACACTAATTCAGGGGCAAAGGGGAAGACTAAAAGATATGATCATGGTAATTGAGGTAAAGGAAGCTCTAGAAGTGAGAGGAAAGCAGCAGTTAGGGTGAATGATATGTGTATGGCATCGAGTAATATATGGCAATGTCACAGCAGTCAGAGTGAAGTGTGTGTGTGTGCGTGCGTCCGTCCTTCCTTCCTTCCTTTATAAGTATTTATATGAAGAACAAGATGTGCTGTGAATTAAATTGAATACAGCAATACTTTGAGACATTTTATGATGTGATCAAAGTTTTACAGAAATTTGTATTATTTATACAGTATTTTGTACCGCCTTCATTATGGTTCAGTTATATACATTGATATAGTACATGTCTTTATTTGTCATTACGTTCCACCACATGATTATTACATCATCTAATCATCTGGTGCACACTGAGGTGTACAGAGTCTCCATGATATTGACCTCACCCAAATACTGTTTTATTTACCTTAGTCTCAATTGTTTCTTCTGTTATGATTCAGGAAAAAAAAGTGGAGAAAAAGCGAGTTTTTATAACAACCTGCATATTTTTGTCCACTGTCTTGTTAATGGCTCTAAAGATCTCGGTTAAATTTCACAGGGCGTTAGACACCCGCCTTAGAGAAGGTAGAGTACTGTACAGTATATACTAACTTGTGATAAGAGCCAGCAAGCAGACAGTGCCATTAGGGAACTTCATAATGGTATCTAAAAATGCAAATGAATCTTGCAAAACCTATTGATTGAGATGTGGTCCATTAACCAAGTCACTTGATGGATAACCTGCAATAGGAACATCACAGGAAGATATTTATGCAGGCTGACTCCATTGCTGATTTATAAATGTTTAAATAATCATTGGATAATACCATATAGGCTTTTGACATACAGAGTTTATTTTGCAAGATTGAGCAACAAAATATTCCCACAAGTGGCAAGTACTGTACCCAGAATGACTGAGACTCCCACACCTGTATATTTATCAATCACTGTGGATATTTGTCCGGTTGTCGGTTAGGTAATATTTTTTAGACTAACACCAGAAGGAGTTGACAGAATTTGACACAACCTCGTGGAAACGTTAATTACCCACTATTAAATATATAAATGGACACGAGAATGCATTCAGTGTCGTCAGGTATGTTTTAAAGTTTTTGTCTGGTAAGTGAGGCAGATTACTTTAGGTTAGGTTGGTTAGGTCAAGTTCTAATTGGTTATGTGCATTCTCGTTTCAAATTTATCTATTAAATATAATGTTAATAATGTTTCATCTAATTCTACCAACTTCTTGTAGTGTTAGTTTAAAAAATCTTACCAAACCGACAACCGGACAAATATCTACAGCGTTTATTTATCATACATAATATAGTTTCATAAAAATAATACTTCTTTACTTCACAAATCCATGTTTATGTTTACCTATTGTTGTTCATCCCTCAGACATCAGATGTGAGTTGAAGTATTTCATTACGTCTGTTCTGGGCGTAATAATGGAGAGTTTTGAATCTTTATATTCTTTCTTTCTTTTATCCTCTTTACCACGGATCAGCTAGTTAGTCGCTTGGGTGATTGGTTACGTCTCTGTCACGCACTGTTGGCAAGTACTGGGCATGCACTGGCTCCTGAATGTACCTGAACCTGCTCCAGTGTTGGTCAAGTCTGGTCTTGAAAGAGCTCATACTCGGTGCCGTCACAACAGTTTTTGGTAGATTGTTCCAAGAGTTCACAACTCTCACTCCGATTAAGTTTGCCCTCACAGTTTTCTGGACTTGTAGCTTTTTCAAACCTTGAGTTGTGACCCCTTGTGGGGTGGGCGTCCGCCAGCTCAAGGTATGGACATTCGACCGAGTAGTGCCCCCTAAGACGTTTATACACATTGATTAGGTCGTCCCTCGCCTGTATAAGCTACATAGTTGCAGGCGCTCTAATCTCTCTGGGTAACTGAGGTTCTGTAGAGCAGATACCAGTCTGGTGCCCCTCTTTTGGACATTTTCAATTAATTGACAGTCCCTGGCATACCTCTGGGACCAGGTGGGGTAACAAAACTCCTGACGGGGAAGCACCTCACACTTGAAGATCATTACGAGTGAAAGACCATCCAGATATCTAAACGACCTTCTTATTAGACTTACTAGTTTCGTTGCCTGACTCACCCTCTCACAATGGTCCGAGAACCTAGGTTCATTTTCGACAAACACACCCAGGTCCATTTCAGATTCGGCCTCAATGCAGTCAATTCATCCTGTTGGGACATGTGATACACCTCCTTACTATTGGTATGACCCAGGTGCATCCTTTTGCACTTCTTGACATTGAATCTCAGCAGCCATTTCCTTGACCATTCTTGAAGCTCATAGAGATCTTTCTGCAGCTCTTCTTAATCTATTTGGTTCTTAATTTCCCTAAATAACTTGGCATAGTTCACAAACATTTATATGACGGAGTGTATAGCTTCTGGCATGTCATTAAAGAAACGGACAAACAACAACAGGCCCCATACACAGCCCTGTGGCATCCCTCTTGTCACAGGTACACATGGCCATTTCGTACCATTAATCACCAGACACTGCTTACGTTCATACAGAAGTCTCCAATTCACGCGAGGACACTTCCCTGAATCTCATATCCTTCCACTTTAATTCTGAACCTTTCATGGGGTACGATCTCGAAAGCCTTGGCAAAATCTAGGTAAATATTCTCGATTTTGCCACCCTGTTTCAGAATTTGAGTCCAGACATCTATTACCATGAGTAATTTTATTAAAGAGGAGCGTCCCACCAAAAAACTATGTTGGCAATCCTTTATAAGGTTGTTTCGTAGTCGATGTTTCAACATGGCGTCTCTTATAATGCTCTCAAGTACTTTACACTATACTGGTCAGGCTCACTTGTCTTTTGTTATTTGTGGAGTGACGATCGCCCTTCTTGGAAATAGGACTCGCATAAGCCATTTTCCAATCACTGGGGATCTTTTACTCTTCCCCGCATTTACAGATCAGGATCTTCAGGGGCTCGGCAAGCTCGTTGCACAACTCTCTTAGCACTCTGGGATGCACCATGTTAGGGCCGGGACTCTTATGAACCTTTAGCATTGAAAATTTATTTCTTATAACCTCATATGAGAACACCGGCTCCTGAATGCTTGTCTTGATAGAGCTCACACTCGGTGTCGTCACAACAGTTTCTGGTAAATTGTTCCAAGAGTTCACAACTCTCACTCTGAAAATGTTTGCCCTCACATTTTTCTGGATTGCGGCTTCTTCAATCTTGAGCTGTGACCCTTTGTGGGGCGAGCGTCCGCTAGCTCCAAGTAAAGACACTCGTCTGAATAGTGCCCCTTGAGACGCTTATACACCTCAATTAGGTCACCCCTTGCCCGTCTGTAATAAAAGCTTGGCAAGTTCAGGCGCTCCAATCTCTCAGGGTAGCAGAGGTGCCGAAGTGCAGGCACCAGTCTGGTGGCCCTCCTTTGAAAAATTTCAACCAACTGACAGTCCCTAGCATATCTCGGGGACCAGGCAGGGTGACAGTACTCCAGATGGGGAAGCACTTCACTCTTGAAGATCGTTATGAGGGACGGACCGTCTAGATATCTGAACGACCTTCTTATAAGACCCAATAATTTATTTACCTTCTTCTCGCAATGGCCCGAGAACTTCAGCTCATTGTCAACATACACACCTAGGTCCTTCTCACATTCTATCTCAAATAGTGCAGTTTCTTCATCCCGTTGGGACATATGACACGCCTCCTTACCGTTGGTGCGCCCCAGGTGCATCCTCTTACACTTCGGGACATTGAATCTCAGCAGCCATTTCGTCGACCATTCTTGGAGCCCACAGAGATCCTTCTGCAGCTCTTCACAGTCCGCTTGGTTCTTGATTTCCCGAAATAACTTGGCGTCATCGGCACACATTTGTATGGAGGAGTGTACAACGTCAGGCATGTCATTTATGAAACAAACAAACAGCAGCGGGCCCAATACACTGCCCTGTGGTAACCCGCTTGTGACAGGTACGCTAGGACATTTCCCTGAATTCTGTACCCTTCCAGTTTGATCTTCAGCCTTTCGTGGGGTACACTGACGAAAGCCTTGGCAAAATCTAGGTAAATATTGTCAATATTACCACCCTGTTCCAGAATATGGGTCCAAGTATCCAATACCTTGACCAATTGTGTTAAGCAGTTATATCCACTGTTATATTTGTTATTGCTCTTTAAATGCACTAATGCGCACTGCTTGTACCTCTAGCATATGCATCTCTTTCTTTCTTAATAATAAAATATATTAATATCACAGAGATTCAGTAGTAGCAGTTCAGAGTGGTTTTATACATACACCATCTTTACATTGTGTTTTGTATCATAGTGAGAGGATAGAATAATACCATCTCCATTACAGTATTATTTTTATTAATAAATACATATTACATACTGTACATTTTGTACATTTGTCAGGCTTATATACTATATGTGTTCATTATGATGAAAATTAATTCAATGAGTTATCAGACATGTGAGGTAGTGTGAATAACTAGCGGATGTATCTAATCGACTTCCTCCACGGTGGGTCCTCGTTCTCTGGTGGCGTTGGCTTCTGTTGTCCCTTCACCTGGTGAAGATGACCCGTGGATCTTGGCAGCCACGGGTCTCCAGTGGTCCTCCAGTTTCTTAAGTTGGGTCTCCAGCTGTTCCTTGTTGGCCAGCTGGTTGTTGTCGAGCCAGGTGAGTGTGTGGTCGACGAGGTCGGTTACACCCTGCTTCTCCTCCTGCGTCAGTCTACTGGAGACGCCCTCCTCCCTCAGGCTGCTCTTCATACTCAGACACAACGACTCCAGGCGGTTCTTGGTCTCTACTCTCTCTCGCTGGCGACCGTCTTCCTCAGAATATTTCTCGGCTTCCTCTACCATTCTGTCAATTTCTTCCTTGCTCAGTCGATCCTTGTCGTTGGTGATGGTGATCTTGTTGGCTTTGCCTGTCGACTTGTCCACGGCCGACGCGTTCAGAATACCGTTTGCGTCGATGTCAAAAGTGACCTCAATTTGAGGAACGCCTCTTGGGGCAGGAGGAATGCCTGTCAGGTCAAACTTGCCCAGCAGATTATTGTCCCTGGTCATAGCTCGTTCACCCTCAAACACCTGGATGAGGACGCCCGGTTGGTTGTCTGAGTACGTGGAGAAAGTCTGCGTCTGCTTGGTGGGGATGGTGGTGTTGCGTTTAATGAGAGGAGTCATGACACCGCCGGCTGTCTCGATGCCCAGGGACAAGGGCGCCACATCCAGCAGCAGCAGGTCCTTCACTCCGTCAGACTGGTTGCCACTTAGGATGGCGCCCTGGACGGCGGCACCGTAGGCCACCGCCTCATCTGGGTTGATGGATCTGTTCAGGTCTTTGCCGTTGAAGAAGTCCTGCAGGAGATTCTGCACCTTGGGGATGCGGGTGGAGCCTCCCACCAACACAATATCATGGATGAGACTCTTATCCAGCTTGGCGTCCCTCAGAGCCTTCTCTACCGGAGTGAGAGTCTTGCGGAACAGGTCGGAACACAACTCCTCGAACCTGGCTCGGGTGATGCTGGTGTAGAAGTCAATTCCTTCAAACAGTGAGTCAATCTCCACGTTGGCTTGTGAAGACGACGACAAGGTGCGTTTGGCTCGCTCACAGGCTGTTCTCAGACGTCGTAAAGCTCGCTTGTTGCCACTAATGTCCTTCTTGAACTTCCTGTGGAACTCTTGTGTGAAGTGACTCACCAAACGGTTGTCAAAATCTTCACCACCAAGATGGGTGTCCCCCGCCGTGGACTTGACCTCAAATATGCCGTCGTCAATACTTAAGACAGACACGTCGAAGGTTCCACCACCCAGGTCAAAGATGAGAACGTTACGTTCCTGGTTGTGTGTGGCAACAGACTTTTTGTCGAGACCGTAGGCGATGGCTGCCGCTGTGGGCTCGTTGATGATGCGAACAACGTTGAGGCCAGCGATGATGCCGGCATCTTTGGTGGCTTGGCGCTGTGAGTCATTAAAGTAGGCAGGAACTGTGATGACTGCATCCCTCACCTTGTGGCCCAGATAAGCCTCTGCCGTCTCCTTCATCTTGGTCAGAACCATGGACGAGATCTCCTCTGGGTTGAAAGTTTTTCTCTCGCCCTTGAAGTTAACAGCAATCTTGGGCTTGTCATTGTCACACACCACGTCGAAGGGCCAGTGTTTCTTGTCGTTTTGTACGGTGGTGTCGCTAAACTTGCGGCCGATAAGTCGTTTTGCGTCAAAGATGGTGTTGGTTGGGTTGATGGCCGCCTGGTTCTTGGCGGCGTCGCCAATCAGTCGCTCGGTTTCGGTGAAGGCGACGTAGGAGGGGGTGGTTCGATTGCCCTGGTCGTTGGCAATAATCTCCACCTTACCGTGTTGAAACACGCCCACGCACGAGTAAGTCGTGCCCAGGTCAATACCAATTACTGTTTCAGACATTATTTCTCTCTTCTTTATATTGCACTAATAAACAGTTGTACTCAACACGTTTAGGTATTATGCCGTAGTAAGATGTGAAGCGAAACTTGTTATTCCTTGTTGTTGCCTCTGCTATCACAACTTGTGGTCTGAGGCAGAGGCAGTCAGCGGGACGCTTTATACCTAGTCGATTGCTTCCTGTAGTATCTTGGATGTTCTCCGTGTTTCTAGAGTCTTCTCCTTAGCTCTCGAGTCTTCTCCACGTTTTCTCTGGTGCATTATTTGTTAATGAAAACGAAAAATATGCTTAGGGTAACTATACTACATTTTACAAATCTCCATATTTTTTTGTAATTTTTAATTTAGCACCAAAACAAATCACGATCCCGTGTATAATTCCTTTGGCGTTGGTGGTAGAATGTCAACAAAAAAGGCGTAGGCTGACTGGGGGTACGTGACGAAGGCATTATGAAGTGTAACAGGCTAGACCTTCGGTCATACAGCTTAGACAAATGAAAGAAGTATATACACATTATTAAAGGTAACTGTATGCCTCTCATTAAAAATACATATAATCTTGATTTAAACTCACTCAAGAATTTTGAGAATGCCTTAAACTGGCATTTTGTACATTATATACTACAGGTATTTAAACACAAATAGCATAATAACAACAATTCGAGCTATAATTTTCTTTTATCCTCTTCACCATTGATCGGATCGCTAGCCGCTTGAGCGATCGGTCACGTCTCTGTTACGCACTGTTGGCTGGTACTGGGCATGCACCGGCTCCTGAATGTACCTGAACCTGCTTCAGTATTGGTCAAGTCTGCTCTTGAAAGAGCTCACACTCGGTGCCATCACAACGCTCTCTGGCAGGTTGTTTACAATTCTCAGTCTGAAAAACTTTGCCCTCACTTTTTTTGAACTTGTGACTTCACCAGCTCCAAGTATGGACATTCGACGTAGTGCCCTCCGAGACGTTTATAAACACCAATTAGGTCGGCACTTGCCCGTCTGTAGTATAAGTTAGGCAGTTGCAAGCGTTCTAAACTCTCCCGGTAGCTGAGGTGCCGTAGTGTAGGCACCAGTCTGGTGGCCCTCCATTGGACAACCTGACAGTCTAGATATCTGATCGACCTTCTTATAAGACCTATTAGTTTAGTTGTTTGATTCACCTTCTTTTCACTATGGCCCGAGAGCTTCAGTTCATTGTCAACATACACACCCAGGTCCTTTTCACATTCGGTCTTTATTAACGCATCCTCTTGCATCAAGTGATATTGTATCTTAGCAGCCATTTCTTCGCCCACTCATGGAGCTGACAGAGATGTTTCTGCAGCTTTTTGCAGTCTGTTTGGTTCATAATTTCCCCAGAATAGCTTGGCATCATCCGCAAGCATTCGTGTGGAGGAGAGTATAGCTTCTGTGTGACGTTTCCCTAGCAATTGACGTAACCTAACCTCCTAAAAGGGGGTCTCCTCCCCCCGTCCCTGCTATATATAAGTCGTTTGCAACAAAACATTCCCACAAGTGGCAAGTGCTGTACCCAGAATGACCGAGACTCCCACACCTGTATATTTATTTATCACTGTGGATATTTGTCCGGTTGTCGGTTAGGTAATATTTTTTAGACTAACACCAGAAGGAGTTGACAGAATTTGACACAACCTCGTGGAAACGTTAATTACCCACTATTAAATATATAAATGGACACGAGAATGCATTCAGTGTCGTCAGGTATGTTTTAAAGTTTTTGTCTGGTAAGTGAGGCAGATTACTTTAGGTTAGGTTGGTTAGGTCAAGTTCTAATTGGTTATGTGCATTCTCGTTTCCATTTATCTATTTAATATAATGTTAATAATGTTTCATCTAATTCTACCAACTTCTTGTAGTGTTAGTTTAAAAAAAGCTTACCAAACCGCAACAGGACAAATATCTACAGCGTTTATTAATCATGCATAATATAGTTTCATTTAAATAATACTTCTCTATTGAACAAATACCATTAACTTTATTTCACAAATCCGTGTTTATGTTTACCTATTGTCGTTCATCCCTCAGACACCAGATGTGAGTTGAAGTATTTCATTACGTCTTTTCTGGGCGTAATAATGGAGAGTTTCGAATCTTTATTTAATAACTACTTGATTAAAGGGCATAAAACAAACATTATTAAATACCAGTTTATCGTGAAACCATTTAATTTGCAGCAATATAACGTATCCATACATGACATACCGGGATAGCGGCTGTAACACATGGTAACCAAATCAAAGGGGAGATAAATAAGGGAATTGTGTGTTAAGAGAGACTGTTTTGAATATTCGTGGCTCTAAGAAGAAGAAAAAAAGCTGTGAGGGAAGATGGACGTAAACATTCATTGTTGTCTATCATTCACTGACAGTTTAACAGTGAGATAATATGATGTGTGGCTGCTGTGTCTAGTATTAATATCTCATCCCATGGCTGTGCTGTTTTAAATTCATTATTAAGTATGCGTAGTTATAAAGCCTACGACACATCAACAACAACATGCAAGGACACAACACAACAAAAACACAACAATTTACTTCATAAATAAGTCGATACATTTTAGTAGATATATGTTAAGGAGTGCCGTTGACTACAAATATAAGCTATAAATGGTTTTATTATGCCATTAGTGTTTAATGACCTGTAGTATATAATGTACAACATGCCAGTTTAAGGCATTCTCAAAATTCTTGAGTGAGTTTAAATCAAGATTTATATGTATTTTTAATGAGAGGCATACAGTTACCATTAATAATGTGTATATACTTCTTTCATTTGTCTAAGCTGTATGACCGAAGGTCTAGCCTGTTACACTTCATAATGCCTTCGTCACGTACCCCCAGTCAGCCTACGAGGGCATGAGGGAGAGCCCACGCCTTTTTTGTTGACAGTCTACCACCAACGCCAAGGAATTATACACGGGATCGTGATTTGTTTTGGTGCTAAATTAAAAATGGCAAAACAAAATTGAGATTTGTAAAATATAGTATAGTTACCCTAAGCATATTTATCGTTTTCATTGACAAATGACGCACCAAAGAAAACGTAAAGAAGACTCGAGAGCTAAGGAGAAGACTCTAGAAACACGGAGAACATCCAAGATACTACAGGAAGCAATCGACTAGGTATAAAGCGTCCCGCTGACTGCCTCTGCCTCAGACCACAAGTTGTGATAGCAGAGGCAACAACAAGGAATAACAAGTTTCGCTTCACATCTTACTACGGCATAATACCTAAACGTGTTGAGTACAACTGTTTATTAGTGCAATATAAAGAAGAGAGAAATAATGTCTGAAACAGTAATTGGTATTGACCTGGGCACGACTTACTCGTGCGTGGGCGTGTTTCAACACGGTAAGGTGGAGATTATTGCCAACGACCAGGGCAATCGAACCACCCCCTCCTACGTCGCCTTCACCGAAACCGAGCGACTGATTGGCGACGCCGCCAAGAACCAGGCGGCCATCAACCCAACCAACACCATCTTTGACGCAAAACGACTTATCGGCCGCAAGTTTAGCGACACCACCGTACAAAACGACAAGAAACACTGGCCCTTCGACGTGGTGTGTGACAATGACAAGCCCAAGATTGCTGTTAACTTCAAGGGCGAGAGAAAAACTTTCAACCCAGAGGAGATCTCGTCCATGGTTCTGACCAAGATGAAGGAGACGGCAGAGGCTTCTCTGGGCCACAAGGTGAGGGATGCAGTCATCACAGTTCCTGCCTACTTTAATGACTCACAGCGCCAAGCCACCAAAGATGCCGGCATCATCGCTGGCCTCAACGTTGTTCGCATCATCAACGAGCCCACAGCGGCAGCCATCGCCTACGGTCTCGACAAAAAGTCTGTTGCCACACACAACCAGGAACGTAACGTTCTCATCTTTGACCTGGGTGGTGGAACCTTCGACGTGTCTGTCTTAAGTATTGACGACGGCATATTTGAGGTCAAGTCCACGGCGGGGGACACCCATCTTGGTGGTGAAGATTTTGACAACCGTTTGGTGAGTCACTTCACGCAAGAGTTCCACAGGAAGTTCAAGAAGGACATTAGTGGCAACAAGCGAGCTTTACGACGTCTGAGAACAGCCTGTGAGCGAGCCAAACGCACCTTGTCGTCGTCTTCACAAGCCAACGTGGAGATAGACTCACTGTTTGAAGGAATTGACTTCTACACCAGCATCACCCGAGCCAGGTTCGAGGAGTTGTGTTCCGACCTGTTCCGCAAGACTCTCACTCCGGTAGAGAAGGCTCTGAGGGACGCCAAGCTGGATAAGAGTCTCATCCATGATATTGTGTTGGTGGGAGGCTCCACCCGCATCCCCAAGGTGCAGAATCTCCTGCAGGACTTCTTCAACGGCAAAGACCTGAACAGATCCATCAACCCAGATGAGGCGGTGGCCTACGGTGCCGCCGTCCAGGGCGCCATCCTAAGTGGCAACCAGTCTGACGGAGTGAAGGACCTGCTGCTGCTGGATGTGGCGCCCTTGTCCCTGGGCATCGAGACAGCCGGCGGTGTCATGACTCCTCTCATTAAACGCAACACCACCATCCCCACCAAGCAGACGCAGACTTTCTCCACGTACTCAGACAAACAACCGGGCGTCCTCATCCAGGTGTTTGAGGGTGAACGAGCTATGACCAGGGACAATAATCTGCTGGGCAAGTTTGACCTGACAGGTATCCCTCCTGCCCCAAGAGGCGTTCCTCAAATTGAGGTCACTTTTGACATCGACGCCAACGGTATTCTGAACGCGTCGGCCGTGGACAAGTCGACAGGCAAAGCCAACAAGATCACCATCACCAACGACAAGGGTCGACTGAGCAAGGAAGAAATTGACAGAATGGTAGAGGAAGCCGACAAATATTCTGAGGAAGACGGTCGCCAGCGAGAGAGAGTAGAGACCAAGAACCGCCTGGAGTCGTTGTGTCTGAGTATGAAGAGCAGCCTGAGGGAGGAGGGCGTCTCCAGTAGACTGACGCAGGAGGAGAAGCAGGGTGTAACCGACCTCGTCGACCACACACTCACCTGGCTCGACAACAACCAGCTGGCCAACAAGGAACAGCTGGAGACCCAACTTAAGAAACTGGAGGACCACTGGAGACCCGTGGCTGCCAAGATCCACGGGTCATCTTCACCAGGTGAAGGGACAACAGAAGCCAACGCCACCAGAGAACGAGGACCCACCGTGGAGGAAGTCGATTAGATACATCCGCTAGTTATTCACACTACCTCACATGTCTGATAACTCATTGAATTAATTTTCATCATAATGAACACATATAGTATATAAGCCTGACAAATGTACAAAATGTACAGTATGTAATATGTATTTATTAATAAAAATAATACTGTAATGGAGATGGTATTATTCTATCCTCTCACTATGATACAAAACACAATGTAAAGATGGTGTATGTATAAAACCACTCTGAACTGCTACTACTGAATCTCTGTGATATTAATATATTTTATTATTAAGAAAGAAAGAGATGCATATGCTAGAGGTACAAGTAGTGCGCATTAGTGCATTTAAAGAGCAACAAAAAATATCACAGTGGAATTTAACCGACCACAACAAGGAAACCGTAACTAAAGCGACCACTTAAACCACCGCTACCACAACAACCATCCATGAACACCATCAATGTTAACTACCACAACAACCATCCATGAACACCATCACTGTCAACTACCACAACAACCATCCATGAACACCATCAATGTTAACTACCACAACAACCATCCATGAACACCATCAATGTTAACTACCACAACAACCATCCATGAACACCATCAATGTTAACTACCACAACAACCATCCATGAACACCATCAATGTCAACTACCACAACAACCATCCATGAACACCATCACTGTCAACTACCACAACAACCACCCATGAACACCATCAATGTCAACTACCACAACAACCACCCATGAACACCATCAATGTCAACTACCACAACAACCATCCATGAACACCATCAATGTCAACTACCACAACAACCATCCATGAACACCATCAATGTCAACTACCACAACAACCACCCATGAACACCATCAATGTCAACTACCACAACAACCATCCATGAACACCATCAATGTCAACTACCACAACAACCATCCATGAACACCATCAATGTCAACTACCACAACAACCATCCATGAACACCATCAATGTCAACTACCACAACAACCATCCATGAACACCATCAATGTCAACTACCACAACAACCATCCATGAACACCATCAATGTCAACTACCACAACAACCATCCATGAACACCATCAATGTCAACTACCACAACAACCATCCATGAACACCATCAATGTCAACTGGCTCTTGCAGTATTTAAAGAGAGAAGACTTCCTGTTAATTGTACAAATATTACTAGAAGTAGAAGGTGACATGTCGAACACAACCGACAAAAATAATGTGAAACTGCGAAAATTTATTGTTTTAACATGATAAACTAACGTGTGTAGTCATAGATTAATAATATTAGTACTCAATTGGCCTGTGTGAACTGAGTATGATTACTATACTATATTTCTGATGCTGCTGGGGGATGTATTGATCTACTAATATGAATCTCAAACATGATTTATTCACCTTTACATAATATTACGTTAATATAAAATACAGTAATTATATAGGACTAACCCGCCAGCGAAATTGATTGAAAACAAATTATAAAAACGCCTGATTTTCTTTGTTATGTTATAGTGAACACTGTTGTAGTTTGTGGAAATATGTTAAAAAATTTATAATTTAAAAATAAACGCAACTTAGCATATGAGGGTATGAAGAACAGTCCTAACAAACCAAACCAAACAAACATACCTAACCTAACCTAACCTAACCTAACTTCCCTGGTTTATTAAGCAGAAAACAATTATTATGATATGGTGAAATTTTGGCATTTTCTGGACGTGAGATGATACGGCCTTATCGGCGCTGTGCATCCCCGGCGGGTTAGTCCTTTATATTAACTTAAAATATATAAATTTTGCACTATATAAGTTTCAGTTGTAGGTATAGATGAAGTTAATGTTTCAGAAATGTGTGTAACCGGGCTGGTGCTGGCAAGAAGTGGCAGCAAGAGTATTAGAAATAAAAACATGGTTCTTCTTGATAACAAACCATTGTTGCTGAGATGTCTGGAAGTTATGCAGGAAGCCAAGTGTAAGGATTTATACATTATTTCTATGTTATTCACATATTATACTGAAAGATATACTGTAGTTTTCATTTTCCGGTAAATTTTTACTTTGGACAACGTGGGAATCTTAAGAATTTTATCTTTCTAAATAATATATTAGGCAGTTCTAAAAGAACTTTTCTTCAATGACGTTTTCGTCATAATACACTGGACATTTTCTCTCCTCATTTGCAGGTTTTAGTAGCATATGGGTTAGCACAGATGATGACAAGATTGCAGAGTGTGCAAAGGACGGAGGTGCCGAGGTTCACTACAGAGCACAATACACTGCTGTTGATAAAGCCTCATCATTGTGTGCTGTACAAGAATTTCTCCAGCACCACCCAGGTATGATGAGCAAATTAAAGAAAAATTGATTCTGATACAGATGACAGTGTTGGATGAGAAAGATAGTCAATACAAGTAATGTTTTTCAACAGAAATTCAGTATTAAAGCAATGTTATTTTGTAATGCATGTGCTGTACAGTGTGGGAACTGTCTTTAAAAGTACAGTGTTTGTCCTGTAGTTTTGTTATGAGTCTGATCAGGAACTTATGTCAGTGAATTTAGACCTAAATTGTTTTATTTCATGCTCCTGGAAACACTATCTGGAAAATCCTGTAGTTTGTAAAATCTGAACTCCCCATCCCCTTTGGTAGTGTGATTAAGTCAGGTCTTCTGTTCAGTATTTTTTTTACAGATATCAGTGTTGTGTGCCTTGTGCAGTGCACTTCGCCCTTCATTCGAGCTGGGTATCTCCATGAAGGAATGGATAAGATGCAAAGTGGCTATGACTGTGTTTTCTCAGTAACTCGGAGACACCTCTTACGGTGGTCTGAAGGTGAGTGGACATGACCAACATTAACTGAAGTAAATTGAATGAAAGCAGGTCATTATAGTACCTCATGCAATGTTCATTACTACAGCTCCTCCCCGACTTACGACCCACTCAACTTACGACCACCCGCACTTACGACCTGCCTCAGTCGTACCAAAATTTTGTCAAATTACGTATTTTCGAGTCCCAACGTCAGTACACAGACAAAATTTTTGTTTGTAATTTACTTTAAAATGGCTGGCAAGCTTAAAAGTGAGAGTTTTGTGGCGCTGAGAAGAAAAAGAGACACCCATTTTAGATTTTCTATGTATTATTTAAGCATTTTCGACTTACGACCATTTTGACTTACGACCTGGATTTGGGTTCCTAACCCCGTCGTAAGTCGGGGAGGAGCTGAGCTGTATTTGTTTTCTCTTCACTCTTTATTCAACTAGTTGTCACCTTTGTACACATTCTAAAGAGTGTTTTCCCTTCTAGAGCTTTGGCTCCAGAGCAGAGATTACCATATTTCCCAGTACAGTGTTCTGGGTTACATCCTTTTTCATTAAATACATCCAGATATTTCATTTAGATAGACTCTTTTACCAGACCACCATTTGCAGTACCTGTATACACCATTCGTTTCATTTTGATATACTCCTTCCATTCTATAATTTAACATCTGGACTCTGTTTCATTCAAATACAGTGTACAGTATTATTTATACTGTATACAGTATAGTACTCACCTGAGATAACATCAGTACAGTATTATGTATTTTCAGGGGAGCCGACATATCCTCTCAACTTTAATGCTAGACAACGTCCTAGGCGCCAGGACTGGGACGGTGATCTTTATGAAAATGGAATGTTTTATATATGTAAAGCAAGACTCATTCATGAAGGTCTTCTGCAAGGTGGAAGGTTAGTGAGGCCGTCCCTACTAATATTTTAAGAGGTTTTACAGAACCTATGTAAAGCATCGTTAGTAAGTGGAAGGTTCACTTTGTATTCTATGAAGATTGTTTAATGGACAATGAAACTAATGATATAGGAAGAAGATGAAAGGTTGTAGGGTTAAAGTTTATTTATGCTTCCTCAAAATGTTATCACCACTTGATATTATCCACCATTCCCATTTCTCTTATGATCTTAGATAATATTGTGTTGGTTAACATTTTAAGGGATTCTGTATTTTATTTTTTTTCAACACAGTCTTGAAGATCTTTTGTAGCTTAATATTAATGGATGTTTAAGGTTTTGGAAAAGTGTGTATAATTTTAGCCATTCTCTTCTCTTTATTTCTCATCTCATCTTTTAATTTCTTTCTCTAGTTTATAATACAACTGTGTTTGTTCATTTAGGTGTGGCTACATAGAAATCCCTCACTGCGACAGTTTGGAAGTCGACTCCCCTCTTGACGTGATCATCGCTCAGTCGTGGTTGAGTTACTGTCAGCAAGAGAATGGTTCACAACACCCATAACCATAAACATACAAGTAATTATAATGCTCAGTTCTCATAACATATTGACCCCCCTTTTATTAATAAGGTCAGTACAGTATACTAATATAAATGAATGAATAAGATATAATACTTATTTACAGTTGGTCGTCTCTCCTAGTAGTTCATCCATTTGTATTGATAAGGTCACTACTATTATTACAGTGTACAGCAGCTCGGTTTGTTTATAAGTATTTTGTTATTAATGGGAACAATACTAATATAATTAACAATATTCCAGTTATTATAGAAAGTTTATTCCCTCATACTAATAACAGTAATAGTTGTTTTGGCTAGTCTATAGTTATGCAGTTTTCAGTTTAATGTATACAGTGAACCACCCTCTATTATACACTAAGTACAGTATTTAGAAGTTCTTACTAAGTATTACTACAGTATCTGTATTTAAGCATGGCAGTTTTAACACCCCAAGATAAATGATAAGAGAGAGGTGTACAGTATATAGGTAGCTTGTGGCTGGGATGTACAGAAATAATTCCATTCATGCTGCTGGCTATAACAGGGGGTTCATCTAGTCATAATGATACACCAGTGTATTTATAACCATCATTATATTAACCAGCCAGTGATTTTGTAATGAGTTATTATATATGATTAACTTAGATAAAGGTTATAAGACTTGTATTAAGCTGTTAGGCTGTTGAGGTTCTTATACAGTATTAAGATGGTAATAACTTATGTCTGCTGCTTGGCTTATGGCTTTGTCTCTTGTCGTATAATGTCCTCAAAGAGGCTGATTAGCTGTCATTTCTTCGATGATCTCATTAGGTTACTTAAAGCTGTGCAAGAAAAAAGATGTGCAATATTCTCTTATATATATTGTAGCTAACTTAGGTTATTGATATTATTCAGTGTAGTACAGGCAACCACCGCGATGCAGAGTCCTGGGTTATGAAAATTCGGTCTTACCAAATTTTTAAATTACGACCAAAAAAATCGCCGTGCAGACAAAAAACTCGCCCTTACAGAATTTAGGGAAATTTTAAAAGTTTTCGAACATAAAATTGCTATATGTATATAACAAAGAAATTCACCAAAATTAAAAAAAAATTATTTTGTGTGGATTCTTGATGGTAGCTACAAGACGTTTGGAAAGATGATCACCTACTCAGCACCACGACAATGGCGCTACTCAGTTTGAATTCTTTCCCCAGGTTGTTTTCAGGACTTTTGTCACCCTTATGGAATTATGGTTAATTTATTAAGATTTTCAAAAGAAAAGAAATATCGATATAAAAACAAAAATTTCACTGAAATTATAAATTTTATTTCGTGTGGATTCTGCTGGTAGCTGCATGATCACTGGCTAGTGGCTCTGCTCTCCAGCTGGTAGCAGCCACCACAACAATGGCGCTGTTCAGCTTGAATTCTGTCCCCAGTTTGTGTTGAGTTATGAATGTGTTACATAGGAACATAAGAATGGCAGTCCCATTTACACCCTACCCCTATTGCTCATATATCCATCCAACCTATGTTTGAAGCTATCCAGCGTTACTGTGCACTCGTACACAAGATGAGTGGTAAAAGGCCATCAAATTCAAGTGAAAGCAGTGGTGATAAAAGATTCCATAAAGGAATTACATTGGACATTAAACTTGATGTTTTAAGGAGTTAATTCCCAGTAACTCTGATAGCACCACCTCACCTCACCATCTCCTGCAGCACTCAACATTATTTTTGGTGAATTAAATTCAAGTGTATACATTTATTTGTCATGTTACATCATGAATGAATTATTGTATGTGTTTGTTTTCATTCGTGTGTGTGCTTGTGTTACATTTTGGGGGAGAAAAATTTTTCCTTGGGAACACAATCTCAACTTACATAATGGGAGTCAGTGATGCAGAATTTTGCGACGTGGAAATATTTTCAGGAATAGAACCCTTCCATTACCTGTGGGGTGCATATTGTAGCTAACTTAGGTTATTTATACAGTATTATGCAGCATAGTACAGTATTGTTAAACTATAGTAGTCTGTGATCTGTATTTTTTATTTATTTATAATGATGTTAGTACTTTGTCTTTATATATAATGTAATGAAAAATAAAGTACCAACCTCCAGTCCCAAGGGCACATCCAGCCCACCCAGCACTGGATAGGTATCTAACTTTTCATTGGGGAAGTAAAATTTGTCTAATGCAGTGCTGGCCACATTGCCTCCTTGTGTGTTGTAGGTTTAGTGCACATTATGCTGTGTCCACACTGCCATAAATGGGTCATCAGGTCTGTGGGACTCACTTTCCTTTCTTTTATCAAACTTGCAAACTAACATAATTACATCTCATTCTTTGAACATTTCATAATGACTGAATCAACCATTTTGCTACATTCAGTGATTAAAATAACTTCTTAAAGAATATTCAATTGGTATACAGGTACAGTATCAGATTTCATTGTGACTTTGTTCAGCATTTATCTAACTAACAATGAAACTTGATCACATTAAATCATCTTTGCATTTTTAAGGCACTTCTGAATAGTCTTCCAGTACAGTATTTGGTTCACCTAAACTAAAAATATTATGATGCGGTAGAACGATTAATTCTGATGATGGTTGATCGTAGAGATATTGAGCTCCGGTGAAGTTATTTCATCAATATTATGAATGGTTGTGACTCTTAAAACAGACAATCTAATCTCACCTCATATTCACCTGTCTTAATCAAAGATAACCTAACTTGACCAAATCAATCATCCAGACCTAACTCTTTATAGAGTAAGTAGGTGTGGTAATTGAATCTTCATTATCTATAGAGAATCAGCTTCTTGCATTAAATATTTGCAGTTTTCCTACTTAACGTCAGTAAATTGCTTATAAACGTAATAAGTTTTTGTGGTAAAATCATCAAATAATGCATCATTGTTGTTCATACAGTATATGAAATTCATTGCTGAAGCAGAGCACCACAGTATATATTTTACGGTGTTCTTAATTATATCACAAAAAGAGACTTGAATGTTTATTGAATATTATGCAACTTTGATATTAAAAAATTTAAAGGTACCGTATATACTCATCTATAACCCCCCTTCGTATATAGGTCGACCCCGATTTTTTGACCAAGAAATCGTTAATTTATGATAGTCCTCGTTTATAGGTCGACCCAAGTTTTTGAGGGTAAAGGAACAACAAAACCCTCAGAAAAACACTACATCCTATAAACTTGTTTACCATTTATTATTACGACACTTTACACTGAAACGCGTGTAGTTTCAACAAAAATATTGTATATTTCCATTCAAGTATTTATTCAAGTCAATTAGGAGGGAATATTATTGTAATACAATAGTTTTTTAACTGAAAACCATTCGAAAAGCGATTACGGTAACTTATTTTGAACGAAAGAAAGCAAAAGTCATTGTTTTCATCACAATTTTATCCCACTTTCCACTGTAATACGTACGTCATTTCAGCAAAAAATATTACATTTCCGTGAATGTATTATATCAACCACAGTATAAATAGAATATCACTAATATAACAGTATTTTAACTGAAAACTATTAAAAAAAACGAGTAACATATCTTGAACATCGGAAGGTTTGGTAAAGTCTTTTGTTTTCATCATGTAGTTTATCCTAATTTACATTGAAATACATCATGTTTCGGCAAAACTACTATTTATTTCTGAGAATATGGAAATGTAATATATTTGTTGAAATGACGTACGTATTATAGTGGAAAGTGGGATAAAATCATGACAAAAACAATGACTTTCGCTTTCTTTCGTTGAAAAGATGTTACCGTAATCGCTTTTCGAATGGTTTTCAGATAAAAACTGTTGTATTACAATAATATTCTATCCTAATTCACTTGGGATGTAACAGTTTTTTAACTGAAAACGATTCGAAAAACACATGTACCGTCTAGCTGATACGGCAGAGCCCTGGTCGCGGAGGCTTTGATTGCATCGGCCCTTCTTAAGCAGCTTTTAATTTTAGCGTACGTTGAAATTGTGTTTACCGGTATATTCTTATTTTCTTGCTTCTTATTTTCCAGAAATATGACAAGTTTGTATATAATACAATGTTACGGTACTTTTAATTTACAAGTATTCATTTTTAAAAATACAGAAGACACCAAACAAATACCAGTACTACGGTTATTTGCGTGACTCTCCCGCCAAAAAAGACCAAACAGCTGGTACTCTCTCCCTCAGCCCTACCAAAAATAGCCCAATGACATCTTTCTTAATTATTCTCTTCCAATTTCTCACTTTAACTGGTATTTTTTGCTTCATATTGCCTACATCAGATAAACTACAGTAATTGAGGTTAGACACTGTTATAAATTTGATTACCGGGTCCTGGCAGGTGCCGTTAGAACCACCTGACCCTACCAACAGTGTTGCAAGTCAGACAGCATTTTTTTAATCATCCATGTGCACGAGAAAGGATGGATGGATGAAGGCGGCATACAAATATGGCTTAAAAAAGTCTGGAACTTTAGACCAGGGGGACTGCGCAAAGAAAAAAGTCTTTGTGTGGGATATGTTTTGGTCACATCTTGTTGACAGTGTTACTGCTGGGATTAGGAAGGAAAACACTGATACAGCTGTGATTCCTGGTGGATTAACAAGTCTTGTCCAACCACTGGATGTTTCCATAAACAAACCATTTAAAGATGCGGTAAGAGTGAAGTGGAACAACTGGATGATAGAAGGCGATAAGACATACACAAAGGGAGGCAACATCCAAGCTCCATCACTAGCAACATTATGTGAATGGATTGTAGAGGCCTGGGATGCAATCAAACCAGAAATTGTGGTGAAATCTTTTAAGAAATGTGGGATTTCGAATGCTCTTGATGGAACAGAAGATGACTTGTTGTGGGATTATGAGGCTAATGAGAGCGTGAATGAGGATGAAGATATTGATGATCCTATGGCTGATGATGGTGTTGATCCATATGACGATGCTGTTCAAGGAGAGGACTGGGAGGAGCTGTTTGGTGCTGCAGATGATAAGGAAAATGATTTTGATGGATTTTAATGAAAATATTCAGAAATATGGTATCGTAGTATTTATTCAAGTCAATTAGGATAGAATATTATTGTAATACAACAGTTTTTTTAACTGAAAACCATTCGAAAAGCGATTACGGTAAAATCTTTTGAACGACGAAAGAGTCATTGTTTTCTTCACAATTTTATCCCACTTTCCACTGTAATACGTACGTCATTTCAGCAAAAATATTACATTTCCATATTTATTTCTGAGAATGTATTCATTCAGGCACAGTTAAGGTAAAATATACTTGTGATGTAATATTTTAATGAAAATATTTATAAATAAGGTATCGTATTTTTCTTTCGTTTCAAATTTAATTAACAACGATTGATGTTTCAAATTTAATTAACAAAAATTTATGTATCTATAAATAAAATTTTAAAAAAGAATACTTTATGTTTTACATACTCCTGTGCATACCATACCATGTATTTGGCTACTTTGGGCTTGCTATGATGACGCAAGAGATCTGCCCTGGCAACTGTACCGACACTCACAGCGGGCAGTGCGTTGGTGCGTCGTTTCCATTGTTTACTGGTAGTTACTGGTAAATATTTTTCAACCTAACGAAACTATTACCCGTATAGAGGTCGACCCCCAACTTTTTGCCAAAAAATTTGGTCTTAAGAACTCGTGCTATACACGGGTATATACGGTATACAGGTAGTCGTCGACTTACGACCTATGCGACTTACGTCTGTTCGACTTTACGACCGGCGGTACGACAGTTTTGGACCCAGCCCCAGTGTAAATAATAAACCAATTGTACTGTAGTATGCAGTGATTTACTTAAACCTGACGACCGTAACAATAATGAACAAAGAAAATGTTGATAAAATATGACTTAAAGATGATTATATTATCATTACACATTACAGTATAATATACGTAAGGTAATTATAACATAGGCCGACTTACGACCAGATCAACTTACGACCGGTCGGCCGTAACCAATCTAGGTCGTAAGTCGACGACTACCTGTATTGAGTTTTTATTTTTACATAAACACAAAGTGGATGTCATGCAAGTGTAAAGGTGGAATCACACTTAATGAGCATCTGTTGAACTTTGACCTTGACCTTACAGCTGAAGTGCCAGAGTGTTAGGTTGGTAGCAAGGTGGAAGTTATCATTTTCATTTTAAAATTTGTCTGGTCAAATTTTGTAGGCTTAATATTTATTAATTCTTACACTGATATCAGTGAACGCATCTGTTATTACAGTATAGGTACAGAAACAAGTACAGACTGAGTCATTGGTATATTTCTTTATTATAAACTCTCAACAGTATGTGAAAAACAAGCATACATAACACATGTTGATAAGGTTCCAGATTCTCAGTTTCATACACTAAAGTTTTATATTACATGAATGATAACAATATACCTTACTGTTGTACTTAGGAGATAGAGCAAACATGTCAACCAAACGCGAATATAAATTGCTTGATGCTTTACTGTAACTAAGCGTGCTCTCACATATTTCCATTTAGGTGATAAATTCTAACATATGACTCTGAGAATCCAGATCCAGGTTCTACCATTGTCAACAGCATCAAAGATTTGTAAAGGGTGAACTTGGGTAATTCAAAGCATAGGATGTGATACATTCTCTCATTTATTACAAATATATTCCTTATGTACATGGAAACCCAGGATTGCAAAGTGAAGTTACTAATGATAATGCACAAGTAGTATGTTTTAACATAGACTAATAATTATGATGTCCGGCACGTCACCGAGATATGCAGCGTGTCATGGCCAAGTTGTTAATGACGGCATTGAATTATAGGTCCAGTTCATCCTTGAGGCCCACCACCCGGCCCACTACTACAGTGGTAGGTGGTGCTAGCGCCTCTCTGGTGCTCTTGGTACACTCTTTAATGATATAAGGTGGAAGTGGCTGTGATAGTGTTAATGGACTCAGTGGTGGATGGTGAGAGACAGTCCCTGGTGTTTGTGTAAGTCTCCTTGGCCACAGCATTCCATCAGTTTACACTGTCTTAATTTAAGTCAATATCTTTTGTAATATTAGTTCCCTTGCAGAACCTGATTAATAAAGTGAAACATTACAGTCACCCAACCATTATTTTACATTACCTTCTCCTGTACAATGGCTGAACCCAGTGACAGTGTTTCCATCTTGCAGAATTGTTCATTTCTATTTTGGTTTGTTTGTCTGTAAGTCATTTATCAGATTTTTAAATGCCACAACATTAATGGAAATTTCACTGATACTTCTTTAGTGTTTGTTTTTGTTTTTTAAGTAAGCATAGAGGTAATAAGGTGGCTGCAGTACTGTGTTTGTGGTAGGGAGGGAAGAGGTGGCAGTGAGGTGTGTGGGAGAGGGGAGGGGAGGCAGTGAGGTGTGTGAGGGGAGGGGAGGCAGTGAAGTGTGGAGGGGAGGCAGTAAGGTGTGTGGGGAGACTAGGGTGTGTGAGGGCCAGGCAGCACACCTCAGCTACCAGGGTATGCAAGTCTTCCATGCCGAGTGAGTCGGTACCAAGTGTTTATTTATAAGTGCTCCAAATGTGAGGCACAGGAGAACGGGCTGATGAATGTTTGTTGCCATACACGGAAGTGGTAAACAGCTCACGCTCCTCCTGTGGTTGTGTGTTGATGCTGTGTTAACGTGTGACCTTCTTCCCATATGTAGCATTATGAACAACTAATGTATGAATGACTCTTACTTATCTTGTGCGTGTATGTATATGTGTGTGTGTATGTGTAGTGAATATTATAAAATATTCATAGTACAGTATATTGTGTATAATATATATATTATACACATGTTTTAACTTAACAAACTTCTTTATATTAAAGCTTTATATATCAGGGCAAAAAGGTACCATGAAGGTAAAAACTAAACAGGCAATAATATCACACTCTCGACCCCGACACACACAACAGGGTTCTTCATCACAGTGGCTTCCAGTCATTAAACACTTCTTATAAAGGAATCAATTCCTAAGATACAAAGCCACGATGTAAACTATCATGAAATGTCTCTATGGGTGATGTGAATGTACACAAGGGTTTAATGATGTCCAAATGTCAGCCGGGCTTCTTTGTCCAAACATCCGCTGTCATCCGTCATGCCACTAATCCCCTCTTGAACATACGTAATGAGATACAACATGGGGAATAGCAAAAATATAAATGGCACAATATTATAACTATAAATTCAGTGACTAGATAATACACAATTTTACAAATCATCACCATAACTTAGAGAGAAGATGGAACCAAGAAAATTAAAACACAGCACATTCTGATTTTTCCAAGACTTGAGTTCCTGTTTGTTCGGAACCATTTCAGAGGGATTTGTTTGAGGTGGTCCAAAACGGTAAGATGTATCAGGAGGTCTTCAGGAGTTATCTGTTGGTGTACACGCTCCTGTAGCAGCGGTTAAATACATGGTACGGGAGGCTGCCTTCACTCAGCTGTGATACGATGCCTTGATTCACTCTAAACATCCTTTATGTCTTGGAAGTCTTCATGTTGATATCTTCTCCAGGAGGCAGTGGCAGCTTTGGCTATCAGTGAAGCTGATATTGAGTCTGGGTCAAAACCTTGTTCCATACAACCTGAGGGAGAGAGAGAGAAAGAGATATATATATACAGTAGTGGGAAGCAATAAGGTACATCCCACTTTCTTTAGGGTCAATTGTTCCTCTAGTAATTATAAAGTGTGGGTAATAAATGTAATAGTCTCAGTAGAGTAACTTACCTTATACCCGCCAGACGGCCAACAGGGCGATGCCAACCAGGACAGTCATAGCTGAATGCACCTCACTCCCTCCTCCAATCTTCACTGAAAAACACAATAATATTCATGCAGACAGGTGCCTTAACATCTTATACAGTATTACCGAACATAACCTAAGTAAGACAACAATGAAACACAAGCTAACATAATGAGTCCTATTAGATGTAACATACTGAAACAACAGTACACATTACATTGATTAATTCACAGAGTATTAAGAGTGTATGCTGTGTACATAATCCTCCTAGCGAATACACTATGATTTATTTACTGTGCCGTGTATTTCATTGACGGATGAGTTTAAATACGGTATCCAGGGGTCCCTTTCAGTGGGTCGTATCAGGGATTGAGAGTTAGCACTGTACTGCTCTTGGAACTAATGTGTACGGTACATTTATAGTTTGTCATTAAGCCTAAATATGAGTTTAATGCCACTTTTGAACCCTTGATCTATAGGACGTATTGTACAAGGATAAAATTAAGTAAATACTCAGGGGTGGTGGAGTTCAGGGATCACAGTTGCCATAACAATGATTTTTTTAGGTAGAGTGATGCAGTATGAACATTTTCTTCACACTCACTCACTCACTCACTCACTCACTCACTCACTCACTCACTCACTCACTCACACAAAACCAGAGACAGTGAATTGTGAAGTCATAAATATCGGCAAAAATCCCTCTTAATTTAACGGCAAACTTGTAGACAAATTATCCCCCTATGGACATCCGCAGTAATGTTCTTTTTTCCTTTTTTACATCCCATAATGTATATAGTAATCTCTTATGTATGCTGTCTCTCTTACCTTCTTCTGGGTCTTGTACTTGAAGTCCTGTGAAAGAAGAAGACATAAAGTTTTTAGTAACAGGACTGTGCTGTGTTAGTTAAAGGAAACACTTATATATGTAATCTGTATCTAACATGTATGGTAATTACTCTCAACGTGTAAATGTAATAATTATATTTAGTGTAACAAGAACACACCTTTTAAATGTAATTAATTGGTTAACCATAATTAGGGTGAATTAGTATTATTAGAGGGGTTATATTTATGGTAAACTGATTTATTACATTTAAGGTCAGTCTGTATGACATTCGACCCCATTGATTACATTTCAATCTGAATTACATTTTAGGTTGTTAGAGGTGTTATAATTACAACTGTTGCAACACTTAAGGCTGTTACAGAACATATTTTATCCTTCTTTAGTTAATTGCAAGGAATCATTTTAATTTCTTATATTGACTGATTATATAGGAGATATATTCACAAAGGAAATATTAAAAAAGTACTGTGTTTTAATGTGCTGGTATTAGTTTATTAAGGTAAGTTAGTGGTGTAGGGCATTAGTTTTAGGTTAGTAGTGGCATAGGTCGTGGTGTGGTGTAGATGGTGGTGTGGCACAGGTGGTAGTATGGTGTAGGTAGTGGTGTGGTGTAGGTGGTCATGTGGTACAGTTGGTGGTTGTGGTGGTATGGTGTAGGTGTTGGTGTGGTGGAGGTATTGCTGTGGTTTAAGTTGTGGTGTGGTAGAAAGGGGGTACCGTACTCACTAGGCTGGTATTTGGTGTGGTCAAGCATCTCCACCTTGGTGTCAGGGATGGTCACCACACACTCGAAGGTGGTAAGACCATCGAGGGTGTCTTCGTGAACCTCTCGCTCCACCGTCATGTTGTATGAACCTCTGGACCATGAGTTAACCTCCTTCACCCCGCTCAGATTTATGCTTCATGGAATTAATTGTAATATGTCAGAATTATAGATTTAGTCTGTCAGCTGTACATCATTTTATACTTTTAACTCTACAGGGGGTCCCCGGGTTACGAATGGGCTCCGTTCCTGAGGACGTTCGTAAGTCAGGGACCTCCTTTATAAGCAATTAGGAGACAAACTACTGTTGCAACATCACTTCCCTAGCAATCACGTCTTCCATATTAGCAGAAAATAAACATATTACTGTTATTGTATTCAAGAAAGTGAATAATATCAAACTGAATACTTGTATCCTTCAATTCTGGTGATTGATAAGCCGTTATAGGTTAGGCAGATATTGATCATGGTATTTATGTGGCACCAAGCAGACTGTATCTGTAGGTGACTGAAGCTTATGAACTGACCAGTCACTGTCAGCTGAGCGCTGGCAGAGGTGTAGGTTTGGTTGTGGGTACACTTGGTCTACTTCACACACCACAGTCACCACGTTGTCCTCTCGCTGCTCCGTCCACACCTCAACCACCTGCGGCTTACCTGAGGAGGTACAGGTACATGTGCTTAATTAGTCACTTGTCACTCCCACAGGTGAGATGACACAATGATGAATGACAATTGTATTATCTTTAAGGTCAAAAGGGGCACATTGTCTCACTTGCTACCAATCACCAGGCAGCTAAACTACAACTTTCTAGCATGGATAATATGCATACAGTACAGAGTAAGACAAGGCAATATTGTGTAAGATTGTAAGGCAAATAGTACAATGGGTCTGGCAATCTTTTGCTGAACCGTACGGGAATTCTTACACATTTTTACCTTCCATGAATCTTGGAGTTGTACCTTCAGTAAGTGTAACGTCTATTGTTTTTCTACTTGGAATAACACATTTTGGATCAGCAAAAATATATTAGTCACATATTAACTGTTGTAGGCAGATATGATTATCAATTGAGTGGGAAGACATCCTGGTCTTACTTTGTCAGAGATCTTGAGACTAAAGAAGACAGTGTACAGTACAGTAACCCAGGGAACTTTTTCTCTTGGTGTTATTTCTTGTACATCACAATTTAATATATAATTTAGTAATATCTTGTGACTTAAAGTTAGGACTGGTGTGCACATACTTGATAGGTATTTAATAGTGCAAACTATATGCTGGAACTACCACTGAGGAGTGCTGCTTAGGTGGTGAAAAGTGAAAATTGGACCTATAGGCAGTGCAGATACAGTACTTTTCTGTATATTATAGTACTATAGAAAGAGCCTTTGGTACACAAGGCAGGAGTGTGGCCTGGACTCCACTTTACTGTTTTTACTTTCCTCACTGTCAAGTTAGACACCCATTCACAGTTGGGTGAACTGGAGTTTCCTGGATGCAAACTAACAACCCTCAGCAAGAGAGGTGAGTGTTGTGTCCACTAGGCCGCCACACCTCTTTTGTTGCTGATAACTCACAATTACGATGGCATTTTAGCTGTAAATCTTTGCTACAGTAGTTCCTGACTGTAGCGACAGAAAATATTAGAACTCATTAGTGTGTGTGTGCTTGTGATAATTATTAACGGTTTATCCAAAAAGTTCTGCAGCATGAAGGCTGAAAATATACATTGGACAAAAATGACTTCTTACATACAAAGACATGGGGTGGGTGAGTCGCTTAACAAAAGCTTTCATTACTGAAAGAAGAAGGAACATGAATTGAACATACAAATTATTATAGTTTACAGTTGATGGCCCGGGCCTGGGCTGGTCATTGAGACACCAGGTGGTGTGGTGTTCACGTGGTGTAGTAACTCGTCCTCGGGTGTTGATATGAAGGACCTCACGTGGTCTGGACACCGTGTGTGTTCAGTATCGCTCGATGTACAGGACCTCAGGTCTGCCGTGGTGGTATTCACTTGGTGTAGTAACTCGTCCTCGGGTGTTGATATGAAGGACCTCACGTGGTCATAGAGACACCAGGTGGTGTGGTATTCACGTGGTGTAGTAACTCGTCCTCGGGTGTTGATATGAAGGACCTCACGTGGTCATAGAGACACCAGGTGGTGTGGTGTTCACTTGGTGTAGTAACTCGTCCTCGGATGTTGATATGAAGGACCTCACGTGGTCATAGAGACACCAGGTGGTGTGGTATTCACTTGGTGTAGTAACTCGTCCTCGGGTGTTGATATGAAGGACCTCACGTGGTCATAGAGACACCAGGTGGTGTGGTATTCACTTGGTGTAGTAACTCGTCCTCGGATGTTGATATGAAGGACCTCACGTGGTCATAGAGACACCAGGTGGTGTGGTATTCACGTGGTGTAGTAACTCGTCCTCGGGTGTTGATATAAGAACATAAGAACATAAGAATGGAGGAAACTGCAGCGGGCCTATTGGCTATTCAGCGTATTCGAGTTAATGATGATATTTGGTAACTTGTTCCACTCATCCACTACTCTGTTTCCAAACCAGTGTTTACCTATTTCACGCCTAAATCTAAATTTGTCTAATTTAAAACCATTGTTACGAGTTCGCTCCTGGTTGGATAGTTTGAGTACCTTTGTAATGTCCCCTTTGTTTAGCCCTGCCTTCCACTTATACACCTCTATCAGGTCGCCCCTCGCTCTACGTCTCTCGAGGGAGTGCAAATTAAGATGCTTTAACCTGTCTCTATACTCAAGGTTCCTAATGCCTGGGATTAGTCTTGTCATTCTCCTCTGAATTCTTTCCAAGGATTCTATATCCATTCTGTAATACGGTGACCAGAACTGAACTGCGTAATCCAGGTGTGGTCTCACAAGAGCAAAATACAGTTTTAGGATGACCTCGTTAGTCTTGTAACTAACACTCCTTTGTATGAACCCAAGTACTTTATTAGCCTTGTTACGAGCAAAAATACATTGTTTACTTGGCTTAAGGTTCTTACTTATCATTACTCCTAAATCTCTCTCGCAGTCGGATTTCTTTATGGCATCGTTGTTCATCTGGTATCTGGTTTCCCTGTTTACATCTCCTATACGGAGTACAGTACTTTACATTTGTCCACGTTGAATTTCATCTGCCATTTTTCAGACCATTCGAAAAATTTGTTTAGATCTTCCTGAAGTTTTGCGGAGTCCTCGTCAGATTAAATAACACTTCCTATTTTAGTGTCATCAGCAAATTTGCTTATGTTGCTGTCTATGCCGATATCTATGTCGTTTATGTATATAATAAATAATAATGGTCCAAGTACTGAGCCTTGGGGAACTCCATTTGTGACGTTGCTCCAATGGGACTTAGTGCCATTAATGCTCACTCGCTGTTTCCTGTCCTGTAACCACGCCCTAATCCATTTAAGGATATTACCTTTGATGCCATGTGCTTCTACCTTTCTAATTAGTCTTTCGTGGGGGACTCTGTCGAAGGCACTTCGTCCACCGATTCGAAAACTGATGAAAAGAATGTTAATATATTAGTTCGACATGAACGTCCGCTTGTGAAGTCATGCTGGGAATCATTGATCAATCGGTGCTTCTCCAGGTGATTTTGAATAGAGTTTGAAATGATTGCTTCCAGTAATTTGCCTACTATTGAAGTTAGACTGATTGGGCGGTAGTTAGAGGATAGTGATGAATCCCCCTTCTTGAAAGTCGGTATTACATTCGCTATCCTCCAGGATTCTGGTACTACACCTGTTTTCAAGGACATGTTAAACAACTTTGCTAAGGGCATACTAAGCTCTTTCTTACATTCCTTTAATACTCTGGCAAATATCTCATTGGGACCAGGTGACTTATTAGGCTTTAGTTTGTGTATTTGCTTACTAACATCGTTACTAGTCACTACTATCTCGCTTAATTTGTTTTCTTCACTATCTCTGAATAGAGTCGGTGCCCCGGGTATCATGTTTAAATTTTCTGTGGTGAAAACTGTTGAAAAATATTTATTCAAATTATTGCTCATTTCTCTGTCGTTATCAGTGAGCTCGCCGGTATCTGACCGTATTGGTCCAATCTTTTCTCGTGTTTTAGTTTGATACATTTGGTAGAATCCTTTGGGGTTTGTCTTCGCCTCCCTTGCTATCCTTACCTCATTATTCCTCTTGGCTTTCCTTATCTCGGTTTTAACCCTTCTCGCCAATACCCTATAATAATCCCGGAGGTAAATTTCGCCACGATTTATCCTTCTACCTATAGCCTTCCTTTGGCCAATGATGTTCTTTAAATAATTATTTATCCATTTAGGGTCATTGTTGTCTGATCTGAGTTTTTTGTATGGTATGTTCTGCCTTTGTGCATTAAGTAACTCATTATTTAAATTGTCATGGAACTCGGCAATCTCAGATCTCGTTATCAGGTCGGTGTCATCTGTCAGGTTCACGGCCAAGCGCGACACCCCCTCTCTCAGCTGCCTCTTTAAACTGTCAAAGTTTGCCCTTCTGAAATCTGGTACTTTAGTGGAATTTTCCTTACGTCTGCCCTGAAAATCTAACTGGAATCTAATTTCTTTGTGATCACTGTTTACAAGTTCGTTCCCTACCTCGACATTGCTAATGAGGTTCTCTCTGTTCGACAGAACTAAATAGAGTATATTATTACCCCGTGTGGGTTCGGTTATATGTTGACTTAGGAAACAGTCCTGGATCGTCTCAAGAAATTCCTCTGATTCTGAGTTACCTGTAAGGTCAGTCCAATCTATTTGGCCAAGGTTAAAGTTGCCTACTATACAGACTTTGTTGTGTATGGAAGCCCTGCACATTTCATCCCAGATAAGTCGCTCATTGACTCTATCAAGATTGGGAGGTCTATATATTACTCCCGTGATTAATTTTTCCCTACCGTCGCTTAATTCTATCCAAATTGTTTCTGTATTCCACTCAGTTTTTATTTCCTTATTTAGTTCACACTTCAGATTATCCCTAACATAGATTGCTACTCCGCCTCCTTTCCTGGTCTGCCTATCGGTATGGAACAGTTTGTAACCCGCAATTTGGTATTCGACCGGTAACTCACGTGAGTCTAGGTTGATCCATGTTTCAGTGAATGCTATTATATCGATTTTTTCGGTACATACCAAGGCCCTAATATCATCCATTTTGTTTCTCATACTTCTACTGTTCGCGTAGTATACATTTAAGTTAGTCGTGTTCTGAGTCCTCCCCTTACCCCGTTTAGTTTTAAACTCCCTGTCTACGGTAATTTAGTTTTGTCATCATTCCTTTACACTATTTCTCTGTAATCTTTCACTTTGTTTACCCGCTCCCACTGCATTCTCCTCCACCCCCATGCTCATATGTTCTCCTAGCAGTTTAAAGACTTCGATATCTTTTGAACTGCCCCCTCTAGAGCCCCAGCCAGGGTTGCTACTCCATCCCTAGACAGGTGCACCCCATCCCTAGCATAATGGTCCCTTCTGCCAAAGAAGTTGTCCCAGTTGTCAATGAGTGGGACTGATATTGACTTGCAATATCTGTCACGACGGTCGTTGACACCAACTGCCCTTGACAACCATTCACTGCCAACTCTCCTTCTAGGCAGGACACCGCATATGATAGGGATCCCTCCCTTAGTCCTAATACGATCTATAGCTGCCTTGAACTTATCAAGAAGCTCCTCGCTCCTACACCGGCCAATATCATTGCCTCCTGCACTGAGGCAGATAATGGGTTTGTTCCCATTACCAGACAAGATATTGTCCATCCTGTCAATTATATCCCCCACCCCAGCTCCTGGCAAACACACCCTCATCCTATTTATGTTTTTACCACAAAAAGCCCTGTCCAAGTACCTTACCTGTGAGTCACCAACAATTAAAGTTTTTATACCTTCCTTGTCAGCCCTGTCCCTGACTGTACTAACGTCCAATTCGTCTATCAAGGGACTGACGAGTTTGTACACTTAGCTGCTGATGTCGTTGACGTGTCCTGGCGTGTTTCTTCATCACCAGTTTGGTCTTCCCTCTCCTTACAACCTTCCACTCGCTTGAATTTTCGTCAGACACTGGCTTTCCCTGTCCTGCCTCCCCCTTCAATCTCGCCATCTCTTCTTTTAATTTCAGGTTCTCCAACGTGGCCCTCTCTATTTCTTCCTTGGCCCTCTCCAATTCTTCCATGGCCCATTCCAGCCTGGCCAACAAACTCTCAGACCCCAGACCTCACGTGGTCATAGAGACACCAGGTGGTGTGGTATTCACTTGGTGTAGTAACTCGTCCTCGGGTGTTGATATGAAGGACCTCACATGGTCATAGAGACACCAGGTGGTGTGGTATTCACGTGGTGTAGTAACTCGTCCTCGGGTGTTCATATGAAGGACCTCACGTGGTCGTGTGTGTGTGGTCTTTGACACTCACATCACTCACCTTTTCTCACTTTCTATTGTTCACAGTAACAAGAAATATGCAGTTATGGACTTTAACATTTTGTAAACCTGAGAAGAACTTCAGTACTTGTGAAAAATGAACTATTACCAAGGCAGTGGTCACAAGAAAAATGACTAATTTCTGGCCATTTACAGTACAGGTTTTAATATAGTTCTCAGTGTCGTGGAGTATGGAAGTAAAGGAATCTAAAGCATTACAAATCTGATCTTGAGTAGAGCTGTATATTTTTTTAGTAATATTTATAACTAAACCTCAACCAGTGACTCACTGTATATGATGAGTTTCTGTAGGTAATCTTTTTCATCGTCAAAGGAGGAGATTTTGCACTGGTATTGGCCGGACAATTCTGTGGAAGGGTTGATGATCTTGAGAGCTCGGTGGCGGTGGTTCTCATCCTCTGACGCTTTGTATGACAGGTCCAGCCGTCCCTCTAGGATACCCAATGCCTGCAACACACACACACACACATGGAGGTGGATTAATACACAGGGTCTTCTAGTTATTACGCAGGCTCTCTCTCTCTCTCTCTCTCTCTCTCTCTCTCTCTCTCTCTCTCTCTCTCTCTCTCTCTCTCTCTCTCTCTCTCTCTCTCTCTCTCTCTCTCTCTCTCTCTCTCTCTCTCTTACCTGTGGGGGGCTGCTGCTAACAATCCATTGGTACACAGGTATGGGATTACCCACTTGGTACCACTTGATAGTCAGACCAGAGTTGTCGTTCTCCTCCAGGATGTAAGGGCAGTCGAGGATTATCTCCGTCACCGTGCCGTTCTCAGCCACGTGAAGTCCAGGTTCTTCCACCACTTGTATGGTCCTCGCACCTCCTGTCGAAGTAACTCTCGCGTTTATAGCCATACTTTACCACCTGTTTGGTTTTGTTTGATGTCTTGCTCATTCCAATCCTCTCTTCCCTTACCTTCTGACTGATAGTGTTCTCAAGTCTCATTATGCACACTGCCTGACGCATGATTTAGACTTTAGTAATGCAGTTATGTTTACGTTTTAGGCCACTAATATTTATAATGTTATAACAAGATAGATTAACCTAACCCTCCCCAGGCATACATCTTAAGCCCTTACATCACCACACGACAACATTATCAGACTCCCTAGATAAACTGGCAGGGAGCCATCTTGGTACCAGCAGCGGGTTCCCTCAGTTGACCCATAGGCACCTTGGCACTCGCTCTCTGTCTATTTCCGACGAGATGTGTTCCCACCTTGCAGGGCCAACACGTTTGCCAGGCATTGCTCCTCCTCCCCCACATCACCTTTAATGAAATCTGTTGCTTTGATTTGATTTTTTTCTCGAATTCTTATTACGTGATGTGATGCTAGATTTCTTTAGATCTTCATTTGTTTAGCAGTAGGTTCAGCTATTGTTTTGTTTTTTTGTGCTTAAGTCTTTCATTGTTATTATGTAGAGTGCCTGAAATCATGATGACCACACACACACACACACACACACACACACATTCTCTTTGCATTCGCTGTCATTCATTCATAACATAACAGCAACAATAATAATAGTAATAATAATAAAGAATATTTATTATTATTATTATTATTATTATTATTATTATTAAGGAAAAACACAGCTGGATGCTAAGGACAAGACATAAAGGAGAGGAACAAGGACAGCATCAAGGACAGCAGCAAGGACAGTAACAAAGTCAGGAACAAGGACAGTAACAAAGACAGGAACAAGGACAGTAACAAAGACAGGAACAAGGACAGTAACAAAGACAGGAACAAGGACAGTAACAAAGACAGGAACAAGGACAGTAACAAAGACAGCAACAAGGACAGTAACAAAGACAGGAACAAGGACAGTAACAAAGACAGCAACAAGGACAGTAACAAAGACAGGAACAAGGACAGTAACAAAGACAGCAACAAGGACAGTAACAAAGACAGCAACAAGGACAGTAACAAAGACAGCAACAAGGACAGTAACAAAGACAGCAGCAAGGACAGTAACAAGGACAGCAGCAAGGACAGTAACAAAGACAGCAACAAGGACAGTAACAAAGACAGGAACAAGGACAGTAACAAAGACAGCAACAAGGACAGTAACAAAGACAGCAACAAGGACAGTAACAAAGACAGCAACAAGGACAGTAACAAAGACAGCAGCAAGGACAGTAACAAGGACAGCAGCAAGGACAGTAACAAAGACAGCAACAAGGACAGTAACAAAGACAAGAAAAGTAACAAGAACAGCAGCAAGGACAGTAACAAAGACAGCATCGAGGACAGTAACAAAGACAGCAACAAGGACAGTAACAAGAACAACAACAAAAACAGTAACAAAGACAAGAAAAGTAACAAGATCAGCAGCAAGGACAGTAATAAGGGCGAGGAAAGTAACAAGAACAGCAGCAAGGACAGTAACAAGGGCGAGGAAAGTAACAAGAACAGCAGCAAGGACAGTAACAAGGGCGAGGAAAGTAACAAGAACAGCCTGCAAAGACAGCAACACGGAAAGTAACAAAATCAGCAACAAGGACAGTAGCAAGGACAAAGACAGTAACACGGAAAGTAACAAAGTCAGCAACAAGGACAGTAGCAAGGACAAAGACAGTAGCCAAGTAACCGGTGGTATTGAACCATTTAATGCGTTGTTCACATATTCTGGAGGTGTGATCACTCTCTCTCACTCTCTTAACTCACTCACTCACTCACTACTCTTAACTCACTCACTACTCTTAACTCACTCACTCACTCTCTAACTCACTCACCCACTACTCTTAACTCACTCACTCACCCACTACTCTTAACTCACTCACTCACTCTAACTCACTCACTCACTCACCCACTACTCTTAACTCACTCACCCACTACTCTTAACTCACTCACTCACTCACTCTCTAACTCAATCACTCACCCACTACTCTTAACTCACTCACCCACTACTCTTAACTCACTCACCCACTACTCTTAACTCACTCACTCACTCTCTAACTCACTCACTCACTAGTCTTAACTCATTCACCCACTACTCTTAACTCACTTACCCACTACTCTTAACTCACTCACTCACTCTCTAACTCACTCACCCACTACTCTTAACTCACTCACTCACTCTCTAACTCACTCACCCACTACTCTTAACTCACTCACTCACTCTCTAACTCAATCACTCACTCACTCATATAAATACACACACACACACGTGCCATAATGATAAAGTCCCTCTGCCGTGTCATAACAAAGTCCAAGGTGTCATAACTGTGCCATAATGATAAAGTCCCTCTACCGTGTCATAACAAATCCCAAGGTGCCATAAGTGTGCCATAATGATAAAGTCCCTCTGCCGTGTCATAACAAAGCCCAAGGTGTCATAACTGTGCCATAATGATAAAGTCCCTCTACCGTGTCATAACAAATCCCAAGGTGCCATAACTGTGCCATAATGATAAAGTCCCTCTGCCGTGTTATATATCTACAGCGTGTATTTGGTGTTACCTAAATGAACTGGCAGACAGACTGACTATACTTCCCTCACCTTCCCCTTTACCCGGAACGAGGCGAGACAATACGACTTTCATATAGGAAGAACGACCCTGAACGTGTCTCAGTGAACGGAACTGTACAGGTGGGGGTGGGGAGCTGAGTGAACAATATCCACAACAGACGGTGATGAATGTTGAATGTGGTGATGAATGTTGCATACGGGGATGAATGTTGAGTTCCGTTCTATTTTCCTGCCTACAATATCAAACTTAAATAATTGCATCACTGATTTGAATGCTGTACAGTATTCATGGTTTGATAATGCTTTAATGGCACTGTAATGGTGTTTTAATGGGGCTTTCATGAACATATAATGGTGCTTTACAAGATACACAGGGCTATACGTGTGTGTGTGTGTGTGTGTGTGGCAGGGGTGTATCAGCCACGCCCACTTCAGTACGGGAGGTAACATCCTGCAACAGGAAGTAATACTCTTCCGGTGTCCTGGGAACGAGGATTTGATCTCTCTCTCTCTCTCTCTCTCTCTCTCTCGTATTTTATCCGTATTTCCCATTATTATTATTATTATTATTATTATTATTATTATTATTTTTATGGATGGGGTGAATGCCTTGACAGTCTCATCTCCAAACTGTCATGAAACTCAGATGCTGTACCGTATGCGTAAACATCTGCCTGTCAAGACCAGGGACCATGTCTATAATAATAATAATAATAATAATAATAATAATAATAATGTTACTTTGAGGACCCCGACTTACTACTACTACTACTACTACATAACGTCACATACCTGTCAGCAGCAGTAGACATGTAGAGACGACGAGGAAGGCGGAACATCCCTCCATTCTGTGTGTGTGTGTTCTTGTGGTCAGTATAGGGAGAGAGAACGAGTCACTTATTCACTTATACTTTTACTTACACTTTACTAATATTTATATACTGATATTGATACGAATTTACGAATATTGTTTTATGTTTTTGGTGATGATTCACTGATTTTAATTTTTTTTTTCAGATACGAAATTTCACTGAGAGAAGCTTCACTGAATTTGGATATTTCACTGAGAATTATGGTTCATTGTTTCTCATTCTGATACTAATAGTTTACTGAAGAGTGTGTTAAACTTACTTCACACACACGCACTCACTCACACACCCACTGTCTGTCTGTCTGAGTGTCTCTGTATTTTTCTCGCCAATATGCCAAACAGTATTGATTTGATTAAGTTTGGTTAGGTTAGGTTTGGTTTGATTTTGGTTACAGTTAGGTTAGGTTAGGTCAGGTCCCCACACGGTTCCATTTTCGTTGAGATGATGCAGTTGTCATGACGGAGATGTAACCTGTCATATTTATCAGTGAATGACAAGTGTTGACAGTCAAGGTGTCTGTCTGTCAGTCTGTATTTTTTCTGTATTTATTGAGTTACAGCTCAGATCACTGTTGTAACTTTTATCACTCTTAATTACAGGTAAAATCACTGCTGTATTAGACACTGCTGTACCGTGAATCACTCTTAATTGCAGGTAAGTTAGGTTAGGATAGGTTTAGGTTAGGTTAGGTTTAGGTTAGGTTAGGTTTAGGTTTAGGTTAGGTTTGGTTTAGGTTAGGTCAGGTTAGGTTAGGTGATGTATTTATATAAACGTGTACTATTGTCATGTAGTTATATATTTAAATTCTAGTTTATATAAGTAATCCTCTAGTTATAGTCAGTTGGCTTACAGTCAGAGTAACAACAGTCAGTTGGTTATTAATCATAGTACGTGTACAGTTACTCAGTCAGTAGCACAGTCTCATCATTCATTCACTACCAACAGTCATTAATATCAGTCACTAATAACAGTCACACCATCAACAGTCACACCACCAACAGTCACACCACCAACAGTCACCACCACCGACAGTCACCACCACCGACAGTCACACCACCAACAGTCACCACCACCGACAGTCACCACCACCAACAGTCACCACCACCAACAGTCACCACCACCAACAGTCACACCACCAACAGTCACCACCACCGACAGTCACCACCACCGACAGTCACACCACCAACAGTCACCACCACCGACAGCCACCACCACCGACAGTCACACCACCAACAGTCACACCACCAACAGTCACCACCACCGACAGTCACCACCACCAACAGTCACCACCACCAACAGTCACCACCACCAACAGTCACACCACCAACAGTCACCACCACCGACAGTCACCACCACCGACAGTCACACCACCAACGACAGCCACCACCACCGACAGTCACACCACCAACAGTCACACCACCAACAGTCACCACCACCGACAGTCACACCACCAACAGTCACCACCACCGACAGTCACCACCACCGACAGTCACACCACCAACAGTCACACAACCAACAGTCACCACCATCAACAGTCACACCACCGACAGCCACCACCACCGACAGTCACACCACCAACAGTCACCACAGCACCAGTCACCTGAAGGAGATGTTCACTTGGCAACGTACAGACCACAACTGGGCTCTCGTTGGCCTGTGCATCGGATGTATGTAGGGGGGGGGGGGGTGGTGTGGGTGGGAGAAGGTGGGGGTTTCGTGAGGGTATGGGAGGGGAGAAGCTCAGGGGGGGGTGGAAGATGGAGGGAAGGGGGGTTATGGGTAGCTCTCTCTGGGGGGGTGTGTGTCTCTGTTGGAGGGAGATGAGAATGAGTGAATGTTTATTTCTGTGTGTGTGTGTGTGTGTGTGTGTGTGTGTGTGTGTGTGTGTGTTGCAAATCCATTTCTATACAAAACTTATAAAAATGGTTAATATATTCATTAACAAATATAATAATAATAATAATAATAATAATAATAATAATAATAATTTATAAGGGAACATATATATACGTAAGACCAACTAAATGACGTATGAACCTAACCTAACCTAACCTAACCTAACCTAACCTAACCATACCATTCGAGTTCTCAGTAGATCTTTCGGCTCACCTGATGATTAGACACTCCTAACTTATTTCACCTGATAATTAAACACCCTAATGGTACCCGGGTAAGATTAGGTGAGGTTTAGATCAGGTCAGGTCAGGTCAGGTCAGGTTAAGTTTCAGTGTATTCTGAATGAGTGTCTGTCGTCATGGAGTTACCTGTGTGAGGACATCATTAGCTCGGGGAAGATGCATCACGGAGGTATTAGTAGAATTAGATTGTGTATTGGGAAGCCCGTCGAGTTGGCAAGTAGGGGGGCGGGCGTACCTGTGTGTCTGTGAGAGAGAGAGAGAGAGAGAGAGAGAAGGATTACGTGTGTGTGTGGTAGATAGATAGATAGAAAGATAGATAGACAGATAGATAGATAGATAGACCGATAGTTAAACAGATAGATAGATAGAATGTGTGTGTGTGTGTGTGTGTGTGGGAGGGCGGATGAGGAAGGAAGCTTGGCCCTCTCTGGCACCTATTCAGTGGCACTAAGCCCCACACCTCCATCTGATTCTACTGAGATCCGAAAACTCACACCTGTGGGGGGGGGGGGGGGGAGGGGGGTGGGGGGTTAAAGAGGAGTACATACATCCACACATATATGTACTGTACAGCCCTGTAAATGTGTTCAGTGCATGTTATATGATTGTGTCTAAATCACATGTAAGTCTGTATATTTTCAGTCACCGGCTGCAACTCTATTAATAAACCGTTTATTATTATTATTATTATTATTATTATTATTATTATTATTATTATTATTATTATTATTATAGGAGAGAGAAGATGGAGGGGAGGAGGAAAAAGAGGAGGGTGGAGATAGAGGGAGAAAGAGAAGGAGGAAGGGGAAAAGAAGGGAGAAGATCAAGGGGGAGGGAGGAAGAAGAAGGGGGAACACACACACACACAGGAGAAGTTTAAGCTAAGTTATTATCCTTACCTACTTGAGCTGTGGGTTGAGGAGGAGGGAGGGATAGGTAGATAGATGGATAGGAAGAGGTGGTGGTGGAAGGGTGATTGATGACGGGGTAAGGGGTGGTGAGGTGAGGGCTGAAGGGGGATGGGGTGAAGGGGGGTGAGATGAGGGGGGGTGGTGGGGGTGAAGGGGTGGTGAGGTGAGGGCTGATGGGGGATGGGGTGAAGGGGGGTGAGATGAGGGGTGGTGGGGGACTGATTGGTGAAGGGTGAGTGATGGTGGTGGATGATGGGATAACGGGTGACTGGTGCGGGTGATTGGTGAAGGGTGAGGGGTAAGAGGGAGGCAGCAGCATGGTGAGAGTCAAGGAGATAACTGAGGGGGCCATAAAACCCAAACAGGGGGGGGGGGGCGGGATGGGGTTGGGGGCGGGGGGCGGTATACCTGACAGACACAGTGGCGTCCAGATGTTTGTACTACTCAATTAACCTAACCTAACCAAACCTAACCTAACCTAACCTAACTTAACCATAGCACGTGAGAGCCGTTCAAGACCTACCATGTTTCTACACCTCACCCCTCACTTTCACCCTCACCTTCACCCTCACCCTCACCTTCACCCTCACCCCTCACCTTCACCCTCACCTTCACCCTCACCTTCACCCCTCACCCCTCACCTTCACCCTCACCTTCACCCCTCACCTTCTCCATCACCCTCACCTTCACCCTCATCCTCACCTTCACCCTCACCTTCACCCTCACCCTCATCTTCACCCTCACCTTCACCCTCATCCTCATCCTCACCTTCAACCTCACCCTCACCTTCACCCTCAACCTCATCCTCACCTTCACCCTCACCTTCACCCTCATCCTCACCTTCACCCTCACCTTCACCCTCATCCTCACCTTCACCCTCACCTTCACCTTCACCCTCACCCTCATCTTCACCCTCACCTTCACCCTCATCCTCACCCTCACCTTCACCCTCATCTTCACCCTCACCTTCACCCTCATCCTCACCTTCACCCTTACCTTCACCTTCACCTTCACCTTCACCCTCACCCTCATCCTCACCTTCACCCTCACCTTCACCCTCAACCTCACCCTCACCTTCATCCTCATACTCATCCTCACCCTCACCTTCACCCTCACCCTCACCTTCACACTCACCTTCACCCTCATCTTCACCCTCATCTTCACCCTCACCTTCACCTTCACCCTCACCTTCACCTTCACCCTCACCCTCATCTTCACCCTCACCTTCACCCTCATCCTCACCCTCACCTTCACCCTCATCTTCACCCTCACCTTCACCCTCATCCTCACCCTCACCTTCACCCTCACCTTCACCCTCATCCTCACCCTCATCCTCACCTTCACCCTCACCTTCACCCTCACCCTCACCTTCATCCTCATACTCATCCTCACCCTCACCTTCACCTTCACCCTCACCTTCACCCTCAACCTCACCCTCACCTTCATACTCATCCTCACCCTCACCTTCACCTTCACCCTCACCCTCACCCTCACCTTCACACTCACCTTCACCCTCACCTTCACCCTCATCCTCATCTTCACCCTCACCCTCACCCTCACCTTCACACTCACCTTCACCCTCATCTTCACCCTCACCTTCACCCTCATCCTCACCCTCACCCTCACCTTCATCCTCATACTCAACCTCACCCTCACCTTCACCTTCACCCTCATCCTCACCCTCACCTTCACCTTCACCCTCATCCTCACCTTCAACCTCACCCTCACCTTCACCCTTACCCTCATCCTTACCTTCACCCTCACCTTCACCCTCATCCTCACCTTCAACCTCACCCTCACCTTCACCCTCACCCTCACCCTTACTCTCACCTTCACCTTCACCCTCATCCTCACCTTCAACCTCACCCTCACCTTCACCTTCACCCTCATCCTTACCTTCACCCTCACCTTCACCCTCATCCTCACCTTCAACCTCACCCTCACCTTCACCCTCACCCTCACCTTCACCCTCACCCTCACCTTTACCCTCACCTTCACCCTCACCTTCACCCTCACCCTCACCCTCACCTTCACCCTCACCCTCACCTTCACACTCACCTTCACCCTCACCCTCATCCTTACCTTTACCCTCACCTTCACCCTCACCTTCACCCTCATCCTCATCCTTACCTTCACCCCCACCTTCACCCTCACCCTCACCTTCACCCTCACCTTCACCCTCACCTTCACCCTCATCTTCACCCTCACCTTCACCCTCATCCTCACCTTCACCCTCACCTTCACCTTCACACTCACCTTCACCCTTACTCTCACCTTCACCCTCACCTTCACCCTCATCCTCACCCTCATCCTCACCCTCATCCTCACCCTCATCCTCACCCCTCACCTTCATCCTCACCTTCACCTTCACCCTCATCCTCACCTACACCCTCACCTTCACCTTGACACTCACCCTCACCCTTACTCTCACCTTCACCCTCACCTTCACCCTCATCCTCACCCTCATCCTCACCCTCATCCTCACCCCTCACCTTCATCCTCACCTTCACCTTCACCCTCATCCTCACCTTCACCCTCACCTTCACCCTCATCCTCACCCTCATCCTCACCCCTCACCTTCATCCTCACCTTCACCTTCACCCTCATCCTCACCTTCACCCTCACCTTCACCCTCATCCTCACCTTCATCCTCACCTTCACCCTCACCTTCACCCTCATCCTCACCCTCATCCTCACCCCTCACCTTCATCCTCACCTTCACCTTCACCCTCATCCTTACCTTCACCCTCACCTTCACCCTCACCCTCACCTTCACCCTCACCCTCATCCTCATCCTCATCCTCACCCTCACCTTCACCCTCATCCTCACCCTCACTTTCACTCACCCTCACCTTCACCCTCAACCCTCATCCTCACCCTCACCTTCACTCACCCTCACCTTCACCCTCATCCTCATCCTTACCCTCACCTTCACCCTCACCCTCATCCTCACCTTCACCCTCACCCTCACCTTCACCCTTACCTTCACCCTTACCTTCACCCTCATCCTCACCCTCACCTTCACCCTCACCTTCACCCTCACCCTCACCCTCACCTTCACCCTCACCTTCACCCCTCACCCTCACTTTCACTTACCCTTACCCTCACCTTCGCCCTCATCCTCATCCTCACCCTTACCTTCACCCTTACCTTCACCCTCACCTTCACCCTTACCTTCACCCTTACCTTCACCTTCATCCTCACCCTCACCTTCATCCTCACCTTCACCCTCATCCTCACCTTCACCCTCACCTTCACCTTCACACTCACCCTCACCCTTACTCTCACCTTCACCCTCACCTTCACCCTCATCCTCACCCTCATCCTCACCCTCATCCTCACCCTCATCCTCACCCCTCACCTTCATCCTCACCTTCACCTTCACCCTCATCCTCACCTTCATCCTCACCTTCACCCTCACCCTCACCCTTACTCTCACCTTCACCCTCACCTTCACCCTCATCCTCACCCCTCACCTTCACCCTCACCTTCACCCTCACACTCATCCTCACCCTCACTTTCACCCTCACCCTCACCTTCACCCTTACCCCCACACCTCACCCTCACCTTCACCCTCACCTTCACCCTCACCTTCACCCTCATCCTCACCCCCACCCTCACCCTCACCTTCACCTTCACCCTCACCCTCACCTTCACCCTCACCTTCACCCTCACCTTCACCCTCACACTTATCCTCACCCTCATCCTCACCCTCACCCTCACCTTCACCCTCATCCTCACCCCCACCCTCACCCTCACCTTCACCTTCACCCTCACCCTCACCTTCACCCTCACCTTCACCCTCACACTCATCCTCACCCTCACTTTCACCTTCACCCTCACCCTCACCTTCACCCTTACCCCCACACCTCACCCTCACCTTCACCCTCACCCTCACCTTCACCCTCATCCTCACCCTCATCCTCACCCTCATCCTCACCCTCACTTTCACTCACCCTCACCTTCGCTTTCACCCTCACCTTCACCCTCATCCTCATCCTCACCCTCACCTTCACCCTCACCCTCACCTTCACCCTCATCCTCATCCTCATCCTCACCCTCACCCTCACCTTCACCCTCATCCTCACCCTCACTTTCACTCACCCTCACCTTCACCCTCAACCCTCATCCTCACCCTCACCTTCACTCACCCTCACCTTCACCCTCATCCTCATCCTTACCCTCACCTTCACCCTCACCCTCATCCTCACCTTCACCCTCACCCTCACCTTCACCCTTACCTTCACCCTCATCCTCACCCTCACCTTCACCCTCACCTTCACCCTCACCTTCACCCTCACCCTCACCTTCACCCTCACCTTCACCCTTACCTTCACCCTTACCTTCACCTTCATCCTCACCCTCACCTTCACCCTCACCTTCACCCCTCATCCTCACCCTCACTTTCACTTACCTTCACCCTTACCTTCACCTTCATCCTCACCCTCACCTTCACCCTCACCCTCATCCTCACCCTCACCTTCACCCTCACCCTTACCCTCACCCTCACCGTCATGTAGTCTCTTAAGGGCGGTGCATGGGTTCTCCGCACACTGCCAGCCTCAGCCACTGCATTTTTGAGTAAAGATCCTAATATAGGTTCGGCGACCCCTGGTAACTAAGTCTGGCACCCCCCTCCCATCCCCCCTCCATCCCTCCACCCCCCATCCCTCCATCCCCCCCTCCCTCTGGTGCAGCAATTTCCTGGGTTTCATATAATTCTTCTATCTTTCAGTACTTCATCCTTGCAATATTGTGCAATCTGTTCCTCCCCTACAGCCACGTTACTGCAACTAACGATATACAGTATTGCCTTGTCTCACCCCTGTGTACTGAAGTGTTTATGGTCGTCTTTGGTGTACTGTTGTAGGCTTAACTCTCCTTGGGCGCCATATTTAAAATCCTTCATATTTCTAATGATTCAAGCAACTACTGTAATCCTTCGTTGCTGAAGGGTCTTCTTGATACTCTCGTCCCTCATCCTTGTAATAAGTATGAGGGTCAAGTGTCAGTATCTGGAGGAGTGTTTACATTAAGGGTCACTATACAGTACACTACTGCAGATTATGTGCAGCATTTATTTGTTTTGTGCAAATATCTTTTGAAATTTGCTTTGCCGGATTTTTTTTATGGAAAAAAAAAAAAATAAACATCTTAAAATATTCAAATTTATTGTGTGTATCAACTCACAAATCACTTGTGTCCGTCTACAACTCTACATGGTGTCAGTGACGGTAACCCTTGTCACATGATGTCATAACTCCCGTCACCTCACCTCACACCTGCAGGGTGTAAGGGAGGCAGAGGTGGCACCTGTGATCTTCTGCCCTAACTACCCCCCCCCCCCTCCCCTATATCCTGGTGTCATTGGTGTTAACACTTGTCATGTGAGGTCATAACTCTTGTCACCTCACGTCTACAGTCTTTCAACTTGGTGGTTCCTGCACCTGACACAGGTCACATTGATGGGGTATTTACCTCAAAATATTAGCCTGGCCACCGGGTAGGTGCCGGGCAAAGGGGCATGAAAAATCACTTGCCCAGCCCCCTGAGCCGGGTCTCCGGTCACTGATACTCTGCACAGCCTTCAGTACTGATGAGTTTGGTAACTTGTTCCACTAGTCCACTACTCTATTTCCAAGCCAATGTTTACCTATCTCTCGCCTAAATCTCAATTTGTCTAATTTAAAACCATTGTTCTGAGTTCGCTCCTGGTTGGATAGTTTGAGTACTTTTGTTTAGCCCTGACTTTCATTTATACACCTCGATCATACCGCCCCTCACTCTACGTCTCTCGAGGGAGTGCAAATTAGGATGCTTTAACCTGTCTCTGTACTCAAGGTTCCTAATGCCAGGGATTAGGTCAAATAAGGACGAGCCAAGGTGGATGACCAAAAAACTTAAACATGACATAGGAATACAAAAAGGAATTTATAAGAAATTAAAGTAGAGGAGGAGCAGCTCAAAGGTAGGTATAATGAACTATCTAGGAATGTTAAGTAAAATGTAAGGAAGGCAAAGAGGGACTACGAAATCAGAATAGCAAGCGAATCCAAGGCGAATCACAAGGGAATTTTCCAGGTATATAAGACAAGGTCAAGGACAAAGTGGGACCTTTAAAGTCAGAGAGAGGGGAAGTGATCGATGATAGTGAGAAAATAAGCAAAGCATTAAACAGCTACTTCTTATCAGTTTTCACAGAAGAAATTCACGAGGAAATGCGAGAGGTGGAACTGATATTTAGGGGAAATGAAGAAGAGAAACTAATGGATATCAAAATCAGAAAAGAGGATGTTCTTAAGAAGATAAATAAATTAAAGAAGGCAAAATCCCCAGGGCCGGATAAAATTTTCCCTCGAGTTTTGAAACTGTAAGGAACAGATTAGCGGACCCCTCGTAAATTTATTTACAAAATCATTAGACAAGGGAGTTGTGCCAGACTTGTGCAAACAGGCAAATGTAGTACCCATATTCAAAAAGGAAGACAGAGCATAAGCGTCAAATTACCGGCCGATTAGTTTGACGTCAGTAGTGGGGAAATTTCTTGAATCAATTATAGCAAATAGCATCCGATCGCATTTAGAGAAAAACATATTAATCTACGACTCTCAACATGGATTTGCAAAGGGACAATCTTGTCTAACAAATCTGCTGACGTTTTTTAGGAAATTCTATGGGGTAGTAGATAATGACGAAAATTACGATGTTATTTACTTAGACTTTAGCAAAGCATTTGACAGAGTACCGCATCAGAGGCTTCTGAGAAAAGTTAAGGCTCATGGTATCGAGGGGAAAGTTTTAAATTGGATAAAATCATGGCTTACCAATAGAACGCAGAGGGTCAGTGTAGATGGTGTTAAATCTAAGTGGGGCTGTGTAACCAGTGGGGTTCCCCAGGGGTCAGAACTAGGCCCACTCTTGTTCATAATCTACATGAACGATATAGATACTGGGATCAGCAGTGACATAAGCAAGTTTGCAGATGACACAAAAATAGGGCGGCAAATTAATTCAGGGCAGGATGCAAATGCACTACAGGAGGAATTAAATAAACTGCAGGAGTGGTCAGAAAAATGGGAAATGATATTCAACACCAGCAAGTGCAGCGTACTTAATAATGGAAAAACAAATACTGTCAATGTATACAGCCTTAACAACATCAACCTAGAGAAGTCGACTTGTGAAAGAGACTAAGGGGTACTTGTAAGCCCGGACCTACGGCCTAGAAAACAGTGCGTTTATGTTTGAAATAAGGCAAACAGAATATTAGGTTTTATATCTAGAAGTTTAAGGTCATATTGCAATTATATCTTGCGCTATTCAGGCCGCACCTCGATTATGCTGTTCAGTTCTGGTGCCCTTATTATAGAATGGATATCAATTCACTGGAGTCGGTGCAGCGAAGAATGACGAAAATGATTCTGTGACTTAGAAACCTTCCATATCAGGATAGGTTAAAGAAACTCAACTTGCATTCACTAGAAAGACGAAGAGTGCGGGGAGATATGATAGAAGTATTTAAGTGGGTGAAAGGAATCAATAAAGAAGATATAGATAAAGTTCTTATAATATGAGAGCAGGATAGGACTCGTAGCAACGGATTTAAGTTGAATAAGTTTAGGTTTAGGAGGGAGATAGGAAGGAACTGGTTCACAAATAGGGTGGTGGACGAGTGGAACAAGCTTAGCAACTTTGTAGGAAGTGCTAGGACGTTGGGAAGTCTTAAAAGGAGGCTAGATAGATTCATGGAGGATAGAGTGGTAGTAACTCTCGACAGGAGCTGCCATGCACACTTGCACAGGCTTAATGCTCACTCGCTGTTTCCTGTCCTGTAACCACGCCCTAATCCATTTTAGAATATCTCATCCAATGCCATGAGCCTCCACTTTACGTATTAGTGTTTCGTGGGGAACTCTGTCGAAGGCTTTGCTAAAGTCGAGGTATACCACATAATCGTCTCCGTCATCCACTGATTCGAAACAGTTGAAAGGGATGTTAATAGATTTATCAAACATGAACGCCCGCTTGTGAAGCCATGCTGGGAATCATTGATCAACTTGTGCTTCTTCAGGTGATTTCGAATAGAGTTTGAAATTGTTGCTTCCAATAATTTGCCTACAATTGATGTTAGACTGATTGGACGGTTTTTAGAGGATAGTGATCTATCTCCCTTCTTGAAAATCGGTATTACATTTGCTATCCTCCAGGATTCTGGTACTACACCCGTTTTTAATGACATGTTAAACAAATTTGCTAAGGGCATATTAAGCTCTTCCTTACATTCCTTTAATACTCTGGCAAATATCTCATCGGGACCTGGTGACTTATCAGGCTTTCGTATGTCTATTTGCTTACCAACATCGTTACTAGTCACTACTCTCTCGCTTAATCTATTTCCTTTACAATCTCTGTACATGTATAGAGTCGGTGCCTCGGGTATCATGTTTAAATTTTCGGTGGTGAAAACTGTTGAAAAATATTCATTCAGATTATTGCTCATTTCTCCGTCGTTATCAGTTAGCTCGCCGGTATCTGACTGTATTGGTCCAATCTTTTCTCGTGTTTTAGTTTGATACATTTGATAGAATCCCTTGGGGTTTGCCTTCGCATTCCTTGTTATCTTCAGTTCATTATTCCTCTTTGCTTTTCTTATCTCGGTCTTAACCCTGCCGGCCAATACCATATTCTCCCACCTATAGCCTTCCTTTGTCCAATAGTATTCTTTAAATAATTATTCATCCACTTGGGGTCATTGTACGGAAGTCAGACTCTACACACCGATCACTTACAAAACAAATTCATCAAGACCCACATGTCTGGGTGTTGTAAAGATTTATCTGTTTCTTAAATACAGTGACTTAATAAAATTCATAAAGTCAACATTTGTCGCAGGATTCATCTTACTGAACACTATACATGTCATGGTTGATTATGAGGACGGATGTTGAGGGTCGGGAGGGCCGGGTCGGGAGGGCCATGGCCAGCACCACCCCACAGGTAACAAAGCGGCCGGAAGTGACCCACAACCCGGCGGCAGTATCTCCGGAAACAAGAGCGACGGTGTGATGCCGGACGTAGTTATGATACCGTAGCTGTGGGAGCAAGTGAGGGTAGGGAGGGCGTGATGAGGGAGGGCGTGGTGTGGGAGGGCGTGGTGAGGGAGGGCGTGGTGTGGGAGGGCGTGGTGAGGGAGGGCGTGGTGTGGGAGGGCGTGGTGAGGGAGGGCGTGGTGAGGGTAGGCGTGGTGAGGAAGTGTGTGGTGATGGTGGGCGTGGTGAAGAAGGTGTGTGGTGATGGAGTGTGTGGTGATAGAGATGTGTGGTGAGGGAGGTGTGTGGTGAGGGAGGTGTGTGGTGATGGAGATGTGTGGTGAGGGAGGTGTGTGGTGAGGGAAGTGTGTGGTGAGGGAGGTGTGTGGTGATGGAAGTGTGTAGTGAGGGAAGTGTGTAGTGAGGGAGGTGTGTGGTGAGGGATGTGTGTGGTGAGGGAAGTTTGTGGTGATGGAGGTGTGTGGTGATGGAGGTGTGTGGGGAGGGAGGTGTGTGGTGAGGGAGGTGTGTGGTGAGGGAGGTGTGTGGTGATGGAGGTGTGTGGTGAGGGAGGTGTGTGGTGAGGGAGGTGTGTGGTGATGGAGGTGTGTGGTGATGGAGGTGTGTGGTGATGGAGGTGTGTGGTGAGGGAGGTGTGTGGTGATGGAGGTGTGTGGTGATGGAGGTGTGTGGTGATGGAGGTGTGTGGTGATAGAGATGTGTGGTGAGGGAGGTGTGTGGTGATGGAGGTGTGTGGTGATGGAGGTGTGTGGTGATAGAGATGTGTGGTGAGGGAGGTGTGTGGTGAGGGAGGTGTGTGGTGATGGAGGTGTGTGGTGAGGGAGGTGTGTGGTGATGGAGGTGTGTGGTGATGGAAGTGTGTGGTGATGGAGGTGTGTGGTGATGGAGGTGTGTGGTGATGGAGATGTGTGGTGAGGGAGGTGTGTGGTGATGGAAGTGTGTGGTGATGGAGGTGTGTGGTGAGGGTAGGCGTGGTGAAGAAGGTGTGTGGTGAGGGTAGACGTGGTGAAGAAGGTGTGTGGTGAAGAAGGTGTGTGGTGAGGGAGGTGTGTGGTGAGGGAGGTGTGTGGTGATGGAGGTGTGTGGTGACGGAGGGCGTGGTGATGGAAGTGTGTGGTGATGGAGGTGTGTGGTGATGGAAGTGTGTGGTGAGGGAGGTGTGTGGTGAGGGATGTGTGTGGTGAGGGATGTGTGTGGTGAGGGAAGTGTGTGGTGATGGAGGTGTGTGGTGAGGGAGGTGTGTGGTGAGGGAGGTGTGTGGTGAGGGAGGTGTGTGGTGAGGGAAGTGTGTGTGGTGATGGAGGTGTGTGGTGATGGAGGTGTGTGGTGAGGGAGGTGTGTGATGAAGGAGGTGTGTGGTGAGGGTAGGCGTGGTGAAGAAGGTGTGTGGTGAGGGTAGACGTGGTGAAGAAGGTGTGTGGTGAAGAAAGTGTGTGGTGAGGGAGGTGTGTGGTGATGGAGGTGTGTGGTGACGGAGGGCGTGGTTATGGACGTGTGTGGTGAGGGAGATGTGTGGTGAGGGAGGTGTGTGGTGAAGGAGATGTGTGGTGAAGAAGGTGTATGTGTGTATGTATATGTGTGTGTGTGTGTGTGTATATATGTGTGTGTATGTGTGTGTAGACGTATGATGAGCTCGGATACCCTAACAGTAACTCCCAGGCGGTGACAGTATGTTTAACTGGTGACGTACAGCAGACGATGGTATATTCCACAGTATGTTTCTCATTAACTAGTGAGAATTGTTGTAGTTGTTGTTGTTTATGTTTCTCATTAACTAGTGAGAATTGTTGTAGTTGTTGTTATTTATGTTTCTCATTAACTAGTGAGAATTGTTGTAGTTGTTGTTGTTTATGTTTCTCATTAACTTGTGAGAATTGTTGTAGTTGTTGTTGTTGTTTTTTTTTGGGGGGGGGGGTGGGGTGGTTGAACGGCACCCCTCCCCTTCATTGTGTCACCATTATCACCCCTCCCTGCACCCCACCCCTCCACTGTGCCACATCACCCCTCCTAGTTCGTCCAGCTGCCCCAAGTGCTCCCCCCCCCCGACCATAAGAGTGCCAAAATTAGCTTCCTCCTCACTGGTTTGTTGAGCGTTAATCCTACCTCGCTGGGGGGCGCTCACTCACTCACTTATGTAGTCTGCTACTTATCCTAGCCCTTGTTATTTATCCTAGCCTGTGTCACTTATCCTAGCCCGTGTTACTTATCGTAGCCTGTGTCACTTATCCTAGCCCGTGTTACTTATCCTAGCCCGTGTTACTTATCCTAGCCTGTGTCACTTATCCTAGCCCGTGTTGAGTAGCAATAGGGACGGAGAGGAAGGGGCGATGAGACAGCTAGGACGGAACAGCCCCTCACGTAGGTATTCCCATGACTATCCCTCCTCCCCACTCACCCACACCGCTAACCATCTGATTGAACTTTCACACACACACACACACACTCACTGTACCTTTCTCAGTCTAACGTGAAGTTCTCTCAGTTGCTAGGAAAGGTGAAAATTTCTACGCCAGCAATAGTTTGGCGGTGTGTGGGTGTGTGTGTGTGTGTGTGTGCTCGCGGTCGGCATCTCCCGGCTGTGCAACATTCTGGCAATTAGCCCAACATCATTAATTCTTTCCTGGCAGCTGTGAGTGTGTATGTTAACTTGTTGATAGAGGATCCACACACACACACACACACACACAGCTTGTAGATACAGTAGTGTGTAGAGAGAAAGAGAGAGGGAGAGAGAGGTTGTGTTTTTAGTTTAGGTGGAGGGATTCTTGTGTGTGTGTGTGTGTTTTTTGCGTGTCGCTGGAATAAAATTGTTTACCCATACAACAGCGGCTATATTCTATAAAAACTGTATAAGAGAAAATGAAACAATTTTTTAGGGTAAACTTAAGAAAATATGACAGACCTGAGAGACGCTAATATGTATGGCTATTTAAGGACGTTTATACACACAGGCGCATGTATCAGTGAAAGTGTGAGCGAGTGATCAGTCCTGCCCATGGGTGGGTAATGGAGTAGTGTGTTGTGGTGTTATGGAGCAGTGTGTTGTGGTGTTATGGAGCAGTGTATTGTGGTGTTATGGGGCAGTGTGTTGTGGTGTTATGGAGCAGTGTGTTGTGGTGTTATGGAGCAGTGTGTTGTGGTGTTATGGAGCAGTGTGTTGTGGTGTTATGGAGCAGTGTGTTGTGGTGTTATGGGGCAGTGTGTTGTGGTGTTATGGGGCAGTGTGTTGTGGTGTTATGGAGCAGTGTGTTGTGGTGTTATGGAGCAGTGTGTTGTGGTGTTATGGAGCAGTGTGTTGTGGTGTTATGGAGCTGTGTGTTGTGGTGTTATGGAGCAGTGTGTTGTGGTGTTATGGAGCTGTGTGTTGTGGTGTTATGGGGCAGTGTGCTGTGGTGTATGGGGCAGTGTGTTGTGGTGTTATGGAGCAGTGTGTTGTGGTGTTATGGAGCTGTGTGTTGTGGTGTTATGGAGCAGTGTGTTGTGGTGTTATGGAGCAGTGTGTTGTGGTGTTATGGAGCAGTGTGTTGTGGTGTTATGGAGCTGTGTGTTGTGGTGTTATGGAGCTGTGTGTTGTGGTGTTATGGAGCAGTGTGTTGTGGTGTTATGGAGCAGTGTGTTGTGGTGTTATGGAGCAGTGTGTTGTGGTGTTATGGGGCAGTGTGCTGTGGTGTTATGGGGCAGTGTGTTGTGGTGTTATGGAGCAGTGTGTTGTGGTGTTATGGAGCAGTGTGCTGTGGTGTTATGGAGCAGTGTGTTATGGTGTTATGGAGCAGTGTGTTGTGGTGTTATGGAGCAGTGTGTTGTGGTGTTATGGAGCAGTGTGTTGTGGTGTTATGGAGCAGTGTATTGTGGTGTTATGGGGCAGTGTGTTGTGGTGTTATGGAGCAGTGTGTTGTGGTGTTTTGGAGCAGTGTATTGTGGTGTTATGGGGCAGTGTGTTGTGGTGTTATGGAGCAGTGTGTTGTGGTGTTATGGAGCAGTGTGTTGTGGTGTTATGGGGCAGTGTGTTGTGGTGTTATGGGGCAGTGTGTTGTGGTGTTATGGGGCAGTGTGTTGTGGTGTTATGGAACAGTGTGTTGTAGTGTAATGGAGCATTGTGTTGTGGTGTTATGGAGCAGTGTGTTGTGTGCAGTGTGTTGTGGTGTTATGGAGCAGTGTGTTGTGGTGTTATGGGGCAGTGTGTTGTGGTGTTATGGGGCAGTGTGTTGTGGTGTTATGGGGCAGTGTGTTGTGGTGTTATGGAACAGTGTGTTGTAGTGTAATGGAGCAGTGTGTTGTGGTGTTATGGAGCAGTGTGCTGTGGTGTAATGGAGCAGTGTGTTGTGGTGTTATGGAGCAGTGTATTGTGGTGTTATGGGGCAGTGTGTTGTGGTGTTATGGAGCAGTGTGTTGTGGTGTTATGGAGCAGTGTGTTGTGGTGTTATGGAGCAGTGTGTTGTGGTGTTATGGGGCAGTGTGTTGTGGTGTTATGGGGCAGTGTGTTGTGGTGTTATGGAGCAGCGTGTTGTGGTGTTAATGGAGCTGTGTGCTGTGGTGTTATGGGGCAGTGTGTTGTGGTGTTATGGGGCAGTGTGTTGTGGTGTTATGGAGCAGTGTGTTGTGGTGTTATAGGGCAGTGTGTTGTGGTGTTATGGAGCTGTGTGTTGTGGTGTTATGGGGCAGTGTGTTGTGGTGTTATGGAGCAGTGTGTTGTGGTGTTATGGAGCAGTGTGTTGTAGTGTTATGGAGCAGTGTGTTGTGGTGTTATGGAGCAGTGTGCTGTGGTGTTATGGAGCAGAGTGTTGTGGTGTTATGGAGCAGTGTGTTGTGGCGTTATGGGGCAGTGTGTTGTGGTGTTATGGGGCAGTGTGTTGTGGTGTTATGGGGCAGTGTCTTGTGGTGTTATGGAGCAGTGTGTTGTGGTGTTATGGAGCAGTGTGTTGTGGTGTTATGGAGCAGTGTGTTGTGGTGTTATGGAGCAGTGTGCTGTGGTGTTATGGAGCAGTGTGTTGTGGTGTTATGGAGCAGTGTGTTGTGGTGTTATGGAGCAGTGTGTTGTGGTGTTATGGAGCAGTGTGTTGTGGTGTTATGGAGCAGTGTGTTGTGGTGTTATGGAGCAGTGTGCTGTGGTGTTATGGAGCAGTGTGTTGTGGTGTTATGGAGCAGTGTGTTGTGGTGTTATGGAGCAGTGTGTTGTGGTGTTATGGAGCAGTGTGTTGTGGTGTTATGGGCAGTGTGTTGTGGTGTTATGGGGCAGTGTGTTGTGGTGTTATGGAGCAGTGTGTTGTGGTGTTATGGAGCAGTGTATTGTGGTGATATGGGGTAGTGTGTTGTGGTGTTATGGAGCAGTGTGTTGTGGTGTTATGGGGCAATGTGTTGTGGTGTTATGGAGCAGTGTGTTGTGGTGTTATGGAGCAGTGTATTGTGGTGTTATGGAGCAGTGTGTTGTGGTGTTATGGGACAGTGTGTTGTGGTGTTATGGGGCAGTGTGTTGTGGTGTAATGGAGCAGTGTGTTGTGGTGTAATGGAGCAGTGTGTTGTGGTGTTATGGAGCAGTGTATTGTGGTGTTATGGGGCAGTGTGTTGTGGTGTTATGGAGCAGTGTGTTGTGGTGTTATGGAGCAGTGTGTTGTGGTGTTATGGAGCAGTGTGTTGTGGTGTTATGGGGCAGTGTGTTGTAGTGTTATGGAGCAGTGTGTTGTGGTGTTATGGAGCAGTGTGTTGTAGTGTTATGGAGCAGTGTGCTGTGATGTTATGGAGCAGTGTGTTGTGGCGTTATGGAGCAGTGTGTTGTGGTTTTATGGAGCAGTGTGTTGTGGTGTTACGGGGCAGTGTGTTGTGGGCAGTGTGTTGTGGTGTTATGGTGTTATGGAGCAGTGTGTTGTGGTGTTATGGAGCAGTGTGTTGTGGTGTTATGGAGCAGTGTGTTGTGGTGTTATGGAGCAGTGTGTTGTGGTGTTATAGGGCAGTGTGTTGTGGTGTTATGGAGCAGTGTGTTGTGGTGTTATGTGGCAGTGTGTTGTGGTGTTATGGAGCAGTGTGTTGTGGTGTTATGGAGCAGTGTGTTGTGGTGTTATGGAGCAGTGTGTTGTGGTGTTATGGGCAGTGTGTTGTGGTGTTATGGGCAGTGTGTTGTGGTGTTATGGAGCAGTGTGTTGTGGTGTTATGGAGCAGTGTGTTGTGGTGTTATGGAGCAGTGTGTTGTGGTGTTATGGGGCAGTGTGTTGTGGTGTTATAGGGCAGTGTGTTGTGGTGTTATGGGGCAGTGTGTTGTGGTGTTATGGGCAGTGTGTTGTGGTGTTATGGAGCAGTGTGTTGTGGTGTTATGGAGCAGTGTGTTGTGGTGTTATGGAGCAGTGTGTTGTGGTGTTATGGAGCAGTGTGTTGTGGTGTTATGGGGCAGTGTGTTGTGGTGTTATAGGGCAGTGTGTTGTGGTGTTATGGAGCAGTGTGTTGTGGTGTTATGGAGCAGTGTGTTGTGGTGTTATGGGGCAGTGTGTTGTGGTGTTATGGAGCAGTGTGTTGTGGTGTTATGGAGCAGTGTGTTGTGGTGTTATGGGGCAGTGTGTTGTGGTGTTATGGGGCAGTGTGTTGTGGTGTTATGGGCAGTGTGTTGTGGTGTTATGGAGCAGTGTGTTGTGGTGTTATGGAGCAGTGTGTTGTGTGCAGTGTGTTGTGGTGTTATGGAGCAGTGTGTTGTGTGCAGTGTGTTGTGGTGTTATGGAGCAGTGTGTTGTGTGCAGTGTGTTGTGGTGTTATGGAGCAGTGTGTTGTGGTGTTATGGGGTAGTGTGTTGTGGTGTTATGGGGCAGTGTGTTGTGGTGTTATGGGGCAGTGTGTTGTGGTGTTATGGAACAGTGTGTTGTAGTGTAATGGAGCAGTGTGTTGTGGTGTTATGGAGCAGTGTGCTGTGGTGTAATGGAGCAGTGTGTTGTGGTGTTATGGAGCAGTGTGTTGTGGTGTTATGGAGCAGTGTGTTGTGTGCAGTGTGTTGTGGTGTTATGGGGCAGTGTGTTGTGGTGTTTTGGAGCAGTGTGTTGTGGTGTTTTGGAGCAGTGTATTGTGGTGTTATGGGGCAGTGTGTTGTGGTGTTATGGTGCAGTGTGTTGTGGTGTTATGGAGCAGTGTGTTGTGGTGTTATGGAGCAGTGTGTTGTGGTGTTATGGGGCAGTGTGTTGTGGTGTTATGGGGCAGTGTGTTGTGGTGTTATGGAACAGTGTGTTGTAGTGTAATGGAGCATTGTGTTGTGGTGTTATGGAGCAGTGTGTTGTGAGCAGTGTGTTGTGGTGTTATGGAGCAGTGTGTTGTGGTGTTATGGAGCAGTGTGTTGTGGTGTTATGGAGCAGTGTGTTGTGGTGTTATGGAGCTGTGTGTTGTGGTGTTATGGAGCAGTGTGTTGTGGTGTTATGGAGCAGTGTGTTGTGGTGTTATGGGGCAGTGTGCTGTGGTGTATGGGGCAGTGTGTTGTGGTGTTATGGAGCAGTGTGTTGTGGTGTTATGGAGCTGTGTGTTGTGGTGTTATGGAGCAGTGTGTTGTGGTGTTATGGAGCAGTGTGTTGTGGTGTTATGGAGCAGTGTGTTGTGGTGTTATGGAGCTGTGTGTTGTGGTGTTATGGAGCAGTGTGTTGTGGTGTTATGGAGCAGTGTGTTGTGGTGTTATGGAGCAGTGTGTTGTGGTGTTATGGAGCAGTGTGCTGTGGTGTTATGGAGCAGTGTGTTGTGGTGTTATGGAGCAGTGTGTTGTGGTGTTATGGAGCAGTGTGTTGTGGTGTTATGGAGCAGTGTGTTGTGGTGTTATGGAGCAGTGTGTTGTGGTGTTATGGAGCAGTGTGCTGTGGTGTTATGGAGCAGTGTGTTGTGGTGTTATGGAGCAGTGTGTTGTGGTGTTATGGAGCAGTGTGTTGTGGTGTTATGGAGCAGTGTGTTGTGGTGTTATGGAGCAGTGTGTTGTGGTGTTATGGGCAGTGTGTTGTGGTGTTATGGGGCAGTGTGTTGTGGTGTTATGGAGCAGTGTGTTGTGGTGTTATGGAGCAGTGTATTGTGGTGATATGGGGTAGTGTGTTGTGGTGTTATGGAGCAGTGTGTTGTGGTGTTATGGGGCAGTGTGTTGTGGTGTTATGGAGCAGTGTGTTGTGGTGTTATGGAGCAGTGTTTGTGGTGTTATGGAGCAGTGTGTTGTGGTGTTATGGGACAGTGTGTTGTGGTGTTATGGGCAGTGTGTTGTGGTGTAATGGAGCAGTGTGTTGTGGTGTAATGGAGCAGTGTGTTGTGGTGTTATGGAGCAGTGTATTGTGGTGTTATGGGGCAGTGTGTTGTGGTGTTATGGAGCAGTGTGTTGTGGTGTTATGGAGCAGTGTGTTGTGGTGTTATGGAGCAGTGTGTTGTGGTGTTATGGGGCAGTGTGTTGTAGTGTTATGGAGCAGTGTGTTGTGGTGTTATGGAGCAGTGTGTTGTAGTGTTATGGAGCAGTGTGCTGTGTTGTTATGGAGCAGTGTGTTGTGGCGTTATGGAGCAGTGTGTTGTGGTTTTATGGAGCAGTGTGTTGTGGTGTTACGGGGCAGTGTGTTGTGGGCAGTGTGTTGTGGTGTTATGGTGTTATGGAGCAGTGTGTTGTGGTGTTATGGAGCAGTGTGTTGTGGTGTTATGGAGCAGTGTGTTGTGGTGTTATGGAGCAGTGTGTTGTGGTGTTATAGGGCAGTGTGTTGTGGTGTTATGGAGCAGTGTGTTGTGGTGTTATGTGGCAGTGTGTTGTGGTGTTATGGAGCAGTGTGTTGTGGTGTTATGGAGCAGTGTGTTGTGGTGTTATGGAGCAGTGTGTTGTGGTGTTATGGGCAGTGTGTTGTGGTGTTATGGAGCAGTGTGTTGTGGTGTTATGGAGCAGTGTGTTGTGGTGTTATGGAGCAGTGTGTTGTGGTGTTATGGAGCAGTGTGTTGTAGTGTTATGGGGCAGTGTGTTGTAGTGTTATGGGGCAGTGTGTTGTGGTGTTATGAAGCAGTGTGTTGTGGTGTTATGGGGCAGTGTGTTGTGGTGTTATGGGGCAGTGTGTTGTAGTGTTATGGGGCAGTGTGTTGTGGTGTTATGGAGCAGTGTGTTGTGGTGTTATGGAGCAGTGTGTTGTGGTGTTGTAGGGCAGTGTGTTGTGGTGTTATGGGGCAGTGTGTTGTGGTGTTATGGAGCAGTGTGTTGTGGTGTTATAGGGCAGTGTGTTGTGGTGTTATGGAGCAGTGTGTTGTGGTGTTATGGGGCAGTGTGTTGTGGTGTTATAGGGCAGTATGTTGTGGTGTTATGGGGCAGTGTGTTGTGGTGTTATAGGGCAGTGTGTTGTGGTGTTATGGAGCAGTGTGTTGTGGTGTTATGGAGCAGTGTGTTGTGGTGTTATGGAGCAGTGTGTTGTGGTGTTATGGAGCAGTGTGTTGTGGTGTTATGGGGCAGTGTGTTGTGGTGTTATAGGGCAGTGTGTTGTGGTGTTATAGAGCAGTGTGTTGTGGTGTTATGGAGCAGTGTGTTGTGGTGTTATGGGGCAGTGTGTTGTGGTGTTATGGAGCAGTGTGTTGTGGTGTTATGGAGCAGTGTGTTGTGGTGTTATGGGGCAGTGTGTTGTGGTGTTATGGGGCAGTGTGTTGTGGTGTTATGGGGCAGTGTGTTGTGGTGTTATGGAGCAGTGTGTTGTGGTGTTATGGAGCAGTGTGTTGTGTGCAGTGTGTTGTGGTGTTATGGAGCAGTGTGTTGTGTGCAGTGTGTTGTGGTGTTATGGAGCAGTGTGTTGTGTGCAGTGTGTTGTGGTGTTATGGAGCAGTGTGTTGTGGTGTTATGGGGCAGTGTGTTGTGGTGTTATGGGGCAGTGTGTTGTGGTGTTATGGGGCAGTGTGTTGTGGTGTTATGGAACAGTGTGTTGTAGTGTAATGGAGCAGTGTGTTGTGGTGTTATGGAGCAGTGTGCTGTGGTGTAATGGAGCAGTGTGTTGTGGTGTTATGGAGCAGTGTGTTGTGGTGTTATGGAGCAGTGTGTTGTGTGCAGTGTGTTGTGGTGTTATGGGGCAGTGTGTTGTGGTGTTTTGGAGCAGTGTGTTGTGGTGTTTTGGAGCAGTGTATTGTGGTGTTATGGGGCAGTGTGTTGTGGTGTTATGGTGCAGTGTGTTGTGGTGTTATGGAGCAGTGTGTTGTGGTGTTATGGAGCAGTGTGTTGTGGTGTTATGGGGCAGTGTGTTGTGGTGTTATGGGGCAGTGTGTTGTGGTGTTATGGAACAGTGTGTTGTAGTGTATGGAGCATGTGTTGTGGTGTTATGGCAGTGTGTTGTGAGCAGTGTGTTGTGGTGTTATGGAGCAGTGTGTTGTGGTGTTATGGAGCAGTGTGTTGTGGTGTTATGGAGCAGTGTGTTGTGGTGTTATGGAGCAGTGTGTTGTGGTGTTATGGAGCAGTGTGTTGTGGTGTTATGGAGCAGTGTGTTGTGGTGTTATGGGGCAGTGTGCTGTGGTGTAATGGGCAGTGTGTTGTGGTGTTATGGAGCAGTGTGTTGTGGTGTTATGGAGCTGTGTGTTGTGGTGTTATGGAGCAGTGTGTTGTGGTGTTATGGAGCAGTGTGTTGTGGTGTTATGGAGCAGTGTGTTGTGGTGTTATGGAGCTGTGTGTTGTGGTGTTATGGAGCTGTGTGTTGTGGTGTTATGGAGCAGTGTGTTGTGGTGTTATGGAGCAGTGTGTTGTGGTGTTATGGAGCAGTGTGTTGTGGTGTTATGGGGCAGTGTGCTGTGGTGTTATGGGGCAGTGTGTTGTGGTGTTATGGAGCAGTGTGTTGTGGTGTTATGGAGCAGTGTGCTGTGGTGTTATGGAGCAGTGTGTTTGGTGTTATGGAGCAGTGTGTTGTGGTGTTATGGAGCAGTGTGTTGTGGTGTTATGGAGCAGTGTGTTGTGGTGTTATGGAGCAGTGTATTGTGGTGTTATGGGCAGTGTGTTGTGGTGTTATGGAGCAGTGTGTTGTGGTGTTATGGAGCAGTGTGTTGTGGTGTTATGGGGCAGTGTGTTGTGGTGTTATGGAGCAGTGTGTTGTGGTGTTATGGAGCAGTGTGTTGTGGTGTTATGGGGCAGTGTGTTGTGGTGTTATGGGGCAGTGTGTTGTGGTGTTATGGGGCAGTGTGTTGTGGTGTTATGGAACAGTGTGTTGTAGTGTAATGGAGCATTGTGTTGTGGTGTTATGGAGCAGTGTGTTGTGTGCAGTGTGTTGTGGTGTTATGGAGCAGTGTGTTGTGGTGTTATGGGGCAGTGTGTTGTGGTGTTATGGGGCAGTGTGTTGTGGTGTTATGGGGCAGTGTGTTGTGGTGTTATGGAACAGTGTGTTGTAGTGTAATGGAGCAGTGTGTTGTGGTGTTATGGAGCAGTGTGCTGTGGTGTAATGGAGCAGTGTGTTGTGGTGTTATGGAGCAGTGTGTTGTGGTGTTATGGGGCAGTGTGTTGTGGTGTTATGGAGCAGTGTGTTGTGGTGTTATGGAGCAGTGTGTTGTGGTGTTATGGAGCAGTGTGTTGTGGTGTTATGGGGCAGTGTGTTGTGGTGTTATGGGGCAGTGTGTTGTGGTGTTATGGAGCAGCGTGTTGTGGTGTTAATGGAGCTGTGTGCTGTGGTGTTATGGGGCAGTGTGTTGTGGTGTTATGGGGCAGTGTGTTGTGGTGTTATGGAGCAGTGTGTTGTGGTGTTATAGGGCAGTGTGTTGTGGTGTTATGGAGCTGTGTGTTGTGGTGTTATGGGGCAGTGTGTTGTGGTGTTATGGAGCAGTGTGTTGTGGTGTTATGGAGCAGTGTGTTGTAGTGTTATGGAGCAGTGTGTTGTGGTGTTATGGAGCAGTGTGCTGTGGTGTTATGGAGCAGAGTGTTGTGGTGTTATGGAGCAGTGTGTTGTGGCGTTATGGGGCAGTGTGTTGTGGTGTTATGGGGCAGTGTGTTGTGGTGTTATGGGGCAGTGTCTTGTGGTGTTATGGAGCAGTGTGTTGTGGTGTTATGGAGCAGTGTGTTGTGGTGTTATGGAGCAGTGTGTTGTGGTGTTATGGAGCAGTGTGCTGTGGTGTTATGGAGCAGTGTGTTGTGGTGTTATGGAGCAGTGTGTTGTGGTGTTATGGAGCAGTGTGTTGTGGTGTTATGGAGCAGTGTGTTGTGGTGTTATGGAGCAGTGTGTTGTGGTGTTATGGAGCAGTGTGTTGTGGTGTTATGGAGCAGTGTGTTGTGGTGTTATGGAGCAGTGTGTTGTGGTGTTATGGAGCAGTGTGTTGTGGTGTTATGGAGCAGTGTGTTGTGGTGTTATGGAGCAGTGTGTTGTGGTGTTATGGGCAGTGTGTTGTGGTGTTATGGGGCAGTGTGTTGTGGTGTTATGGAGCAGTGTGTTGTGGTGTTATGGAGCAGTGTGTTGTGGTGTTATGGGGTAGTGTGTTGTGGTGTTATGGAGCAGTGTGTTGTGGTGTTATGGGGCAGTGTGTTGTGGTGTTATGGAGCAGTGTGTTGTGGTGTTATGGAGCAGTGTATTGTGGTGTTATGGAGCAGTGTGTTGTGGTGTTATGGGCAGTGTGTTGTGGTGTTATGGGGCAGTGTGTTGTGGTGTTATGGAGCAGTGTGTTGTGGTGTAATGGAGCAGTGTGTTGTGGTGTTATGGAGCAGTGTGTTGTGGTGTTATGGGGCAGTGTGTTGTGGTGTTATGGAGCAGTGTGTTGTGGTGTTATGGAGCAGTGTGTTGTGGTGTTATGGAGCAGTGTGTTGTGGTGTTATGGGGCAGTGTGTTGTAGTGTTATGGAGCAGTGTGTTGTGGTGTTATGGAGCAGTGTGTTGTAGTGTTATGGAGCAGTGTGCTGTGGTGTTATGGAGCAGTGTGTTGTGGTGTTATGGAGCAGTGTGTTGTGGTTTTATGGAGCAGTGTGTTGTGGTGTTACGGGGCAGTGTGTTGTGGGCAGTGTGTTGTGGTGTTATGGTGTTATGGAGCAGTGTGTTGTGGTGTTATGGAGCAGTGTGTTGTGGTGTTATGGAGCAGTGTGTTGTGGTGTTATGGAGCAGTGTGTTGTGGTGTTATAGGGCAGTGTGTTGTGGTGTTATGGAGCAGTGTGTTGTGGTGTTATGTGGCAGTGTGTTGTGGTGTTATGGAGCAGTGTGTTGTGGTGTTATGGAGCAGTGTGTTGTGGTGTTATGGAGCAGTGTGTTGTGGTGTTATGGGCAGTGTGTTGTGGTGTTATGGAGCAGTGTGTTGTGGTGTTATGGAGCAGTGTGTTGTGGTGTTATGGAGCAGTGTGTTGTGGTGTTATGGAGCAGTGTGTTGTAGTGTTATGGGGCAGTGTGTTGTAGTGTTATGGGGCAGTGTGTTGTGGTGTTATGAAGCAGTGTGTTGTGGTGTTATGGGGCAGTGTGTTGTGGTGTTATGGGGCAGTGTGTTGTAGTGTTATGGGGCAGTGTGTTGTGGTGTTATGGAGCAGTGTGTTGTGGTGTTATGGAGCAGTGTGTTGTGGTGTTGTAGGGCAGTGTGTTGTTGTGTTATGGGGCAGTGTGTTGTGGTGTTATGGAGCAGTGTGTTGTGGTGTTATAGGGCAGTGTGTTGTGGTGTTATGGAGCAGTGTGTTGTGGTGTTATGGGGCAGTGTGTTGTGGTGTTATAGGGCAGTATGTTGTGGTGTTATGGGGCAGTGTGTTGTGGTGTTATAGGGCAGTGTGTTGTGGTGTTATGGAGCAGTGTGTTGTGGTGTTATGGAGCAGTGTGTTGTGGTGTTATGGAGCAGTGTGTTGTGGTGTTATGGAGCAGTGTGTTGTGGTGTTATGGGGCAGTGTGTTGTGGTGTTATAGGGCAGTGTGTTGTGGTGTTATGGAGCAGTGTGTTGTGGTGTTATGGAGCAGTGTGTTGTGGTGTTATGGGGCAGTGTGTTGTGGTGTTATGGAGCAGTGTGTTGTGGTGTTATGGAGCAGTGTGTTGTGGTGTTATGGGGCAGTGTGTTGTGGTGTTATGGGGCAGTGTGTTGTGGTGTTATGGGGCAGTGTGTTGTGGTGTTATGGAGCAGTGTGTTGTGGTGTTATGGAGCAGTGTGTTGTGTGCAGTGTGTTGTGGTGTTATGGAGCAGTGTGTTGTGTGCAGTGTGTTGTGGTGTTATGGAGCAGTGTGTTGTGTGCAGTGTGTTGTGGTGTTATGGAGCAGTGTGTTGTGGTGTTATGGGGCAGTGTGTTGTGGTGTTATGGGGCAGTGTGTTGTGGTGTTATGGGGCAGTGTGTTGTGGTGTTATGGAACAGTGTGTTGTAGTGTAATGGAGCAGTGTGTTGTGGTGTTATGGAGCAGTGTGCTGTGGTGTAATGGAGCAGTGTGTTGTGGTGTTATGGAGCAGTGTGTTGTGGTGTTATGGAGCAGTGTGTTGTGTGCAGTGTGTTGTGGTGTTATGGGGCAGTGTGTTGTGGTGTTTTGGAGCAGTGTGTTGTGGTGTTTTGGAGCAGTGTATTGTGGTGTTATGGGGCAGTGTGTTGTGGTGTTATGGTGCAGTGTGTTGTGGTGTTATGGAGCAGTGTGTTGTGGTGTTATGGAGCAGTGTGTTGTGGTGTTATGGGGCAGTGTGTTGTGGTGTTATGGGGCAGTGTGTTGTGGTGTTATGGAACAGTGTGTTGTAGTGTAATGGAGCATTGTGTTGTGGTGTTATGGAGCAGTGTGTTGTGAGCAGTGTGTTGTGGTGTTATGGAGCAGTGTGTTGTGGTGTTATGGGGCAGTGTGTTGTGGTGTTATGGGGCAGTGTGTTGTGGTGTTATGGGGCAGTGTGTTGTGGTGTTATGGAACAGTGTGTTGTAGTGTAATGGAGCAGTGTGTTGTGGTGTTATGGAGCAGTGTGCTGTGGTGTAATGGAGCAGTGTGTTGTGGTGTTATGGAGCAGTGTGTTGTGGTGTTATGGAGCAGTGTGTTGTGGTGTTATGGAGCAGTGTGTTGTGGTGTTATGGGGCAGTGTGTTGTAGTGTTATGGAGCAGTGTGTTGTGGTGTTATGGAGCAGTGTGTTGTAGTGTTATGGAGCAGTGTGCTGTGGTGTTATGGAGCAGTGTGTTGTGGTGTTATGGAGCAGTGTGTTGTGGTTTTATGGAGCAGTGTGTTGTGGTGTTATGGGGCAGTGTGTTGTGGGCAGTGTGTTGTGGTGTTATGGTGTTATGGAGCAGTGTGTTGTGGTGTTATGGAGCAGTGTGTTGTGGTGTTATGGAGCAGTGTGTTGTGGTGTTATGGAGCAGTGTGTTGTGGTGTTATAGGGCAGTGTGTTGTGGTGTTATGGAGCAGTGTGTTGTGGTGTTATGTGGCAGTGTGTTGTGGTGTTATGGAGCAGTGTGTTGTGGTGTTATGGAGCAGTGTGTTGTGGTGTTATGGAGCAGTGTGTTGTGGTGTTATGGGCAGTGTGTTGTGGTGTTATGGAGCAGTGTGTTGTGGTGTTATGGAGCAGTGTGTTGTGGTGTTATGGAGCAGTGTGTTGTGGTGTTATGGAGCAGTGTGTTGTAGTGTTATGGGGCAGTGTGTTGTAGTGTTATGGGGCAGTGTGTTGTGGTGTTATGAAGCAGTGCGTTGTGGTGTTATGGGGCAGTGTGTTGTGGTGTTATGGGGCAGTGTGTTGTAGTGTTATGGGGCAGTGTGTTGTGGTGTTATGGAGCAGTGTGTTGTGGTGTTATGGAGCAGTGTGTTGTGGTGTTATAGGGCAGTGTGTTGTGGTGTTATGGGGCAGTGTGTTGTGGTGTTATGGAGCAGTGTGTTGTGGTGTTATAGGGCAGTGTGTTGTGGTGTTATGGAGCAGTGTGTTGTGGTGTTATGGGCAGTGTGTTGTGGTGTTATTGGGCAGTGTGTTGTGGTGTTATGGGGCAGTGTGTTGTGGTGTTATGGAGCAGTGTGTTGTGGTGTTATGTGGCAGTGTGTTGTGGTGTTATGGAGCAGTGTGTTGTGGTGTTATGGAGCAGTGTGTTTTGGTGTTATGGGGCAGTGTGTTGTGGTGTTATAGGGCAGTGTGTTGTGGTGTTATGGAGCAGTGTGTTGTGGTGTTATGGAGCAGTGTGTTGTGGTGTTATGGAGCAGTGTGTTGTGGTGTTATGGAGCAGTGTGTTGTAGTGTTATGGGGCAGTGTGTTGTAGTGTTATGGGGCAGTGTGTTGTGGTGTTATGAAGCAGTGCGTTGTGGTGTTATGGGGCAGTGTGTTGTGGTGTTATGGGGCAGTGTGTTGTAGTGTTATGGGGCAGTGTGTTGTGGTGTTATGGAGCAGTGTGTTGTGGTGTTATGGAGCAGTGTGTTGTGGTGTTATAGGGCAGTGTGTTGTGGTGTTATGGGGCAGTGTGTTGTGGTGTTATGGAGCAGTGTGTTGTGGTGTTATAGGGCAGTGTGTTGTGGTGTTATGGAGCAGTGTGTTGTGGTGTTATGGGGCAGTGTGTTGTGGTGTTATAGGGCAGTATGTTGTGGTGTTATGGGGCAGTGTGTTGTGGTGTTATAGGGCAGTGTGTTGTGGTGTTATGGAGCAGTGTGTTGTGGTGTTATGGAGCAGTGTGTTGTGGTGTTATGGAGCAGCGTGTTGTGGTGTTATGGGGCAGTGTGTTGTGGTGTTATAGGGCAGTGTGTTGTGGTGTTATGGAGCAGTGTGTTGTGGTGTTATGGAGCAGTGTGTTGTGGTGTTATGGGGCAGTGTGTTGTGGTGTTATGGAGCTGTGTGTTGTGGTGTTATGGAGCAGTGTGTTTTGGTGTTATGGAGCAGTGTGTTGTGGTGTTATGGAGCAGTGTGTTGTGGTGTTATGGAGCAGTGTGTTGTGGTGTTATGGAGCAGTGTGTTGTGGTGTTATGGGGCAGTGTGTTGTGGTGTTATGGGGCAGTGTGTTGTGGTGTTATGGAGCAGTGTGTTGTAGTGTTATGGGGCAGTGTGTTGTAATGTTATGGGGCAGTGTGTTGTGGTGTTATGAAGCAGTGCGTTGTGGTGTTATGGGGCAGTGTGTTGTGGTGTTATGGGGCAGTGTGTTGTAGTGTTATGGGGCAGTGTGTTGTGGTGTTATGGAGCAGTGTGTTGTGGTGTTATGGAGCAGTGTGTTGTGGTGTTATAGGGCAGTGTGTTGTGGTGTTATGGGGCAGTGTGTTGTGGTGTTATGGAGCAGTGTGTTGTGGTGTTATAGGGCAGTGTGTTGTGGTGTTATGGAGCAGTGTGTTGTGGTGTTATGGGGCAGTGTGTTGTGGTGTTATAGGGCAGTGTGTTGTGGTGTTATGGGGCAGTGTGTTGTGGTGTTATGGAGCAGTGTGTTGTGGTGTTATGTGGCAGTGTGTTGTGGTGTTATGGAGCAGTGTGTTGTGGTGTTATGGAGCAGTGTGTTGTGGTGTTATGGGGCAGTGTGTTGTGGTGTTATAGGGCAGTGTGTTGTGGTGTTATGGAGCAGTGTGTTGTGGTGTTATGGAGCAGTGTGTTGTGGTGTTATGGAGCAGTGTGTTGTGGTGTTATGGAGCAGTGTGTTGTAGTGTTATGGGGCAGTGTGTTGTAGTGTTATGGGGCAGTGTGTTGTGGTGTTATGAAGCAGTGCGTTGTGGTGTTATGGGGCAGTGTGTTGTGGTGTTATGGGGCAGTGTGTTGTAGTGTTATGGGGCAGTGTGTTGTGGTGTTATGGAGCAGTGTGTTGTGGTGTTATGGAGCAGTGTGTTGTGGTGTTATAGGGCAGTGTGTTGTGGTGTTATGGGGCAGTGTGTTGTGGTGTTATGGAGCAGTGTGTTGTGGTGTTATAGGGCAGTGTGTTGTGGTGTTATGGAGCAGTGTGTTGTGGTGTTATGGGGCAGTGTGTTGTGGTGTTATAGGGCAGTATGTTTTGGTGTTATGGGGCAGTGTGTTGTGGTGTTATAGGGCAGTGTGTTGTGGTGTTATGGAGCAGTGTGTTGTGGTGTTATGGAGCAGTGTGTTGTGGTGTTATGGAGCAGCGTGTTGTGGTGTTATGGGGCAGTGTGTTGTGGTGTTATCGAGCAGTGTGTTGTGGTGTTATGGAGCAGTGTGTTGTGGTGTTATGGGGCAGTGTGTTGTGGTGTTATGGAGCTGTGTGTTGTGGTGTTATGGAGCAGTGTGTTGTGGTGTTATGGAGCAGTGTGTTGTGGTGTTATGGAGCAGTGTGTTGTGGTGTTATGGAGCAGTGTGTTGTGGTGTTATGGAGCAGTGTGTTGTGGTGTTATGGGGCAGTGTGTTGTGGTGTTATGGGGCAGTGTGTTGTGGTGTTATGGAGCTGTGTGTTGTGGTGTTATGGGGCAGTGTGTTGTGGTGTTATGGGGCAGTGTGTTGTGGTGTTATGGAGCAGTATGTTGTGGTGTTATGGAGCAGTGTGTTGTGGTGTTATGGGGCAGTGTGTTGTGGTGTTATGGGGCAGTGTGTTGTGGTGTTATGGAGCTGTGTGTTGTGGTGTTATGGGGCAGTGTGTTGTGGTGTTATGGAGCAGTGTGTTGTGGTGTTATGGAGCAGTGTGTTGTGGTGTTATGGGGCAGTGTGTTGTGGTGTTATGGAGCTGTGTGCTGTGGTGTTATGGGGCAGTGTGTTGTGGTGTTATGGGGCAGTGTGTTGTGGTGTTGTGGAGCAGTGTGTTGTAGTGTTATGGGGCAGTGTGTTGTGGTGTTATGGAGCAGTGTGTTGTTAGGGTGTGTCATACGGAGGCTTATTTTTTTTGTTTGAGTTTGAAAAATCGGCCCATGGTATTAATGATATAGTTCTATGTGCAGAATCATGTGATATCTTCAGATTTGAAAAGTTTTCATTTTTTGCTAGGTAAATTTTAACTTGAAATCTTATGAAAATTCAGTATTCCCACCCTTTTACCAACACCACTAAATAGCTTATTTAAAGTAAAGTAAATGTATCAGGTTAATTTATTAGGATGAAAATGATCCAGAATAGTGAGACGAATGATCTTGACACATTTATTAAATTTAATATTCCTTTAGAAAACAAAATCATCAAATACAAAAACCGGTTTTACTACTACGACCCGGTGTTGCTGCACACCATAGAGAACATGTCTTTCTTGCTTCTGTTTCTACTCATCACCTCCCTGCTGACCACCTGAGCTCGGATGTAGCCTTCCCTCCTCTCCTGGCTGTACACGTGACTGCTGGCCTCGCTCACTTGCTGTACACAACGCTCTATACTCTGGGTGTGCGAGGGCCAGGCAGGGACATGCATGGGGTTGTCCAGGAAAGATCTGACTTGAACATTGGTGAGGCTGCAGGTAAGAGGGGGCTCACTGCCAGCCTGGATGTTATCCAGATCTAAGAGATTAGTGAGGGTCTTGGCTCCTAGATTGACTTCAGGAGTCTTCCTGACCCTGAAGGAATCGTCACCGACTGATTCGTCATGCCTAGATCCTCTCATAAGTCTCATATCCAAGATCTTTTTGACTGCCACTCTTCTCTCCTCCTCATCCTTACTGCAGAGCATTGTCTGCAGAACTGCCTCGGGATGAGCATACCAGGAAGATCTCCTCACAGTCTGCTCCACAATCTGAACAACCTTCCTTGGCTGACTCCTCAGGAGCTCAAGCTGGAAGAGAACATGCCTCGGACCTTCGGAGAACGATGACTTGATCTTGGTGTTGAACCAATTTGGCAAGTAGACACTCACGATGAATTGGACAATAAGTCTCAGGTTGTGAAGCTGGTTCCCTTTCAGTTTATGATGTGCGACCCAAATTCTGCAGAACCTGAGAGCCGTTGTGAGCCACCTAGAATGTGAGACTGGACCTATCTGCAGGTAAGCAAGTCTATCAGGCATGACCCCAGTTTTGATGGCACTGCAAATCATGTAACCATAGTACTGGTCAGTACTCAGGTCGTCAATGACAGTATGTGCAAGCTCAATGAGTGGAGGGCCAACTGTGATTTTTTCAAAGCTCGGATTTATTTCTAACTCAGTGGCAGAGTCCAGCATCTTGCCAAGAGGACCAGACCATCTATTGTTTGAAAGAGTCTTGCCATCCAGCTCCTGGATCAGATGTCTGAGTGGCAACTCGTTGGTGTGGAGGTCACAAACAATCCAGACCAGCTTCCTCCCAATCTTCCGCTCTATCCACTGTATGACCCCCCCCCCCCTTGCCACCCTGTGTTCGTGTTGGTGCTGTCCCCTCCAATGGCCTGCAGGGTCTGGTCTACGTTCCTCTCTCTGAGCCAGTTCACAATGTTATCTGCCACTATCTCAGCTGGTTTCCTGATGTCATTTTTCTCTGGAGTGAAATGCCACAAATACTTCCCTCCTGGTTCACTGCAGCAGGAGTAGTGTTCCTCCTTCACCATGGCAGGGAACAACTTGTCAGAATCTCCAACTTTCATGAACACTTTAGTGTCATCCCTTCTCCCATCAAAGAACAAACAATTGATTCCATTTTCTCTTATCTCCTTATCAAACTCCTCTTCTAGGTTACTGACAAGTTTCTCCTGAGCTCTCCTTACTTTGTTATGATCTATCACCAGGTGAACATCATCAGGTGTTATCAAACCACCGTCAATCCAGGCAGCTGTTGCTATCTCTGCAGTTTCTCTGAGACCAGTGTGGTGTCGCATGCTGGCCAGAGCTATGCTCGGGATATCTTTCCTATTTCGAATGTTATGCCTGGAAGGTTTGGGATCATTATTTTCTGGGTTAGGGACAAAGTCACCATTCTCCTGGTCAGCACTCGGATCAGCCATGGGGAAGTCATTAAACTCTGAATCAGCTTGACTCCAATCATCGGCCTTTTTTACCTCACCCTGTGCCTTCTCAAGTCTCTTTTCCTCGGCAACTCTTCTCCTCTTCTGTCTCTGTGGCAGCCTCCTGTCTCTTGGACTCCGGAATATCTTGGCTAGAAATCATGAGAGCCCCTATACTGCCAGTCTTCTCTCTCTGTGCTTTGACAAATGCCAGTTCGATCACAGGAATCTTCAGTTCACGCTTGCAAATACAGGAGATGTGGGCCTCGGATTTACAGTCACGATCGCATCCAAACTCAGGACAGAGAACAGTTGGGCACTTGCAAGTAATTATGTCAAATAACTGGTCCAGTTGCTTGGCAAAGCTGTCCTTAACTGCAAGTTTTCCTCTCCCAAGAGAGACATCTCTTGCCTTTTCCCAACTGGCTAGCAGTCTCTTATTAATCTTCTTCTGACTTGTTATGACTGGAGGCTTGAACTGAGCGTTAGCCAGAGTGTACTGTGCCAAGACAGCTTTGGTCATATCACTGGCAATGTCTTTGTTTGTGTAAGTTCTTTGGTTCTTTTCACTGATTTGCCTGATTAAAACACCGTATCTCAAAGCATCTCTCAATGTAGGCAACTCCGACTTCAGGAGCTCTCTCCCAGACCCAAGATAGTGACTGAGATGGCTGGATTTTTGGTTCCTCGTCCTGACACAAGCAGCCATCGCAAATATTATCAACTTATAAATGCATCAGAATCTGTAACAGAAAAAAATATTGTTAGTTGGGTTGTTAAAGAATGAAGTCAGAAAGCAATGTTCACTATTTAATTGTAATGCACTAATGCAGCTGTACGTTAGATTTTCGATAAATTTCACGCTAAAATTTACCTAGCAAAAGGTTGCAAAATATTGAAACTGAAATTATTTTCTGTTTATATACACTAAAATCTACCAAAAAAGTGATGGGCCATTAGTTTTAGCTGATCTTCCCTCCTATGACACACCCTAGTGTGTTGTGGTGTTATGGGGCAGTGTGTTGTGGTGTTATGGAGCTGTGTGTTGTGGTGTTATGGAGCAGTGTGTTGTGGTGTTATGGGGCAGTGTGTTGTGGTGTTATGGAGCAGTGTGTTGTGGTGTTATGGGGCAGTGTGTTGTGGTGTTATGGGGCAGTGTGTTGTGGTGTTATGTGGCAGTGTGTTGTGGTGTTATGGAGCAGTGTGTTGTGGTGTTATGGAGCAGTGTGTTGTGGTGTTATGGAGCAGTGTGTTGTGGTGTTATGGAGCAGTGTGTTGTGGTGTTATGGGGCAGTGTGTTGTGGTGTTATGGAGCAGTGTGTTGTGGTGTTATGGGGCAGACACTACAGACGCCAGCACCTCTACCTACACAATGGCTCTACCACTAAAATACCTTAATGATTTTTATGGGACGTTACACCTCCTTACCTCACCTCCCACCTTCGTCTTCTTCCTATCCTTACCATCCTATCTTCTTAACCTAACCTACCCTCCCTTCTATCTTCCAATTCATCCTTCCCTCCCTCCCTCTCCTCACTCCTTCCTTCCTTCCCTCCTTCCTTCCCTAACCCTCAACAATTCCCCTTCCTTTTTTTCTTTCCCTCACACTTCCCTTCCGTCCGATTTCTCCCCTCGTTTTCTTTTCCCTTTTCTCCTCTCTCTCCTCCCCTTCCATTTCCGTCCCTTCTCTTTTCTCTATTCTCCTTTCCCCTCGCTTCCCTCTGTACTACACACCTGCCCCTCTCCTTTTCTCCTGTTACACACCTGTCCCTCCCTCTCCATCCTGTTACATACCTGCCCCATTCCCTCCTTCTCCCTCCTGTTACACACCTGCATCCCCTCCCTCTCTCCCTCCTGTTACACACCTGTCCCCTTCTATCCCTCCTGTTACATACCTGCCCCTACCCCCCCTCTCTCTCCCGTTACACATCTGCCTCCCTCCCTTTCTCTCCCGTTACACACCTGGCCCTCCCTCTCCCTCTTATTACACACCTGTCCCCCCCCCTCCCTTCACACGTCCTCAGTCACAGGTATGACAGGAATAAGATTGTAAATAATCAAACGTGAAATTGTAATGGCAAAATCGTAGAACAATCCGGGTGGCTGTTGCGTGCGGTGAAATTGGGTGAAATTGGGTACTGTGCTGCGTGAGGCTCGGAGAACAGTAAACACAGGAGGTCTGTAATAAGAAGCTGGAAATAATAATAGAAAATAAAGGAAAATTGGTCCCATTGGTGATGTAAGCAGCGGCCCTTTGACTGACACGAGGATCATAAAGGTGTGTGTGTGTGTGTGTGTGTCCATGATCTAAAATGTTTAATAATATATTCTTCTAGAGATGGAGAAATTGGGAGGGAGGGACGGAGGAAGGGTGAGGAGCCAGAAGGAAGGTTGTAGCGCCGAGTGTTGTCGACGGTGGAGTGGTAAGACGGGAGGGGAGGAAGGCGTCGAGTCAGTGTATCCAGGAAGGTGGTGGAGGACGGTGTTGGTATTGACGTCGTGGCTGGTGGTGACTGAGCCACAGCCAAACGACCTCCACCACAACACACTCACCCCTTGTCAGTTCACCAGCCAGCGACTTCTGCCACAACACACACACACACACATACCTCACTCTTGATCTCGGGTTATGCGTAAACAACTAGCGTAATCATAACACAAGCACGGTCATGATAGACGCTACGTTACCTCAGTGTGTGTGTGTGTTGGTGGACGGCAGTGACTCATAACTCTAGTGCCTGGCTGTAACTGTGGTACTGGCTATTACGGTAGCACTATAACCTGTACTTGTGTAATTAACTCCTGTGATGGGACACACAGGTGGGACGGTAAGAACAGTTTTGAGTATGACTGTAGTGGTGACTGTGAGAGTGGTGACAGTCTAGTTGTGGCTGTGTGATAAACTGTGACGGTAGAACAGACAGACGGGGACGGTGGACAGTGCGTGACTTGGCAGTGTGTTGTGTAGTAGTAATTTATCTCTGGGTTGTGTAGTTGACTTTTTAGACCAGGTATAAAGACGGGAACGGGAGCAGTGCCTGGCTATATGTATCCTGTAGAGACGACACAGTACCATCGCCGTGTCCACGTGTTAGTGTAGAAGCTAGTGGCCCGCCGCAGCAACAAGAAGGCTCTAGAGGTAAGCCAACACACACCACTGACTCTAACCTAACCTAACCTAACCCTCGTCACTCTTACCATGTATATAAAGTCCCTCCTTAATGCATCCAATTATTCCTGGATTATATATTTTTTTTATTACAATTAACGTTACTTTTTTGGTCCTGTTTTTGTTACTGTTTCTTTGTCCGTTTATGATGGATGGATGTTGTAATTGTTTGTGTTGCTTTCTGTTTTGTTTTTGTTTGTTTTTCTGTTTGTTTGTTATTCCGGTCAATTACGATGTGACTTTTTTTTACATTTCTGACTATTTGTTACTTGTTACCTGTTAATTAGCACCTGTTAGCTCCTGCCTATTAATACCTATCGTTACCGTTTACCTTAACCCGTTACTGGTTACCGTTAATCGTCCCGTCACAGCATCTCACCTCACAAAAGGAACCGTTTAGTGACTGTTTACACCCGTTTCCTGTTACCGTTGTCCCTACTGGGAATCTAAGAGGAACCTATACAATATTTTTCTCCTATATTCAACACAGTCACTCCTATGTAATGGCTATGTAAAGTCTCATTGGTTGAACTTGAGCTACTGTTTATCATTGTTTGTACTGTATACCTGTTCTGGCTATGTATGCTGTTTGTATACCTGTACGTTCTATGTATATTGTGTGTATAACTGTACTGTCTATGTATATTGCTTGTATACCTGCACGTTGTAATGTATATTGTTTGTATACCTGTACTGTCTATGTATATTGTTTGTATGCCTGCACGTTCTAATGTATATTATTAGTACACCTGCACTGTCTATGTGTATACCTGCACGTTCTATGTATATTGTTTGTATACCTGTATTGTCATCTCTACCTGCAGCAGACCCCACAACAAGATCAAAATGAACTACATACAGATTGTCCAGCGCCCAGCATACTCCCAGAGGCCGTATGGGGTGTTAAGGTCTCCCTATACCGAACACCCAGGCTGCTCCGTCCTGTGCAACCATCCCACCGCACCACACACACATCGTAACCTGCTCAACCTTACTCGTGCTTCATGGGTAAGGTGTATGGTTTAATGGTTTGGTTTATTCTAGTGATTACCTGTAGATTAGATCCACCTGGTTTGTTTTACCTGATGATTCAACACTTTTATGGTAAGTTAATTTATTCTATCTTGTCCGAATTTTAATCTAACCTAACCGAAACTAACCTAACCTAACCTGCCTTACTCCACCCATAACTAACCTAACCTAACCTTGCTCTACACTAACCTAACCTAACCATTCCCAGACAGCGTTAGTTAGGGTGTTTAATCATCAGGTGAAATAAGCTGGGGTGGCTAATCTTCAGGTGGTTCAATTCTTCTGTTTCTGTGTGTGTATCGTGTCTTCATCACACACACACACACACACACACACACACACACACACATTACTACTACTACTACTACTTTGCTGTCACTCGGAATCGAGTATGACGATCATCCAGCTATGATACAATGATATGAGTTATTAAGGATGTCACCAAGGTTGGTGAGTTTTGAGGTGACTAAAGAGGCCGATACGGGACCCTCAGCGTCGTTCACATTCGTTGCATACTGCGGGAGGGGTGGCGGCAGCGTCTTTCCGGCATTGGCGCTTGTCTGCCTCGGTTTGCAGTCGGGCTAACTCAAAATTATTGACACGTTCTCGTGTGGTGCTCCTCCAAGCGTTACGGTGTGGAGTAATCGACTCCTAGGTGAGGGGGTCGATTTGGCACTTTTTCAGGTTTGTCTTAAGACTATCCTTATACCTTTTTAATTGCCCACCAGCGTTACGTTTACTATTCGTTTGGTGACTGTAAAGCAGCTGCTTTGGAAGGCTACTGTCGTCCATGCGGGTAACATGGCCAGTCCAACGAAGTTGTTCATGGATAATGGTAGCCTCGGTGCTCCTACAGTTGGTGTCGGCAAGAATACTGGCATTTGTTCTCTTGTCTTCCCAGCGAACTCGGAGGATGGAACGTAGACTACGTTGGTTAAAGTTTTCAAGTGCCTTGAGGTGCCTCTTGTATGTGACCCATGTCTCACTGCCATATAGCAGGGTGTGGACGACCACTGCTCGGTATACGTGCAGCTTTGTAGATAATTTCAGCTCCCTACAGCTGAAGACACGATTTCGGAGTCTGCCAAAGGCTTGAGATGCACATCTGATCCGATGCTGAATCTCTGCATCGATGTCTGCGGTGGTGGACAGGTGGGAGCCGAGATACCGAAAGTGGGTAACATTAGAGAGGGTAGTACCGTTAAGCTGGATGGATGGTGGAGGTGTGTCTGAACCAGGGGCAGGTTGAAAGAGAATCTGAGTCTTACGTACATTCACCTCAAGGCCGAAGTGTGCATACGCGTCTGCGAAGGTGTTCAGGATCTCCTGTAGGTGGTGTTCAGTGTGAGCAACAAGGGTGAGGTCTTCTGCATACTGAAGTTCAGCAATGGAAGCTGCCGACACCTTTGTTCTTGCCTGTAGTATCCATATGTTGAAAAGACCCCCCTTCACACGGTACTCGTTGTCCACCCCGCTGGCTAAATTGGCACTGGCCTGAGTAAGGAAGGAAGCCAAGAAGATGGAAAAGAGAGTTGGTGCCAGTACACACCCTTGTTTAACCCCTGTTTGGATGGGGGAGAACTCTGGCTGAGTGCTGTTGTGCATGACACTGCCGTTTAAGCCATCGTGGAGTTGCCTCACAATGGTGATGAATTTTGGTGGGCAGCCAAAACGGCTGAGGTTCCACCAAAGGACTTCCCTGTTGATGGAGTTGAAGGCCTTGGTTAAGTCGATGAAAGCCATGTACAAGTCACGACGCTGTTCTCTGCACTTTTCCTGTATCTGGCGGGCAGCAAAGATCATGTCAGTGGTGCTATGTGATGGTCTAAAACCACATTGAGATTCTTGGAGGAAGTTTTCCGCCTCAGGAAGAAGTCTGTTTAGGAGGACTCGGGCGATAATCTTGCCAGTTACGGAGAGCAGCGAGATCCTCTGGTAGTTGTCACAGTCTGACCGGCCTCTCTTTTTCTTATAAATATTGACAATGGAGGCGTCTTTAAGAGCTCGGGGGATTTCTTCCTTTTCCCATATATTATCCAGGAGAGAGTGGAGATGGCTGGTAAGCAGAGGTTCTCCTGCTTCATACACCTCGGCTGGGATTCCATTAGGCCCTGAGGCTTTGTTATTTTTCATCTGTTTGATGGCAGTAGCTACCTCATCCAGGGATGGAGGATAGCTGAGATGGGTCACCTCTGGATGCTGAGGGACCTGCTGGGTAGTCAGGACATCCACATCGGTGTTTTGGTTGAACAATGAATTGTAGTGCTTTTTCAAGCGCTGAAGGAGGCCTTCATCGTCTTTAATTATGAGGCTAACGTCAGATGAGCGGAGGGGGGCTGCACCACGAGTGATTGGTCCATAAAATGTTTTACTGGAAATGAAAAATTCGCGCATCTTGTACTGATCTGCAAGTTTTTGTGCTTCACATGCTTTATTTTTAAGCCAGTCGTTCTTTAGATTGCGAAGTTCCAGCCTGGCTACTGCTTTCTTCTTGCGGAAGGTATCAGCTTTGGTCCGAGACTGAGGGTTGTTCTGCCAGTCAGTAAAAGCAGCACGTTTATCATCGATGAGTACTTTGATTGCCGGTTCATTTACATCAAACCAGTCCTGGTGTATTCTTTTGATCTGGCTGAGGGTCTCTCTGCAGGTTTTTGTCATAACAGTATTAAGAGTATCTCATTCGGCACTGGGATTCACTTTGTTTGCTGTTGGGTTGTTAATAAGCCCATGCTCGAGCTGCTATCTGAACGCATGTGCTACCGTTGGATCCTCCAGATGCTTAGTATTAAAACCTCTTCTGGAGGCTTGCTGCCTGTGCCGTTTTGGGGTGACGTGAAGTGAGAGCTTGGATCTGACAAGTCGATGATCAGTGTCACAGTGGTCTGAGCCACGCATGGCAAGGGTGATAAGGACTTCTCGGGGATCTCTTTCTCTGACAGTTATGTAGTCAATGAGATGCCAGTGTTTGGATCGTGGGTGTTGGTACGAACCCTTGAACTTGTCGGTTTGCCTAAACAAGGTATTAGTGATAGTGAGGTTCTGTGCAGCACACTTGTTGAGGAGAATTAGGCCGTCGGGATCCCTGCCAAATGTTAGCATCTCTGCCAACTCTGGCATTGAAGTCGCTAAGGAGCACAACTTTGCCTTCTCTTGGGATAGAGGTTAGCATTTTGTCGAGGTCGGCATAAAAGGCCTCCTTGCGCCATCCTCTACATC
>CAUDMG010001872.1:462500-535000 GCA_958450375.1 Homarus gammarus
TGGTTGGATAGTTTGAGTACCTTTGTTATATCGCTTCCATTTATACACCTCTATCATATCGCCCCTCACTCTACGTCTCTCGAGGGAGTGCAAATTAAGATGCTTTAACCTGTCTCTGTACTCAAGGTTCCTAATGCCCGAGATTAGTCTCGCCATTCTCCGTTGAATTCTTTCTAGGGATTCTATCTCCATTCTGTAGTTTTGCTGAGTCCTCTTCAGATTTAATTACACGCCCTATTTTAATGTTATCAGCAAATTTACTTATGTTGCTGTTTACGCCTATATCTATGTCGTGTATGTATATAATAAATAGTAGTGGTCCAAGTACTGAGCCTCGGGGAACTCCACTAATGACGTACCCCAATCAGATTTAGTATCACTATTGCTCACTCGCTGTTTCCTGTCCTATAACCACGCCCTAATCCATTTTAGAATATCTCCTCCACTGCCACGAGCCTCCACTTTACATATTAGTCTTTCGTGGGGGACTCTGTCGAAGGCTTTACTAAAGTCAAGATATACCACATCATAGTCGTGCCCCTTGTCCACTGATTCGAAAACAGTTGAAAAGAATGTTAATAGATTAGTTAGACATGAACGCCCACTTGTGAAGCCATGTTGGGAATCATTGATCAAATTGTGCTTCTCCAAGTAATTACGAATAGGTTTTATTAAACTCTTATATGGAAGACACGTTTCGTTATTTATTTAATCAACTGACATACTGTATAACCTAACCCAACCAACACCTAGCGTAATGTAACCTAACCAATAAATATCCTAACAAACTTAACCCAACCATTACCGAGCCTAGCGTAACCAAACCCAGCCAACACCTATCCTAACGTAACGTAACCTAACCAACACCTAGCGTAATGTAACCTAACCAATTAACCAGCACCTCTATGTCTTGTCCTCCTTCAGGTAAATATCCCAGAGGAGTTTCTGGCCAGGTTTGCTCGCTCTGACTCTCGCCCCGACTCTCCTGCGCCGACCCTACTCGTGCAGTCCTCCCGCCTCGCCCCCTTCAGGAGGTTAGTGTCCCTCGCTCTATCTGGCTGGCTGGCTCATGACACCACACTCCTGGGGGTTATGCGTCTACCTGTACTGTATCTGTGTCTGTAAGTCATTAGTGATGATTAGGTTAGGTAAGGACTCAGTAGGATTGTGACGCATGATGACATTGACTCATTAGGACAGTGACTCATTACGGCAGTGACCCATTAAGACAGTGACACCAAACGAACAGTCACAGGAGGTCACAGTGACTTGGTGTGTGCCCTGCTCACCAACATTCCTTCCAGCACTGTACATCACCCCCCCCCCCCCTCTCCTCCCAACTCTCACTAAGGCAGGGTCACCAGCCACCATTACCTCGCTAAACTGCCGCAATTACACATTCCCTCCCCTGATAAAACCAACTTTAACTGCCTCACTTTTTTTCCTCTAAATCTCCCAACATTTTTTCTCTCGCATTTCACCCTTCCTGAAACTGCTCATGACTTTAACTATCTAACCTCCCTCTCGTTTTATATATAAGTCTTTCTTTACGTGACCCAAGTCCCAGCAGGTGGGGATATGGAAGTCCTGTCACGACCGGGTCTTAGCGGGTTCCTGGGATTGAGTTTGCAGAGGTGTGGATGACGGGTCTTCCTGGAGCGTAACTATGTGCTGTATTAACACGCCTCCATACCTCAACAGACCAACACCTCCACACCACCTCCACACCTCACTTATTAACCTGAACTGAGGCACCAAATGATCGTCCACTTTAATGTCCAAATTATACTGAGACTTTAATTATATACTTAATAGAAAATTGATGACCTGAAGATTAGACACTCCACCTAACGTAACGTAACGTAACCTAACCACCCCAGGTAGCGTTAAGGTGTTTAATCATTAGGTGAGACAGTGGACGAATTTATAAAACTGCAGATGAGGGAGTCAGGGCAGGGTGGTCACGCGGCCCGCTGTTGCATGACCGTAAAATAACACACACACACACACACACACACACACGACACTAAGTCCTTCTCTGGTGGACATTTCCTTGCCTCCTACACACGCAGACTCCCTTCCCTCACCTCACTTCTTCTGTCCCTCACCTCACTGTCTTTCCCTCACCCCATTGTCCCTCCCTTACCTCACCCTCTTCCCTCAACTTACCTTCCTCCCTCACCTCCCTCGCCACATCTCACCGTCCCTGCCTCACCTCACCTCACCTACCCCTCCCTCACCTCACCTCCCTCACCTCACTTCCCCCTCCCTCATCTTACCTCCCTTACCTTACCTCAATAATTACATCACCTCACAGACTCTGTACATAATAATTTAACGAGAAATCCAACCAACACGAATTAACAACAATGATTACAGCGCGAATCATATCTCCGACCATGACAGATCTTATATCAAAGAGAGAAACTAGTGGCGATCGTGGTAGCCTGGCGATCGTGGTAGCCTCGCGATCGTGGTAGCCTGGTGATCGTGGTAGCCTTGTCATCGGGGTCCTCGTAATCTCTTCCTCTTGCATGTAAACAAACCCCGCGACGCTCCAGAGAGAGATAGGGATCATTTATATAAGACATGCCTCTGAAATATACTTAGTCTGTTTGTACACGTTATATTTACATTATGGAAGGCAACGAGTTTGTGAGTGGAAGCATGTTTGTATATTTTTAAAGGATATTTTTAATCACACGACATCTTGTATTGTTTTGGTCAATAAGTCCCAAATTATATGTGAACAGTTGGATGATGATGATGATGGTATTACTACTGTTACGACTACTACTTGTAACTAACCACACACACACACACACACACACTGGGAGGTCAGCTCGGCACTAAACCCATAACGAAAAACAAACGTAATTCTCCACAAAAGCTAAAAATATATCCCTGGCCTCATTAGCTAGGTTAGTGTGGCGTCTCTGATATAAAACGCTGTGACAATGTTGACTTAGAGCTTTAACAAGAAACCATAGTGGTGAATTGTGTGAAGAGTTATGCCTCGTAAAATCAAGTTGGGTGAAGGGTACAGTTTGGTGATTAGGATAATATGTGTGTGTGTGTGTGTGTGTGTTGACCTCTGACCTCGCCCACAGATGCGTGACCCCCGATACCCTGGAGCCAATTCGTCGACCTCGCCAGCGGGTGTTGAGGAGAGCCACTAGTCTGCAGGATCTGGCCACAGCGCGCAGCCCTCATCCTTTCACGCCCGTGCCGCCCGCAGGTAACACTCCCCACCCACACCTTTACACCCACACCACCCACAGATAATACTCCCCACCCACACCTTTACACCCACACCACCCACAGATAACACTCCCCACCCACACATAACACTCCCCACCCACACCACCCACAGGTAACACTCCCCACCCACACCACCCACAGGTAACACTCCCCACCCACACCCCCACGCCCACACCATAATCTTAAAATAATACCAACAAAGGCTTGAAAATGACGTCTCTTCAGGGATTGAATTACTCGTATTATTTTTTAACATCGCCTGAACGAACGGCGACGGATTTACATCAACAGTGAAATAATAATAATAATCTTTTAGTTAGTTTACCTGTCAGTGGGTTGTGGGGGCTGGGTTGGAAGGTTGTGTGGGTGGGTGGGTTGGGGGCTGGCTGGGTGGGGAGGTTGGGGACTGGCTGGGTGGGGAGGTTGTGGGGATGAGTGGGTTGGGGACTGGCTGGGTGGGGATTGATTTTGATTTTGCCGCTTGCAGCGGCTACTTTATTGTGCACCCCACACTCATCCTGTGAGCGGTAGCGCAAAAGGATTACAGAGTAGGGTTTACAAAGGTTCATAATAATTAACCCCGGTTGTCAGGATATTATGGCACTGAAAGTTACACAGTATTTCATTTACATTATTTGTTTAGTTGTATACATAAAGGGTAATTTTTTCACAAATGCGTGAGAACAGGCGTGTGAGGCAGTATGTCTGGCCTCACACTTTGTTATTCACATTTACGTGGGAGGTATTCAAGTTGTGGGGATGGGTGGGTTGGGGGCTGGCTGGGTGGGGAGGTTGTGGGGATGGGTGGGTTGGGGGCTGGCTGGGTGGGGAGGTTGTGGGGATGGGTGGGTTGGGGGCTGGCTGGGTGGGGAGGAATTGGGGGGATGGGTGGGTTGGGGGAGGGTTAGTCGTGGTTAGGGGCTGAGATGGAGAGGGGTGGGGGAGGGGGTGGCAGCGCGAAGTCTCCTGAATACTGACAGGAGGTTCAAGATGGTCGGGACAATTATGGTCTTATCCAGTGTAACAGCCCTGGCGGATCAGGATGGGATGGGGGGGGGGGGTCAAGCATGCACGAAATGGCCCCCAGGATCAAGGGAACCATTATTCAAGATGTCTGCCAAGGACCATCTCCCCCCTTCCCCACACACACCTTAACCCCCCCTACCCCTCCCCCCTCCCCCTCCCCTTAGCCCCCCACACTCCCCTACCCCCAAACGCTTTTAGTATTATTACAAGAAGAAAAATAAAACAACAGATCACAAGTTGTCCGTAATGTTGTAGTTTCGTCTTTTGTTTTATTGCGGTGGGTGGGGGGGGGGGGGGGTAGAGGAAGCTTGAACGACACCCGCTGCAGGTCGTGGGAGGTCAACTAAGAGTGTGTGTGATGGTCTGAAAAATGGCAGATGAAATTCAACGTCGACAAATGTAAAGTACTCAGTATAGGAGATGTAAACAGGGAAACCAGATACCAGATGAACAACGATGCCATAGAGAAATCCGACTGCGAGAGAGATTTTGGAGTAATGATAAGTAGGAACCTTAAGCCAAGTAAACAATGTGTTTTTGCTCGTAACAAGGCTAATAAAGTACATACTTGGGTTCATACAAAGGAGTGTTAGTTACAAGACTAGCGAGGTCATCCTAAAACTGTATCTTGCTCTTGTGAGACCACACCTGGATTACGCAGTTCAGTTCTGGTCACCGTATTACAGAATGGATATAGAATCCTTGGAAAGAATTCAGAGGAGAATGACAAGACTAATCCCGGGCATTAGGAACCTTGAGTATAGAGACAGGTTAAAGCATCTTAATTTGCACTCCCTTGAGAGACGTAGAGCGAGGGGCGACCTGATAGAGGTGTAAGTGGAAGTCAGGGCTAAACAAAGGGGGCATTACAAAGGTACTCAAACTATCCAACCAGGAGCGAACTCGTAACAATGGTTTTAAATTAGACAAATTTAGATTTAGGCGTGAAATATGTAAACACTGGTTTGGAAACAGAGTAGTGGATGAATGGAACACGTTACCAAATATCATCATTAACTCGAATACGCTGAATTGCTTCAAACATAGGTTGGATGCTCATATGAGCAATAGGGGTTGGGTGTAAACGGGACTGCCCAGTATGGGCCAATAGGCCCGCTGCAGTTTCCTCCATTCTTATGTTCTTATGTTCTTATTATAGTCAATGAATTCTCTGCAAGATATAATGGAGTGTGTGTGTGTGTGTTCCTACCTCCACTAATTAGTCACAATTAGTATTAATTAACGATTCCAATTTAAGTTAAAATCATATCATTATTTTTTGACGTTTCTTAATTAGATAAATAACCTAACCTAACCTCATCTCACCTCACCACACCTAACCTCACCTCACCTCACCTCACCTCACCTCACCTCTTCCTTACAGGTCGAGCAGCAGGCAGGAGGAAACAAGGTAGATTCGAGGCGGACTTCACAACGAAACTCTCAAAGCAGCTGGACTTGGTGGCTAAGGGACAACAGCAAAAACAACAGCAACAGCAGCAACAGAGCCAACGGGAACAACAGAGACAGCAACAGGAGAAGAAGGGCAGCACAAGAGGGCCGAGGAGTAAGATTAACACACAGGTAACTTAATTCACCTTTTGTTAGTTATATAAATGATCCTCTCTAAAGCATTGACTCAGGTAGCCTCGATGATTATTTTTTGTGACGGGAACTTTTTGGAATTTGATGATAACTGACCAGAGGGAATACGATCTATCTAGCGTTACTTACTATAGCTAAGATAAAAGAGAGAGAGACAGAGAGAGAGAGAAAAAAAAGAGAGAGAGAGAGAGAGAGAGAGAGAGAGAGAGAGAGAGAGAGGTGCCATTACCGAGGGGGGGGGGGGGGGGGACTTGAACACAAAGGGTACATATGCTCTGAAATACCAACAAATGTAACTTACCTGTTGTATGTGTGTAATAATAATAATAATAATAATAATTGACGGTTTATTGAAAAAGTTCTGCAGCCCGAAGGCTCAAATATACATTGGACATAAATGACTTATTACATACATTGGTGGTTTAACAAAAGCCTTCATTAGAGAAAGGTAAAGGAACATACAGTGAACATACAGATTAATGTAGGTGTTGAACAGCAAACACGTAGTGTAGTAACTCCCTCCCAGATGGTGTTAGGAGGGACCTCACGTGGTGTAGTAGTTCCCTCATAGATGGTGTTATGAGGGGCCTCACGTGATGTAGTAACTCCTTCACAGATGGTGTTATGAGGGGCATCACGTGGTTTACGAATTCCCTCACAGATGGTGTTATGAGGAGCCTGACGTGGTGTAGTAATTCCCTCACAGATGGTGTTATGAGGGACCTCACGTGGTGTAGTAATTCCCTCACAGATGGTGTTATGAGGGACCTCACGAGGTGTAGTAATTCCCTCACAGATGGTGTTATATGAGTGAGGTGTGGTCCCAGGCCTTGCTATCGTAGACGGATTAACACATCGCTGGTTGTTGTTGGGTCTCACGGGCAGTTATCACTAAATGAAATTGTAACTTCTAGCGAGAACTTATTGATATTCCGGTGGGGAGGAGGGTTCAGGGGAGTGAGTTGGTATGGGCCAACTTAACAGTTGACCTGGCTGCTCCGAGAGGAGTGCCAGGTACGTCTTGACCCTTCGGTGGTCAAGGATTTGATTTTTTTATTTTGCCGCTTGCAGCGGCTACTTTATTGTGCACCCCACACTCATCCTGTGAGCGGTAGCGCAAAAGAATTACAGAGTAGGGTTTACAAAGGGTTATAATAATTAACCCCTGTTATCAGGATATTATGGCACTGAATGTTACACAGTATTTCATTTACATTATTTGTTTAGTTCTATACATAAAGGGTAACTTATTCACAAATGCGTGAGAACAGGCGTGTGAGGCAGTATGTCTGGCCTCACACTTTGTTATTCACATTTACGTGGGAGGTATTCAAGCACATTGCGTATTTGGTTCTGTACATGAGAATTGACATAGTTACTAAGTGCAAAAAAGTGGATACAATCTTAATATGTCGGCTATCTTGCCATTAGAGATGAAGTGTTGTGCCATTTCACACACAGTGTGCTTGGACCTGTCCCTAAAAGGTTCTATCTTCACACAGTCGAGGACGTAGTGTTCAAGTGTGTGGCCATATGTATGGCCACACACTTTACATTTAGTTTTGTTTACATCTGCTTGAGGAACATACTGCCAAAGGTACTTATATCCTAACCTTAATGTAGCGGTTACAACATCTTGTAATCTAGTGATCTTGTTACTTGCTCCATATACATGTTTCACTTGATACATCTCATCATGGTAACCTATGGATCGACTAGTGCCTGTTTGCACTTGTCTACTTACGTCAAACTCATCAATAAGTTCTTTCCTAATTACAGTTTTAAGGGTTCTTTTTGACAGACCCAAATTGTAGTCAACGGTGTCTTTGTTAGACGTGAGTTTGGCGAGGGCTTCAACTCTGTCATGTTTTATGAGGCCTATGTGAGAGGGGATCCACAACAGCTTGACCCTGACACCCCGGTCAACAAGGCACGCATATTTGTGTCTGGCTTCAGAGACAAGAGCGTGACAGCCTGAGTCGAGGGTACCAAGGGCAAGTAGTGAGGATAGAGAGTCAGTGATGATGAGACTGTCAGTAACAGTGGTTTCAATGAATTTAATAGCTGTGAGTATGGCAACTAATTCAGTTTGTAGAGTGGATGCCCAGTTGTTAATTCTAACTCCTTTCTCAATTATATTACCGTCAGGTTGAGTCACAACAATAGCACTTCCAGCCCTCCCACAGGCGGTGTTTAGAGATCCATCATGTGTGTGTGTGTGTGTGTGTGTGTGTGTGTGGACCGTACCATGTACAAACTTCAATATAGAATAAATAAACAAATAAAAATAAAAACAAATGATAAAATATGAACTTAAAAACAATGTTATAAATAATTGCATGGAAATAAAAATCCTAGAATGGGTAATAACTACTACTGAAAATACTCCCTCACACTCGCTTAAGTTACCCCTCAAATCTATGTCACAGAAAATGAAATTTATTATCAGAGAAAACGGGTAAGTCATTTGTCTTGCCTAAACTAACCAATATTTACAGTATTTTATGAATCGATTTTAGTTTTATTATTTTTACTTATATATTAAAAGTTAAAACATGTACTGTTCTCACATATACAGTAGGTTAAGCGACATTAAACTATTTGATTATTGATAAGAATAAAGTGTGATATATTATTTTCGTTGAGTCAGTAAAGGGAGGTGGGGTGAGGGAGATGGTTCAACCCAGCTACATTATCGACCGCCCCTGTGTAGCCATTCTTCTGATTACTTGAAGATTAGCCACCCCGACGCTAACCTAGCCTAACCTAACCTAATCCAGGGTTGGTGATTTTTTTAATTAAATTTATTTTTTGATTAATTCGTTTTTTTATTTATACTGAATATTTTTTATTATTTGTTTTTCTAGTACAGTACAGTATACTGTTCCTGTCCTGTCTCTCCACAGTACAGTACAGTATACTGTTCCCGTCCTGTCTGTCCACAGTACAGTACAGTATACTGTTCCTGTCCTGTCTCTCCACAGTACAGTACAGTATACTGTTCCTGTCCTGTCTCTCCACAGTACAGTACAGTATACTGTTCCTGTCCTGTCTCTCCACAGTACAGTGCAGTATACTGTTCCTGTCCTGTCTCTCCACAGTACAGTACAGTATACTGTTCCTGTCCTGTCTCTCCACAGTACAGTACAGTATACTGTTCCCGTCCTGTCTCTCCACAGTACAGTACAGTATACTGTTCCTGTCCTGTCTCTCCACAGTACAGTACAGTATACTGTTCCTGTCCTGTCTCTCCACAGTACAGTACAGTATACTGTTCCTGTCCTGTCTCTCCACAGTACAGTGCAGTATACTGTTCCTGTCCTGTCTCTCCACAGTACAGTGCAGTATACTGTTCCTGTCCTGTCTCTCCACAGTACAGTGCAGTATACTGTTCCTGTCCTGTCTCTGTACAGTGCAGTATACTGTTCCTGTCCTGTCTCTCCACAGTACAGTACAGTATACTGTTCCTGTCCTGTCTCTCCACAGTACAGTACAGTATACTGTTCCTGTCCTGTCCTGTCTCTCCACAGTACAGTGCAGTATACTGTTCCTGTCCTGTCTCTCCACAGTACAGTGCAGTATACTGTTCCTGTCCTGTCTCTCCACAGTACAGTGCAGTATACTGTTCCTGTCCTGTCTCTCCACAGTACAGTGCAGTATACTGTTCCTGTCCTGTCTCTCCACAGTACAGTACAGTATACTGTTCCTGTCCTGTCTCTCCACAGTACAGTACAGTATACTGTTCCTGTCCTGTCCTGTCTCTCCACAGTACAGTGCAGTATACTGTTCCTGTCCTGTCTCTCCACAGTACAGTACAGTATACTGTTCCTGTCCTGTCTCTCCACAGTTGGGTCAGAGACTACAGACTGTGTTGTCAGTGTTCCTAAAGATAAAATATTCCAAAGCTTAATATATTACACAGATAAATCATAATTAACTGATATTATTATGACATGACTTTAAATCTACAACGATTTTCTTTTATAAACCTTCACGTTTCTTTTTCGTTAACTTTTTGATGAAAAGAAAAAAAGAATAATGATTTTTTTATGCGAAAAAATCATTGATTTAATCAATACCAACCCTGACCAAACCTAACCTAACCTAGCGCTAACGTAACCTATCCTAGCGCTAATCAAACTTAACCTACCCCCCCCCCCCCACCCGGAGAATTTTTTTGAAATCTGACCAATTTCAGGGATATTTTGAGGCAATATTATACTTGGGGGGGGGGGGGGGGCATGTCCAGCCAGCCCCCCCCCCCCTCGGATCCGCCATAGCCCTTGTGCTGTGTAATGACTCAGGATGTATTTATGTAATAATAATTAACGGTTTATTGAAAAAGTTCTGCAGCCCGAAGGCTGAAAATATACATTGGACATAAATGACTTATTACATACATTGGTGGTTTAACAAAAGCCTTCATTAGAGAAAGGTGAAGGAACATACAGTGAACATACAGATTAATGTAGGTGTTGAACAGCAAACACGTAGTGTAGTAACTCCCTCCCAGATGGTGTTAGGAGGGACCTCACGTGGTGTAGTAGTTCCCTCACAGATGGTGTTATGAGGGGCCTCACGTGGTGTAGTAATTCCCTCACAGATGGTGTTATGCGGGGCCTCACGTGGTGTAGTAATTCCCTCACAGATGGTGTTATGAGGGGCCTCACGTGGTGTAGTAATTCCCTCACAGATGGTGGTATGAGGGGTCTCACGTGGTGTAGTAATTCCCTCACAGATGGTGTTATGAGGGGCCTCACGTGGTGTAGTAATTCCCTCACAGATGGTGTTATGAGGGGCCTCACGTGGTGTAGTAATTCCCTCACAGATGGTGTTATGAGGGGCCTCACGTGGTGTAGTAGTTCCCTCACAGACGGTGTTCTATGAGTGAGGTGTGGTCCGAGGCCTTCCTATCGTAGATGGATTAACACATCGCTGGTTGTTGGGTCGGGCCATTATCACTGGGTACCTGGGACCTCACTGTGTGAAGGTCAACTTGGGTACCACTGTTACTGTTGAGTTGTTCTCACTGACTTAAGCGTTTGTGCGTGTGTGTGTGTAAGGTGTAGGGTGCGACCTTCACCCTAGGCCTCCGGTAGTAGGTGCTGGGGGGTTGGGAGGGGAGGGGGAAGAGGAAGGGGAGGTGTGGGAGGAGGAAGGGGAGGTGTGGGTGGGGGAAGGGGAGGTGTGGGAATAGGAGCTATGGGAGGGGGGGGGAAGATTTGAACAGCAATAACCACTGATAAGTTGGGTCAACACAGCCTCAAACCTGCCTGGCGGGGCGCGATGCCTTCACTATCCACAACAACATTCCTCTATCCAACACACTCCAAACCATGCAATGGCCTCGTTAGACATTGGGATAAAGCTACTAACTTATTGCTATATGGGGAGTTGTTAAGTGTGTGGTTAGGTTAGGTTAGTGGTGTAGGCAGCGGGGTGTTCGCGGCGTCAAGCAACTCTCCGTGGATCTTCTCATTTTTGACAAAGTGTGAACGAACGATTTTCACATCAGTCAGTATAGAGGGGCGGTGGCTAGGGGCGACATGTACTACACACACACACAGGGACTACAGCTGCTGATAAGTCTCGAACTCACTCGAAAATCTAGCTCTTGGGTTGGAATCTAAAACCATCTTAGTGTTGCTGTGACTGTTGATACAAGATGGAGGTAAATCCCCGTATGAGGAGTGAGGGAAGGTCAAGTGGTGGAGTTGTGTCGCGGGAAGCTTGTCACAGCAGGAGACAGCACAACACTCACAGTCCGTCAACAACACCACCTGGACGAAGAAGATCTGATGACAACCACAGACGTCAATATGAAACTGCGTCAAAGGCTTCGAGCGTCGCCAGGATGAACATGCATAGAGGCAATGATGTATGGAGGCGGGTGGGAGGCAGGGAGAGGAACACCCGGAGAGCCAGAGAGTGGGGCGGCAACGGCACAACCGGACGAGTTATTTTGAGTCTTGGGAGAATTGGTCGCCATGTGATCAGGTACTCGACTCACTCCTGCCTCGACCCCACCAAGGTTCGAAGGGTTGTGAGGCGTCCAGGGCTCCTCGTCTACTGCCGAAGGTCTGCGCTCATCACCTCAAGACTGAAGAAGAGGCAGAGCGTAAGTCAAAGGACGAATGACTTAAATTACAGTTTACTTCTACCACCCAAACGAGTCAACAGAAGACACAGAACCTCGAGCAGACAGTCGAACAGAAAACCTGCACTACATGGAAAGACCAGCCCGGTGAACATGGCGGTCTTACAACACTTATTTAACGCTGGACCTCCCATAAGTGATCAAAGTAAGAGAAAGGGAAACAGAGGCAAGACACTCCTGAAGAAGACGTTTACAGCAGCAAGAAATATACGTGACGAAACTCGCAAAATTTTAGTATCGCGTAACACGGATGACGAGGAAGTACAACCTATGCCTTTCAGTGAATGGAAAATAGTAGTTAATAAAAAAGTTGTGAAAGAATATGACATAACTCAACAACCTGTGATAACAACTGAGACATCTGACGAGGAGAGATACGACGAGGATGCTAAGGTTCCTCCCTCATGCAGGATACACAACATTAAGACACAGGAGGTGAGTCCCCCAGGGGTGTTGGACCACTGGATGGTCGTCGGCGGTAAACTCCCGACGTCTGAAACGACGTCATGGTACTTCCCAGTCCTGCCACGAAGCCAGGCGGTGAGAGGCACACTGAGGCGAGGCACCGTCAATACACGGAGGTGTGTCAGTCAACGTGTGCAGCATCAGGCGCTGTTTTGTTTCCAAGTTTTTGCTCAAAAGTTGATAATTCACCCAAGACCTTTTATGGTGAAGGTCACTAGTAAGGGTAAAGTCTCTACCAAAGGTCGTGTTGACGCCGGACACCTCAGCCCAAGTCACGTTAATCTATGGGATATTGATCAAACCAATAAACCAAAATATGCTTACGCTCCTCAGCCCAAATTCCTTCAGTCTGCCCAGAGAAACACTGCTCGTAAAAACCAGTCCAACACCATTCAGTCTGGTCAACTAGCCATTGTTTACAGTGATCACAGGCAAGCTGCTGCTATAGACGAACCCGATAATATTTCTAATTACAAACATCAAAATTTTCTTCAATCTGACCAACAACACAAGGACAACATCAACAAGATCGAGCAATATTCAACTGATCCACGACACACATACAAGACTAGAAGACCAGAACTTCCTCAAAATATCATTGAAGAAGGTACAGGTACTCGGAGGGGACAGTCGGCGGCGTCACAGTCTACCACCAGGAGCAAACAATCTCTCCCTCCCTCGAGCACAGCCACCCACACCACCGAGGGGAAGGTCGAGGCCTCACCATCTACTCGAGCAGAGGCGGCAAGAACACGCTTTAAACTGATGGAGTTCCTCAGAAGAAAAGGACAATTGAAAACTTATGAATCTTCAGAGGAAAGTTGCGGCAGTGAGGACGGGGCAGACACACACAGCAGGAACAAGAAACATCGTAAGAAGAAAAATAATCGTAAGAGAAAAACCAAGAGTGGCAGACAGACGAGTGACACCTACAACAGTGAGTTACTAGAGGCGGATTTTCTGGACAAAGACATATTGGCTGAATTACTGAAATTACAGATTCCGAAAAAGAACCGGAGGGAAGATTCTGCCGATGACTCGTCCAAAAATATGAAAAAGAAGAAGAGGAAGAGGAGAGGATTACAGAAAAGTGGCGATAAAAGTAAGAGTCTCAAAGAGGAGTTGTTGGTGTCTCTCAGTCGCAACACAGCCTTCTGGTACGAGGTCACGTCTCGCCTGCAGACCGTCTCGACACACCCTGAGGTGAAGCCCACCGAGGACCTCTCACCGACGTGCTCAGCCAGCAAGAATAAGAAGAAACTCAAAGCAGCCATGCGTAGTCTGAAGGGTTTGCCGGAGAGCGAGGCTGCCATTGAGACCATCAGAGACGAGGGACCGACCACCCAGCTGCCGCCATTACCCAACAGGGAGAAGCCTTCCAAGTTCGTGGCTGCGGCCTCTGCCCTCATGACTGCTGAGAGAAATTACTACAATATTCTTCCTCCTCTTAAATCATCCTGGTCCGATACGCTGCAAGATTTACGACCGTCAATGTTCCAGGTTTTATATCACCAGTATTTGAATATATTCCCTTTACCTTAACCTTCAAACCTTCCAATCAAGAATATCTAACACTGACTCTCTTAATTATAAAAAAATCATGAAACTGTGATACTGTAAATCATCAGTAGACAGCATAACCCCCACGACACATTCAAACCATTTCTGCCTTTTCTTGAAGTTTGTGTTTTGTCTCGAGTCAAGGAAACACAACACACAACGAGACAGAAGCTATTTTGTAATCCCCAGTCATAACCTTCCACAGGGTAGTGAAGATTCGGGTCTGGGAGGAGAGAAACAGCCGCCCAAACGTCGCCCACGTCGAGGAGGAAAGAAGAAGGGGGATGAGGGAGGCCTTGATGACCCTGGCCAAACTGGGGTGAGTTACCTATCATGTCTGTTACCTATCATGTCTGTTACCTTTCACGACTGTTACCTATCATGTCTGTTACCTATCATGTCTGTTACCTATCATGTCTGATACCTATCATGTCTGTTACCTATCATGTCTGATACCTATCATGTCTGTTACCTATCACGACTGTTACCTTTCACGACTGTTACCTATCATGTCTGTTACCTATCATGTCTGTTACCTATCATGTCTGATACTTATCATGTCTGTTACCTATCATGTCTGTTACCTATCACGACTGTTACCTATCACGACTGTTACCTATCATGTCTGTTACCTATCATGTCTGTTACCTTTCACGATTGTTACCTATCATGTCTGTTACCTATCATGTCTGTTACCTATCATGTCTGTTACCTATCATGTCTGTTACCTATCACGACTGTTACCTATCATGTCTGTTACCTATCATGTCTTACCTGTCACGACTGTTACCTATCAGGACTCTTTACCTATTACTACTAGAACTTATCACGACTGTTACCTATCACGACTCTTCCCTATCACGACTAGAACCTATCAAGACTGTTACCTATCACGACTTTACCTATCGCGACTAAAACCTATCACGACTGTTACCTATCACGACTGTTGCCTATCACGACTCTTACCTGTCACGACTAAAACCTATCAAGACTGTTACCTATCACGACTGTTACCTATCACAACTGTTATCTATCACGACTAAAACTTATCACGACTCTTTACCTATCACGACTCTTACCTATCACGACTAGAACCTATCAAGACTGTTACCTATCACGACTGTTACCTATAACGACTTTACCTATCACGACTAGAACCTATCACGACTCTTACCTATCACGACTACAGAACATCACCTACGAAACTTAGTACTACCTGAGTCTCTGTCCATTACTTCAGGTGTCGGCTTTGGGGGACAGCCGGATAGGGTCGTCACGGAGGTCAGGTAGTTCCCATTCCTCCAAGCCCACCTCAGCCAGGTCGTCCAAATCTTCCTCCTCCCACCGCAGACTCCACGACCCTCTCTCCTACGACCCTAAGGTAAGTAGAGGCAGTTTATATAACGTCCCTAATCAGTAAAACCTCCATATAACAGAATTTTCTCTCCAATAGAGGTTTCATTATAAGTCATTTAACATCCTATATATGATACACCACATTATAACCCTCCATCATAACTCCTCTAAAAAATCTAACATCAAAACATCATAAAAAAAATCACTGTATTTATAGAGAACGTTTATTTAAATCATTTCCCAACATAACATCAACCGTCTAATATTTTCTTTTCAACTTTATAGCAATTCCTAGGGGCCAGTAACCCTCCTGAAGATGGATCAGAACTAGCGAGGCTGCAGGAGACGCTCGGTGGGGGACCTACTAGTGGAGGTGCGACACTCACTGAGGCCCAGGTGTTTTGGTTCAGTCTCCCCCGTAGTCCGTCTCACCGTGCTGCCATCTTCACCCTTCCTGTGCAAATAACTAGACTATTTGGTAAATAACTGAGAGATGTGTGTGTGTGTGTGTGTGTGTGTGTGTGTGTGTGTGTGTGTATTCTTGAGTTTCTAAAGGTTTTCGTTGTTGGGTAAATATTTAATACTGAGAGAGAGAGAGAGAGTTGTCAGCAGCGTGTTCTCCCGGCAGGTATATCTCCCGTCGACTACCTGAAGAAGTACATGCGCCTGAGGACCTCCCGACGTCAGCTCTACTCGATGGTGTTTACAAGGCATCGTGACGTCGAGGTGAGCTCACACTAAGGTGCTCATTCAGTTTGTTACCTAACCTAACCTAACCTGACCTGACCTAACGCACAATTACCCACTCTGACGCACTATGGTCACACCCTCAGAGCATACGGGTGGAGCGGTTGTTGGTGGACGATGTGGGGGCGGCGCTGGGGGACGCTCTGGGAGGACACCTGACGGAGGCTCAGCTAGGGAGGCTAACATCACTCGTCCCCCTCCCTGACGTCTCCCTCGACCGAGACTTCTTCGTTCTCATCTCCGCCTTCGCCGAGAGACTCTTCTGTTATGGTGAGTATGTCTCTCACTTGTGATGTGTGTCTCTTTCTCTCTTCTCTCACACCTAGTCTCTTTCTCTCACTACCTCACTCCCTCTCTCTCTCTCACTCGTACAGTGTCTTTCCCTTTCACTTTCTACCTCTATCTCTTACAAGTACAGTCTCTCTCTCTCTCTCTCTCTCTCTCTCTCTCTCTCTCTCTCTCTCTCTCTCTCTCTCTCTCACCTCTCAACATCCCCACAGATCTGCTCGCGTCGCCGGATGTAGAGATCGAGCCCAGAGACTTGGTGGAACAACTCGACTTCAAGCAACTGGACGAACGCTTAGAAGGAGTGAGTCTTGATCCCAACCTACACCACCTCCTGACCACCATCCGGGACCTGGGTTAGTTGTGTTGACATAAATCAGCTGAGTGTGTTGACATAAATCAGCTGAGTGTGTTGACATAAATCAGTTGAGTGTGTTGACATAAATCAGTTGAGTGTGTTGACATAAATCAGTTGAGTGTGTTGACATAAATCAGTTGAGTGTGTTGACATAAATCAGCTGAGTGTGTTGACATAAATCAGCTGAGTGTGTTGTCATAAATCAGTTGAGTGTGTTGACATAAATCAGTTGAGTGTGTTGACATTCTGTTATGCCTGAAAATGTTAACTCTACTGTCATCTAACTAGTAAATAGCTTTATCATTCACAAACTGTTATTAAAAAAAAACACTTGCGATTCCTATTTTTTTCTTATCCTGTGTAACTTCTAAAGAGTACATCGACAGCTGTATGTCGAGTAAGGGGTTGAAGCAATGAAGCAAGGACCAAGGCTAGTGTAACAGAGGTCGAGTGAAGGGATGATGCAAGGTGAAACAATGAAGCAAGGACCAAGTCTAGTGTAACAGAGGTCGAGTAAGAGGGTGAGACAAGGTGAAGCAATGAAGCAAGAACCAAGTCTAGTGTAACAGAGGTCGAGTGAAGGGATGAGGCAAGGTGAAACAATGAAGCAAGGACCAAGTCTAGTGTAACAGAGGTCAAGTGAAGGGATGAGGCAAGGTGAAACAATGAAGCAAGGACCAAGTCTAGTGTAACAGAGGTCGAGTAAGAGGGTGAGACAAGGACATTCTCGATACTGGACTTGACACTCACTTGAAACTCGACACAAAAAGGACTTGTAAACATAAAGTGCTTATTGCCACAACCTGTAAATATGTTTTTTTTTCTTTTAAGCAAACCTTAAGTGTAAATGTCAAGGGTTATTGTTGTTGTTGTTGTTGTTGTTGTTGTTATTGTTATTGTTGTTTTGATGGGTGGAGGAGGTCTGTGGCTCCAGCGGTCGTCATCTGCCTTAAGGGTCGTTCGGTGGAGAGAGAGAGAGAGAGAGAGAGGCGTGGTAGTAGGGGAAAGGTTTTATGCGGGAGGCGGAGAAATGGTTTTTAGTGAATAGAGGAGATTAGGAAGAGCCTGTCTGTCGTTGTAAACAAAAACAACAACAAAAACAACAACAACAACAACACATATCATTGTAGCTTCCGGGATTTACAAGAGGAGGCGGCAGAGTTGGCTTTTATTTTTTTCACTGTAGGAAAAAGAGAAGTTTTCTTTGAGGGAAGGTTATAGTGTCTTGGAGAGAGAAAGTATATTTGGAGAAGAATGTACTCGGGAAATTTTTTTTTTTTTTTTTTTAGAGAGTTCTGTATTGGTGTGTGTGTGTGTGTGTGTGAATTTTAAGTACTTGAAAAGGAAAGTCTCTCTCTCTCTCTCTCTCTCTCTCTCTCTCTCTCTCTCTCTCTCTCTCTCTTAGAAAACTATATAGGCAGCAGATGCCCATTATGACCCATTGCAAAATACCCATTACAGAAGGTAAGGTCAGGTTAGGCGTTGTAGATACGAATGTAAGTGTGTTATAAGTGAGGCTATTTTATACTGAAGGGGGGAGGGGTAAGGAAGAAGGGGGATGTATACCCCCTCCCCCACCCCCCAACACGCCCTCCCCCACCCCCCAACACGCCCTCCCTCACCCCCAACACGCCCTCCCCCACCCCCAACACGCCCTCCCCCACCCCCAACACACCCTCACCCACCCCCCAACACGCCCTCCCCCACCCCCCACACCCCACCCCCCCCCCACCCCATCCCCCCCCCCAACACGCCCTCCCCACCCCCCAACACGCCCTCCCCCACCCCCCAACACGCCCTCCCCCACCCCCCAACACGCCCTCCCCCACCCCCCAACACGCCCACCCCCCCCCCCCAACACGCCCTCCCCCACCCCCAACACGCCCTCCCCCACCCCCAACACACCCTCACCCACCCCCCAACACGCCCTCCCCCACCCCCAACACACCCTCACCCACCCCCCAACACGCCCTCCCCCACCCCCCAACACGCCCTCCCCCACCCCCCAACACGCCCTCCCCCACCCCCAACACGCCCTCCCCCACCCCCCAACACGCCCTCCCCAACCCCCCAACACGCCCTCCCCCACCCCCCAACACGCCCACCCCCACCCCCCAACACGCCCTCCCCAACCCCATTTCCCTCATAACCAGATATAACTTCTAGGTTCCACTGCAGACCCGAGTACTTACAGACTATAGGAGACACAACAAAAAAATCCCATATATGAGAAAGACGAGGTAGGAAGGAGGAGGGGGAGGGGGGTTAGAGGAGGGGGTGGGGTAGGAAGGAGGAGGGGGGGTTAGAGGAGGGGGGTGGGGTAGGAAGGAGGAGGGGGAGGGGGGTTAGAGGAGGGGGTGGGGTAGAGGAGGGGGTGGGGTAGGAAGGAGGAGGGGGGTGGGGTAGGGAGGGGGAGGAGAAGGGGAGGGGGAAGGTTAGAGAAAGAAGAGGACAGGGAAGGGGAGGACTAGTGAGAGGAGGCGAAGCATGAAGATGATGAGGCGTAGGAAGAGGAGGAATTCATGGCAGGAAGATTCAGTGAGCCTGTTAGGTTGGCGTTGAGGAAGAGGTGGAGAGGACGAAGAGGAGAAGCAGGAGGAACAAGATAAGGAACATGAAAAGGAGGAAGAACAGGAATGGGAGGAGGAAAGGAAACAAATGGGACAGGAACAGCAGGAGGAGGAAAGGAAACAGATGGAACAGTAATAGAAGAAAGAGGAGAAGGGAAGAAGTGAGGCGAGGCGTGGCACTACTGACGTCATGTTCCACCCTTCACAACTCATCTTTATGACCACCTTCAGGAGCCGAGTCCCTTTGTGCCTGGGCTGCAGTTTTATCACCACGTCACTCTCTCCTCCCGGGAATTGTCATACGAGGCCGCGGTAGTGTGTGTGTTTAGAGGAGTCTTCCCTGCTTAAGGTGATCTCGAGGCGGTTTTCTTTGCCCCTTTTCGGTTGACTTTCTGAATTGTATTTTTATTTACGTCCAAGGGATAAACATAGTTATTTTATTTTATTTTTTTCGGTCTGAAGTAATTATTGTTGATGGTTCTTATTTTTATTTTTTGAGGCGATTTTGAGGTACAAATTTCGATTTACGATTATCATATGACATTTTTTTTTACTTTTCTTCTTAGCTTTTTCATATTTTTCTTATTAAAGGAACAAAAATTGATTAATCAGGCAAGTGTAATTAATTATACCAAGGAAGGTACACAGTCTCAATTAATCAGCAGTTGGTGGGGGGGAGGGGGGTGGGTTAATGGTGGTCGTTAACAAGGGGAACAATAAGTATTTAGGGTAATTAGCATCGACCAGCTTGACCTATGATGACAGCAGCTTTATAACGCACAATTTACCCTCCGCCAAAATAAATTCTACTTATAATTTCTCTGAATTTTGCGATATATATTTTCACATTTTTAATATAGAAACGTTTTATAATAATTTTGAGTTTGTTTGTATATAAGGATGTCATATTGCTTTTTTTACACACACACACACACACACACACACACACACATAGACACACACACACAGACAGACACACACACACACACACACACACACACACACACAGACACACACACACACACACACACAGACATACACACACACAGACACACACACACACACACACACACACACACACACACACACAGACACACACACACACACAGACATACACACACATAGACACACACACAGACAGACACACACAGACACACACACACAGACACACACACACACACACACACACACACACACACAGACACACACACACAGACACACACACACACACACACACACAGACATACACACACACACACACACACACACACACACACACACACACACACAGACACACACACACACACAGACATACACACACATAGACACACACACACAGACAGACACACACAGACACACACACACAGACACACACACACACACACACACACACACACACACACACACACACACACACACACACTGGGGAGGATCTATTTACTACTGGTGAAAACTTATCGGAGGAAGATATATAGATGACAAAAGTGGTACCGTATCATCGGTCACCAGGGAGAAGGTGTCCTAGTGCGTGTCTTCCAGCCTTTCCTAACTGATTTACTGATAAAACGTTTTTCTGTAGAGTTTGTCTCGTTAGTTCTTACTTGATGGTGTGGCTGTAGTGGTGGAGGAGGGAGAGAGTGGTGGTGGTGGTAGTGAGGGAGAGGGTGGTGGTAGTGGTGGTGGATGATGGAGAGGGTGGTGGAGGAAGGAGAGAGTGGGGGAGGAAGGAGAGAGTGGGGGAGGAAGGAGAGAGTGGTGGAGGAAGGAGAGAGTGGGGGAGGAAGGAGAGAGTGGGGGAGGAAGGAGAGAGTGGTGGAGGAAGGAGAGAGTGGGGGAGGAAGGAGAGAGTGGGGGAGGAAGGAGTGGGGGAGGAAGGAGAGAGTGGTGGAGGAAGGAGAGAATGGGGGAGGAAGGAGAGAGTGTGGGAGGAAGGAGTGGTGGAGGAAGGAGAGAGTGGTGGAGGAAGGAGAGAGTGGGGGAGGAAGGAGAGAGTGGGGGAGGAAGGAGAGAGTGGGGGAGGAAGGAGAGAGTGGTGGAGGAAGGAGAGAATGGGGGAGGAAGGAGAGAGTGGGGGAGGAAGGAGAGAGTGGGGGAGGAAGGAGTGGTGGAGGAAGGAGAGAGTGGGGGAGGAAGGAGAGAGTGGGGGAGGAAGGAGAGAGTGGTGGAGGAAGGAGAGAGTGGGGGAGGAAGGAGAGAGTGGGGGAGGAAGGAGAGAGTGGTGGAGGAAGGAGAGAGTGGGGGAGGAAGGAGAGAGTGGTGGAGGAAGGAGAGAGTGGTGGAGGAAGGAGGAAGTGGAGGAGTATGGAGAGTGTGGTAGTGGTCGTGGCAGTAAAGTTAGCCATAAACCACACATCTTGAAGTCCACTCATGTATAATACACACACACACACACACACACACCCACCCACACACACACACACAGACACACACAAACAGACACACACACAGGTATTACCCAACTCTCACCGTCAGTTTCCCAGATGGCGGTTTAACCTTGTTAGGGCGGTGTTGTGTAGTTTGGTCGGTCATTACACCAGCTGGGTCGAGCGTGGTCCACTTCCTGCACAATAATACTCGCACAACTTGAAATGTATTGTGTGGGTGTGCTAGTTGTCCGTGTATGTATGTCTGTATGTATGTTTGTATGTATGGCGACCTGTGGTGTAATGGTCAGAATGCTCGCCTCGCAAGTGAAAGGTCCCGGGATCGATCCACGGGCAGGGTGAAACTATGGGCAAGTTTCTTTACGCCATTTGCCTCTGTCTACCCAGCAGTAATTGGGAACCTGGATGTTAATCGATTTGCGGATGTGTTCCCGGGTAATGGTTAGCCAGTGCAGATGGTGAGTTGTCCGGTCTTCTCGGACTATTCCTTGACACTGAGTCATGCAGCTCGTTAACTCAGGGTGTGATTGTTGTGTTGGCGACAGCTGCTACACCTTAAGAAAATTCACGCCTAGGTGGCCCTTGGGCCGGCCATCCTCTTCACACTAGGGGCAACCATTATGTATGTATGTAGCCATTCCCAGTGGTGTTATTTAAGCATAGATATGAATCCTAACTTAACCTAAACTTAACTTAACCTAACCTAAACCTAACCTAACCTAACTTAACCTAACCTAACAAATCCTCGTCAAATTTCTTATTTTTTTCATTTCAACTCATTACACTAATTGGTTCAGGTAAATTACTGAAGCAATAATTTCAGGATTAGTCTTTTCCTCTATCGGCTTCAATCACCTGGACAAATTACCTCATTGCCAGCTAGGTGATTTTTCATTTTTTTTCTTTTTCTTTTTCTTTCCATAATACTTTGATGTTCTAAAGACATAAATATATTCTGCTGGAGTGATTATACTGGATATACTCATGGGCTGAGATGTATTCAGCTGGGAGACTTACTGTGTACTGAGACTCGTAGATATACTTCGTCAGGTTATGTGCGTGATATATTTAGTAGGTCTTCTTCTTCTTCTTCTTCTTCTTCTTCTTCTTCTTCCTCATTTTATCCTCCGGTTCTTCCTTCTTCTCTCTTCTTTACTATCTCTTACTACCCCCTCCTCCTCCTTTTCTTCTCCTCTTCCTCTGTTACCATATTCCTCCTCCTCTTCCTTCTCCCCCTTCTCCCTCCCTCAACGTCTCCTCCCTCCTCTTCTCTCACCCTCAACGTCTCCTCCCTCCTCTCCTCTCACCCTCAACATCTCCTCCCTCCTCTTCTCTCACCCTCAACGTCTCCTCCCTCCTCTCCTCTCACCCTCAACGTCTCCTCCCTCCTCTCCTCTCACCCTCAACGTCTCCTCCCTCCTCTCCTCTCACCCTCAACGTCTCCTCTCTCCTCTCCTCTCACCCTCAACGTCTCCTCCCTCCCTCACCATCCTTCTCTTCCTCTCATCTCCTGTTTCAAAATCTCTCTCATTTTCCACTTCGTTTCCTCTTCAATTGCCTCATTCACCTAACCGTTTGCCTCCCCCAGCTCTGACTGTTGCCGTGTGCCAGTCAGTTCAGTTAAGATGAAGGTAACTGGGCGTGTGTGACTGTATAAAAGACTGGGAGAGCTCAGAGTGGCCTAATATAGTAAGCCAAGAGTTATTAATATTTATGTGTGTATCTTTCGTGGAAATCATAATACTAAAAAATCCTGTATGCAAATTAGGAGCCTCATTTGCATATTCAGACAGGTTACTAAGCACTGTCTGTTGAGGTTCAATTTACATGCACTCGAGTCACAGGTGATATGTCAACAAACAAATACATGGGAATGAGAAACCTAACTTAACCCTAACCTAACGCTAACCTAACATAACGCTAACCTAACCCAACGCTAACCTAACGCTAACTTAACCTAACCCAACGCTAACCTAACGCTAACCTAACACAAACCTAACCCAACGCTAACCTAACCTAACATAACGCTAACCTAACCCAACGCTAACCTAACGCTAATTTAACCTAACCCAACGCTAACCTAACCTAACATAACGCTAACCTAACCCAACGCTAACCTAACGCTAACTTAACCTAACCCAACTCTAACCTAACCTAACCTAACCTCACACAAACCTAACCTAACCTAACCTAACCTCACCTAATCTAACCTAACCTAATCTAACCTATAGGTGGTTAATCTTTAGATGAAGTAAGTTGCTGTGGAAGACTCAGTCGATGGCAGGCGGTGGTGCAGGAGGGAAAGGCGCGCGCGTGCTGGTGTGGTGGTGGTAGTAGGGCACACACACACATACACCTCAGTCAGTTATTGTCCAGGCGCGGGCTGAGACACACACACATACACACACACATATACACACACGCTTGGTAGTGAGTGGTGTGGTGTGTGGGGGAGGACGGTGTGTGTGTGTGTATGTGTGTGTGTGTGTCTGTGTGTGTGTGTGTATATACTAGACACTGGTGGTGATAGTGACCGAATATTGTGTGTTGTGGTGCTCGTAAAACTGAACATTATTACTATGTTACTGTTACTTTCTGTTACTGTTTTTTACTGTTACTTACTGTTACTGTGTTGCTATTGTTGACTTACTGTTTCTGTTATTGACTTGCTGTTACTGTTGCTTACTGTTACTGTAATTGACTGTAACCGTTACTTAATGTTACTGCTCTTACTGTTACTGTTGCTTACTGTTACTGTTATTGACTTTTACTGTTAATTACTGTCACTTACTGTTACCGCTATTGACTGCCACTTATACTGATTTCTACTACTACTACTACTACTGCTACTATTTCTAGACTACTACTACTGCTACTATCACTACTTTTAATATAGCTACTACTGCTCCTATTTCTAGACTACTACTACTACTTTTACTATTACTACTACTGCTACTCTTTCTAGACTACTAATACTACTTACTACTACTACTACTACTACTACTACTACTACTAATAATAATAATAATAATAATTACTACGAGAACTGTTCTTACTCTATATCACTGACATCTCTTAAACAACATAGTTACCCCTACGTCCAATACAGTTTTCTCTATTTCCTCCCATATATTTATTTTAACTTCCAATATATAAACTCCACGTAATACTTCTGTTAATCTAGTTAACTGTATACTACCACTCTCTGTACAGTCACGATATGAACTGGAGTTAACTGGTGAACATTATAACGTGATCGGTTACAACTACAATGTGTGTCTAATGCTATAATCATCTGGGTCACTGTAGCGGTGTACCACTCGCTCAGCTGGGACTAACAAATACCAAGGTAAGTGTTTTGTCTTTTTATAGTAATATATAATAACATTTTATGTATAGTTAATAATAATAATAATAATAATAATAATAATAATAATAATAATAGGGGTCTATATGCCTCTCTCTCTCTCTCTCTCTCTCTCTCTCTCTCTCTCTCTCTCTCTCTCTCTGTAAAATGCCCCTCTCGCCTGAAAACCTTCCTCAGTCAGATCAGAAGAGACGTGCAATAGAGACTAAGTAAACACAATCTTTCCCCTCCCCCCCCCCAAAAAAAAAAATAAAATATCGCCAACCCGGAACGAGAGATAATAAATGAGACAATCTCTATCTCACCGTGAACAAAGAGACGATGCTGGAGATAATGGAGAATAGACATTAAGGAGTAAGACATAAATTGGTGAGGGGGGAAAAAGCTGAGGGAAAAAAGGGGGGGGAAAAAATAAAAGAATGGTAAGAGCCTAGGGAAGCGCCTCTTGCGTTAGATGTTGGAACTAGACGTATCGTATATTTCGAGCCAAGTGTGACCCTCCTTCCGTCTCCCCCTCCCCTTGCTCTTATGGTCTCTCCCTCCCCCCACCCCTTCGAGAACATTTCTGGCAAGGGGTGATGCCTGCTGAGTTTGCCAAGGAGCGAGTAGTAGTAGTAGTAGTAGTAGTAGTAGTAGTAGTAGTAATAACAATAATAATAATAATAATAATTTCACTTCAATCGGATGTCAGAATGGACAGACGGAGAGAGGGAAGGAAGGGGGCAGGAGAAAGGGAAGGAAGTAGGGTGGCTGGGGGAGAGGGCAAGAGAGGAGGGAGGGGGAGGGGAAGGAAAGATGTAAGAGGAGGGGCTGGCAGGAAAAGAAGGAGGGTAGGGGGGAAGGCAGGAAGGAGAGAAGGAGGGAAGGAGGCGCTGGGCTAGCTGCATATTACTTGATTCTTTCCTTCTGTTGTGCTTGGCGGACCAATGAGGACCTACCTGAAGACACCACGACGATACCTCCAGCAGACACCACACGACGATACCCCCAGCAGACACCACGACGATACCCCCAGCAGACATCTCGACGATACCTCCAGCAGACACCACACGACGATACCCTCAGCAGACACCACACGACGATACCTCCAGCAGACACCTCGACGATACCTCCAGCAGACACCACAGGACGATGCCCCAAGCAGACACCACGACGATACCCCCAGCAGACATCTCGACGATACCTCCAGCAGACACCACACGACGATACCCCAAGCAGACACCACGACGATACCCTCAGCAGACACCTCGACGATACCTCCAGCAGACACCACACGACGATACCCCAAGCAGACACCACGACGATACCCCCAGCAGACACCACGACGATACCCCCAGTAGACACCTCGACGATACCTCCAGCAGACACCACACGACGATACCCCAAGCAGACACCACACGACGATACCCTCAGCAGACACCACACGACGATACCCCCAGCAGACACCACACAACGATACCCCAAGCAGACACCACGACGATACCCCCAGCAGACACCACGACGATACCTCCAGCAGACACCACACGACGATACTCCAAGCAGACACCACGACGATACCCCCAGTAGACACCTCGACGATACCTCCAGCAGACACCACACGACGATACCCCAAGCAGACACCACACGACGATGCCCTCAGCAGACACCACACGACGATACCCCCAGCAGACACCACACAACGATACCCCAAGCAGACACCACGACGATACCCCCAGCAGACACCACGACGATACCCCCAGCAGACACCACGACGATACCCCCAGCAGACACCACACGACGATACCCCCAGCAGGCACCACGACGATACCTCCAGCAGGCACCACACGACGATACCCTCAGCAGACACCACACGACGATACCCCCAGCAGACACCACACAACGATACCCCAAGCAGACACCACGACGATACCCCAGCAGACACCACGACGATACCCCCAGCAGACACCACGACGATACCCCCAGCAGACACCACACGACGATACCCCCAGCAGGCACCACGACGATATCTCCAGCAGGCACCACACGACGATACCCTCAGCAGACACCACACGACGATACCCCAGCAGACACCACACAACGATACCCCAAGCAGACACCACGACGATACCCCCAGCAGACACCACGACGATACCCCCAGCAGACACCACGACGATGCCCCCAGCAGACACCACACGACGATACCCCCAGCAGGCACCACGACGATACCTCCAGCAGACACCACACGACGATACCCCCAGCAGACACCACGACGATACCCCCAGCAGACACCACACGACGATACCTCCAGCAGACACCACGACGATACCCCCAGCAGACACCACACGACGATACCCCCAGCAGACACCACGACGATACCCCCAGCAGACACCACACGACGATAACCCCAGCAGGCACCTCGACGATACCTCCAGCAGACACCACACGACGATACCCCAAGCAGACACCACACGACGATACCCTCAGCAGACACCACACGACGATACCTCCAGCAGACACCACACGACGATACCCCCAGCAGACACCACGACGATACCTCCAGCAGACACCACGACGATACCTCCAGCAGGCACCACACGACGATACCTCCAACGACCACCACACTACGATACCCCCAGCAGACACCACACGACGATACCTCCAGCAGACACCACACGACGATACCTCCAGCAGGCACCACACGACGATACCTCCAACGACCACCACAAACCCGGAATTAAAACAGTTTCCCTCGCCTCTGTCTGTCGCCTTTGTCACTCGGTAATCCATCAGTTACTCAGCCAAGGTGACAAGCGGAAGACCTGACCGTAAAAATGTCAGGAATCTTGTAGAGGTTGATGGCTTGGTTGTTGTTGTTGCTCTACCTGTGTTATTGTTTTGTTGTTGTTGTTTTTGTTCTTCTTGTTGCTCTTGTTCTTGTTCTTTTTATCGTTGTTGTTGTTGTTGTTTCTGTTGTCGTTGTTGTTCTTCTTGTTTTTTTATATATTCTTCTCTTGTTGTTTTTGTTGTCATTGTTCTTCTTGTTCATGTTGTCATTGTTGTTCTTGTTCATGTCGTTGTTGTTCTTGTTCATGTCGTTGTTGTTCTTGTTCATGTCGTTGTTCTTGTTCATGTCGTTGTTGTTCTTGTTCATGTCGTTGTTGTTCTTGTTCATGTCGTTGTTGTTCTTGTTCACGTCGTTGTTCTTGTTCATGTCGTTGTTGTTCTTGTTCATGTCGTTGTTGTTCTTGTTCATGTCGTTGTTGTTCTTGTTCATGTCGTTGTTCTTGTTCATGTCGTTGTTGTTCTTGTTCATGTCGTTGTTCTTGTTCATGTCGTTGTTGTTCTTGTTCATGTCGTTGTTGTTCTTGTTCATGTCGTTGTTCTTGTTCATGTCGTTGTTGTTCTTGTTCATGTCGTTGTTGTTCTTGTTCATGTCGTTGTTGTTCTTGTTCACGTCGTTGTTCTTGTTCATGTCGTTGTTGTTCTTGTTCATGTCGTTGTTGTTCTTGTTCATGTCGTTGTTGTTCTTGTTCATGTCGTTGTTCTTGTTCATGTCGTTGTTGTTCTTGTTCATGTCGTTGTCGTCGTCGTTGTCGTTGTTGTTGTTGTTGTGGTGGGTGTGTGTTGAGGGCAGGGCGTTCCATCATCTTAGTATAACTCTCACAGGTCAGGTAGTTGGGTAAAGTTTCTCTATGAATACTGTTGAAACTTTCCACATGAGATTGACGAATAGTTTATGATATACAGACTTTGTTTGTTTACTGTTATTATTATTGTTATTATTATTGTTACTATTGTTGTTATTGTTATTATTATTGTTATTATAGTTATTATTATTGTTATTATTGTTGTTATTGTTATTATTATTGTTATTATAGTTATTATTATTGTTATTATTAGTTTTATTATTATTATTATTATTATTATTATTATTGTTATTATTGTTGTTATTGTTATTATTATTATTGTTGTTATTGTTATTATTATTGCTATTATTATTGTTATTTTTAGTTTTATTATTATTATCATTATTATTATTATTATTATTATTATTATTATTATTATTATTATTAGCAGTAGTAGTAGTAATAGTAGCAGTAGTAGTAGTAGCAGCAGTAGTAGTAATACCTCAAGGTAGTGGGTAGTAAGCAGCTCTCAAACAGGGAGCTACTAACACCTGGGAAGATATTGGAAGCATAATGTGTTAGTAGACCCTGCTGCCATATGTGACCAAGTCCCACGTTGATGATCCGTCTTTCTGCCTCATTTACACACAATTGCAAGATCTCAATTGTTTCTCTTACTATTGACAACTCTAACTCCACCTTAGACGATTCCAACTCTATCCCTCCTACTGAACCTAAGCATTTTTCTATAATCTCCACTAGTAGGGTTGCTGGTGTGTTCTCCAGGTTGGATGTGGGCAAGGCGCACGGACCGGACGGAATACCCCCCTCGTGTTCTGAGGGAGTGTGCTGAAGCTCTGGCCCCTGTGCTTGCTCGCCTCTTTCGCCTTTGCCTCAAAACCCAAACTTTTCCTTCTTCTTGGAAGCATGCCTTAGTTCAGCCCATCCCGAAGAAGGGTGACCATTCTAATCCCTCTAACTATCGCGCCATTGCCCTAACTTCATCCCTCTCTAAGATTTTCGAAACTATCTTGAAATCCCATTTTCTCCGTCACCTTGAACGCCTTTCTCTTTTGTCGGATCACCAGTATGGCTTTCGCCAGGTGAGATCAACTGGTGGTCTGCTCTCCTATTACACCCATCTTTGGTCATCCTCTCTTAGGGATTATGGGGAAACTTTCGTCGTGGTCCTCGACATCTTCAAAGCATCTGGCAGGGTATGGCACAAGTCTTTGCTTTCTAAACTTCCCTCTTATGGTTTCTCTCCCCCACTTTGTTCTCTAATTTCTAACTTCCTTGAGAACCAATCGATGGCAGTTGTTAAGGGATCGACCTCTCGCTCCTTCTCTACCAATAGTGGTGTCCCACAGGGTTCTGTTCTTTCACCTACTTTCTTCCTTCTTTTTACCAATGATTTACTTCTCACTACGACTAATTCTATCCATTCTTACGCTGATGATTCTACTCTTTACTCTTCTTCACATTTTCCCTTCCCGCAACTCTCAAATTAGATCTGTTTCTAGAGCTGATATCATTTCGTTTATCAATGCGGATTTGTGTAGCATCTCCGAATGGTGTGGTAGAAACTTGGTTAAATTCAATAGTAATAAAACTCAGTATTTACCAATTACACTTAACAAATTAGGACACAATCTTTCTGCCAAATTCTAAAATAGATATGCTAGGCCTCACCAGCTCCTCTAATATGTCATGGAAGCCACACATCCTCAACATTGCTAAAGCTGCCCCCCAAAAGCTGGAAATGCTGTACAGATGCCGTAGTTACTTCACTCCTGAGCAGTTGCTTCAAGTTTATAAGGGATTCATTGGTCTTAACTTGGTGTACCGTTCTCAATCTTGGGTGGGTCTTCTGTCCAACTGTTAGATAGTTTTTTTTTTTTTTTTTTTTTACGGGAATTAGCCCACCCGGGCACAGGTCAAACGACCCACAACGGAGCCTGGGGGGCGAAAAAAAAAGAACGGAAAGAAATTGAAAATATAGAAAAAAGGTTATACTGTATTAATCTACACCACGAAGGGTGGAATCAAAGGCATTTCGTCTTATTGACTCTCCTTCTTTAGTTGATAATCTTTCTTTTCTTTCTCTTCGCAGCAATGTTGCTTCACTCTCTCTCTTTTACAGGTACTTTGACGGGCAATGTTCACTGTATTTGCCAAGGCCGTGGGCTCGAAACACTCGTCTTGCCCGCGGTGCCCACCGTTTCCGTGTGGATGTCGGTCACTCGAGAATAACCCGTTATAGTACCTCCTTCTTTCCTTACACAGCCAAACTGTGGAACGCTCTGCCTTCTTCTGTGTTTCCAAACTCATATAATCTGCGTCACTTCACAAAGCTGGTTTTCCGGCATCTTCGTGGTGTAAATTAATATAATCTTTCTTTTCTGTTTTTGGTTTCTTTTTGCTCTTATTTTTTCGCCTTCTAGGCCCTGTTGTGGGTCGATGACCTGTGCCCGGGTGAGCTGTTCCCCGTAAAAAAGAAAAGAAAAAAAAGCTAGAGTCGTAACAGTAGTCGTACACTCGTCAGGTCGTATGCCCTCAGCGTGGTGCACCAATAAAAACATTTCTACATTATTTGGGATAGGTTGAAGCAGCAGCGTGATACAGTGCTTCTTGCTGCCTCCAATTTTAGCCACCCGCATTAGGTTCTATTTTATCGCTTAGTAAATATCTTGGTAAATCCTCAAAGCGCTCAGACCCGTCCCTGCTCCCACGACTGCCCTTCCCTCCCCCTTGACTAGTTAGGTCCTGCAGAAGGCTACGTCACTAATAGGGGGGTGTATTCTTCTTGAACTAATAATAATAGCAATAATAATAATAATAATACTAATAATAATAATAATAATAATAATAATAATAATAATAACAACACTCTGCACATGAACTAAATTCAGTAAGCCATAATTTTTCCTGTGACTTCCTTATCACAGAGCCATTCATCTCACACACCTCACTGCTTCCCTCCCTCTCTCCCTTCCCCCCTCCCTCCCTCCCTCCCTCCCTCCCTCCCTCCCTCTCTCCTTCCCTGCCTACCTCCCTACCTACCTCCCTGCCTACCTCCCTCTCTGCCTGCCTGCCTCCCTCCTTCCCTGTTTCCATCCATGCAGGCCTTCTTCCCTCCCTCCCTTCCCTCCCTGCCTCCTTCCCCGTTTTCCTGCTTCCTTCCCTGCCAGCCCACTCCCTCCCTGCTTGCCCCCTCCTTCAATCCCTGCCAGTCTCCCTGCCAGTCTCCCTGCCTGTCCCCTGCATCCCTGGTCATGATCTCAGGGTCGCCGTCAGCCACTTCCCTGTCAACAAATAAATCCACCATACACAGCTTTACGTCCAATGGAAATATATTGAAGGTCATATCCAGCAAATAAGTCGAGGTTGTGGGGGCGTGAGGCGTGGGGGGAGATAGGGGGTCGAAGGAGGGGCAGAAGGGGGGGAAGGGGGAGAGGAGAGGGGAGGGGAGGGGCGAGGGAGGAAAGGTATGATTGTCGCTTCTGGTAGTAATATAGTTTCGTTATATCCCGGTTTGGGTGATAAAATTTTCGTTATATTTCGGGTTGGGTTTAAAATATCGAGATATCAATTACGGCAGAGTGAAGGTTGGTAGGTGAGTGTAGGTGTTAGGTGAGGGATGGTGTTAGGTGAGTGATGGTGTTAGGTGAGTGATGGTGTTAGGTGAGTGATGGTGTTAGGTGAGGGATGGTGTTAGGTGAGTGATGGTGTTAGGTGAGTGATGGTGTTAGGTGAGGGATGGTGTTAGGTGAGTGAGGGTGGGAGGGCCGTGATGACTCGGGTGACAAGACCTGCCTGACGAAGGGGTCTTCAACCTTCTCCTTGGGGACCTGAGTGGAATCAGAGCACCATTGAAGACCTGGTGAGGGAGGAGGAGGGGGGGGGGTAAGTGAGGGATTGAAGAGCCATGAGGTAGGAAGAGGTCTGTAGGGGGTGAAGGATCCAGGGGGTGGGTGGTGACTGAGGTAGGGGGAGGAGGGAGGGGAGGATGCACATCAGGAAGGAAGGAGAAAAATGTGGGGGTGGACTTGATTTATGTGGTGGATAACAGACGTATAAACCACATGTAAACGCTCACTCATGTGGACACCCGGCATGATGATGATGACGATTATGATGATGATGACGTTTATGATGATGATAATGATGTTAATGATATAGTTGTTGACACTCCTGCAACACTTTTACTGCTATGAGGCAAGATGGCAGAACTTGATTATAGCTTGTTTCTTAAGAGTTCAACAGCTACACTGGGCACTGGGTTACTCCGCCACCTTGACAGGATGCTGGGCCACCGAAGGGTTGTCCCACCGTCGACAAGTACACTAGAATATGTACACCCGTAGTTGAATGTACAAGAAACTAGCTTAGAAAGAGATCCAGTTTTTAGCATTAGATACAAATCCTTTTTTAGTTCCGATAGTGTCCGACGCTTTATTTCGACCCTCGCTTTATCCGGACGCTCGCTTTATCCTGACCCTCGCTTTATCCGGACCCTCGCTTTATCCGGACCCTCGCTTTATCCGGACCCTCGCTTTATCCGGACCCTCGCTTCACACGGTCCCTCGCTTCACACGGTCCCTCACTTCACACTGTCCCTCGCTTCACATGGTCCCTCGCTTCACACGGTCCCTCGCTTCACACGGACCCTCACTTTACCCAGAACTTCCTACATTATGATTATGACCGCCAGAAGGTAATATTTATCGCCGTGTTTATATATTCCGGGAAAAGTTGATGCCTCCGTCTCACCACCAAAGGTTCATAGAGTTTCTGAAAAGAGAGTTACTTTCTTTTCATCACTAAAAGGAATGATAACACCGTCCTTTCCCGCCAATTTATTCATGTGTTTGTGCGTCTGTTAGTCTGTGTGTCAATGTGTGTGTTAGGTTGTGTTTGTGTTAGTCTGTGCGTCTGTTGTTGTGAGCGTCTGTTAGTCTGTTATTTTCTGTGTGTTATTGTCTTATTGTGTGCACCTGTTAGTCTGTGAGTGTTTTATTGTATACACACACACACACACACACACACACACACACACACACGCACTCCCTATGTTTATAAATGTTAAATATACAAAACACTAGACCATCCACCATCACGACTCCTCTAATGAACCTCAGTGACTCACATTCCCTAGAGACGGTGAGGCAACTTTTTCTCGTAAGTGAAAACGTAAGACAAACACCTAAGTGGAATCTTAAAGCAACACTGAGACTCTATCTGAACTAGACACGTTCACTTAGCACCAGTTAGGAGACAAAATTAACACTGAGACTCTACCTTAACTAGAAATGTTCACTTGGCACCAGTTAAGAGACAAAATTAACACCGAGACTCTACTTTAACTAGTCACGTTCACTTAGTACCAGTTAGGAGACAAAATTAACACTGAGACTCTACCTTAACTAGATACCTTCACTTATCATGAATCATTCTTGAGTATAGCCCAATTAGCCACAGTCCTAATGGGATTATAATGTACTAATATCCCAGTCTTAATGGGAACCTCTGAATCCCATTAGGCCTAACTCCTAATGGTTTTACCAATATAGGTTAGGGGCCTATTAAGACTGGGTAATCCCCCCCCCTCCCCTCACACCCCCCTCATTTTCTCATCCGCTATACAAGGCAACGTAACTAAGGGGGTAGGAAGAGGGGTGACTGAGGTGTGTGGGGGGGGGGGGGGTGGGGGTAGGAAGAGAGAGGGGAGAAGATGGGTGGTGTAAGTTCTGCTCTCTCTCTCTCTCTCTCTCATCACCCCAACTCAGATACAATTATAAACCCTTGTCTCTACACTCAACAAGCACACCAACCCGTTATAATGTAGCCTCCCTGTGTACTGTACCGGATAATCATGCTACCGGATAATCATGCTACCGGATAATCACGCCGCCGGATAATAACTTCAATGTATTTTATTCACGTCAGTTGGTGATTGATATGCAAATTAGGTTCATTTACATCCTGTTCAGTACAAAGTTATTATTGCGTTTGTATAATGTGAGTCGGATATTCTTGTATGTATGTATGTATGTATGTATGTATGTATGTTACCTGATTGAATGACTTGATATCCAGAGAGAGAGAGAGAGAGAGAGAGAGAGAGAGAGAGAGAGAGAGAGAGAGAGAGAGAGAGAGCAAAATAATGGAAGGACTCGTGTCAAAACAATCATCACCCCTACCCCTTACCCCTCCCCCCTACCCCTCACCCCTACCCCTACCCCTACCCCTCACCCCCACCCCCACCCCTACCCCTACCCCTCACCCCTCACCCCTCTCTACCCTCACCCCCACCTATCTCACACAAACTTCCCCAGTCTTCTTCACACTCCGTCAAGCAACAGTCGGCTGGATGTTGAAACTCCTGACATATTTCCGTTTCATTGGTTTGTGTGTGTGTGTGTGTGTGTGTGTGTGTGTGTGTGTGTGTGTGTGTCTGTGTGTGTGTGTGTTTGATGGATAGATAGATAGATAGATAGATAGAAAGTGATAATTCCCCCATGATGTTTTAACCCTTTGAGGACGATGGTTTAACCCTTTGACGACGACGATGATTTAACCCTTTGAGGATGATCGTTTAACCTTTTGATCATAATGATTTAAGCCTACAGGACTCAGGGGGTTAAACGGTGACAAGGGAACAAAACCCGCTGGCTTAATTCCCTCAACATAAGGGGTGACTTGCTTCCATCATTACAGCCCTGCATGTTCTGTCAAAGTTACTCAACCTTAACAACGTAATGGTCATACGGAAGTATTCCATGGGTAGCTGGCACGATGACCTGACCTGACCTGACCTGAACTAATACAACCTAAACTAACCTAATGTAATGTAATCTAACGCTTAAGAATCGACCTAATGCAACCTAACTTAACCCTTCAGAAACTAACCTAATGTAACCTAACCTTACCTAACCTATCACAACCAAACGTAACTTAAGAGAACCTAATCTAATATGACCTAACCACACGTAACATAACGTAACCAAAACCCTTCAGAACCTAACCTAACCAATTTCTAAAGTAATCTATTAACATCTCTTAACATTTACAGTAGACCCAGACATGACGGAACAACTTGAATAGGAACTAAAGCTAATCACCAAGGGGCGTGAGGGTAGTTAATCATCAGGTGAAATTCTCTGGGGGGGGGGGGGGGGAGAGGCCTAATCATCTGGTGACCTGAAAAATCCCGTTTGACATGTCTGAAAGTTCATCTAAAAAATAAAGTATTTAATTTCAAAACATAAAAGGGCCCCAATATTATTTTCCAATCAAGAGATAGGTCCAATACCTATGTTGAAAAAATACTAAATGGAACCTAGACTGACTCACTGATGTTATTTGACACCAAGAAACTTTTTTTTAATTAGGATATAGATCATAACTCGAGTAAATAAAGATATAAAGCACTAATTATCAAATATCGATCTTGATATTTATATTATGAAGCTACACACACCAAATTGTTCATAGAAATCGATTCATCAAGGTTTTCTAAAGTTACTGGTGTCTGAAACTATATCTTCCGTTTTTTATGTTGTTCCCGTCATAGAAAATGGGACAGGTTGTATAATGTTGCTTCTATCTGTGGGTACATTCGTCAATTTATTATTATTATTATTATTATTATTATTATTATTATTTTTATTTTTATTATTATTATTATTATTATTATTATTATTATTTATTTATAATTTTTTTTTCTAATGGACCCACTGATGAGGGTACATTATACGCTTTTCCATTTTCTAAGACAAGCATAACAAACAATCAAATGAAGGAGGGAGATGAAGTTACAGAGGAGAGGTGAGATGATCGTGTGGAGATATTTGAGCTCAAAGTTCTCTCGGGGCCACCTGGGATATGGCAATGTTTTGGAACTGTCTGCATCACGTACTCAAACCTCACCCGGAACCTAACCTAACCTCATCCAGAACTTTACTTAACCTAACTTAACCTAATCTAACCCGGTGTGGATGTACAGTATATGTTTTCTTTCGTCGTCTGTTGGTTGTAGTAGTGGTGTAGTGGTGATGATGGTAGTGGCTGATGGTAGTGTGATAGTAATGGTGGCAGTGATAGAGGGAGTGGTTAATGGCGATGGTAATGGTGATAATAGTGGTGATGGCAATGGTGGTAATGGTGGTAATGGTGATAATGGTGGTAATGGCAGTATAAGAAAAATCACCAACTAGGCGTTTCCACTCTCCAGATAAATTGTCATTACCATATTTTTGTAATTCTGTGAAAGCCAAAATAATAGGCGCCATCCTCAACACAAATTGCGGGCTGTGTTTCTTAGACGTGCTGTTACTGCTGAGGATTGACGAGAGCTCTGGAAATGGTACAAGTTCCTTCGTTTACCTCGTCATTAAAGTTACGAGGCCTTGCCACTAATAGTTCATGATTATATGCTGTGTGCACTGAGAGAGAGAGAGAGAGAGAGAGAGAGAGAGAGAGAGAGAGAGAGAGAGAGGTGACGGGTCTATGGAGAGTTTTGCCGGTGCTTTTAAAAAGTTGGTAAAATTTCGCCTCTGTTCATATCATTTGTTCTTCCCAGGGTGTTACATCTTGACTACACACGGCCAGGGTGTTACACGGTCACTATACACGGCCAGGTTGTTACACGGTCACTATACACGGCCAGGGTGTTACACGGTCACTATACACGACCAGGGTGTTACACGGTCACTATACACGGCCAGGTTGTTACAAGGTCACTATACACGGCCAGGTTGTTACACGGTCACTATGCACGGCCAGGGTATTACACGGTCACTATACACGACCAGGGTGTTACACGGTCACTATACACGGCCATATTTACTAATGCTACAACTACCAAGTCTCTCTGCATTTCTCAGTTCCTCTAGATCAGAGTTCATGATTCTGACTTGAATGGTTTACAGCATTGGACAGGCCAGGTCACGGTCAACATTTTCTTTCTTACATGCCTCATTGGCCAGTCTATCAGCACAGTCATGATACCTAATTCCTACATGTGACGGAATCCACACAAATTCAATACGAAAGTTGTTCTCCTTAGCAATTATCATATTTCTTTTAATATCACTTTGAGAGTCACAGAATATCACCCCACCTCCATTTTATTTAAGGCAGTCTGTAGCTAAGTAGCTTCCCATTAGTTTGGTTTGTGTTCTGCTGGCTGGATGGCGTAGCTTCCTCGCAACCCCAGTGTGTGTGTGTGTGTGTGTGTGTGTGTGTGTGTGTGTGTGTGTCTGTGTGTGTATGTGTGTGTGTGTGTGTGTGTGTGTCCAATTCATCACACAAGTTAAAGGCGTGTTGGGACCTCGGCTTCACCCCTGTATTTCCGTTCAACATTATAAACATAAGACTAGGAGACAAGTGATGATATAATACAGACTAAACATCAACCCAAAAACACGAAGATCATGTAGTATAAACATTAGTGGCAGAAGACAGTAAAGTATAAACATCAGTAGCAGGAGACAGTAAACAGTATAAACATCAACAGGAGACAGTAAACAGTATAAACATCAACAGGAGACAGTAAACAGTATAAACATCAGTAGCAGGAGACAGTAAACAGTATAAACATCAACAGGAGACAGTAAACAGTATAAACATCAGTAGCAGGAGACAGTAAACAGTATAAACATCAACAGGAGACAGTAAACAGTATAAACATCAGTAGCAGGAGACAGTAAACAGTATAAACATCAGTAGCAGGAGACAGTAAACAGTATAAACATCAACAGGAGACAGTATGAACATCAACAGGAGACAGTAAACAGTATAAACATCAACAGGAGACAGTATAAACATCAACAGGAGACAGTAAACAGTATAAACATCAACAGGTGACAGTAAACAGTATAAACATCAACAGGAGACAGTAAACAGTATAAACATCAGTAGCAGTAGACAGTAAAAGTAGTGTTACACATTATAAACATCAGGGGGCAGTAACAGGTCTGGGGTCGTCAACCATACACTGAGGTAGAAGGTGGTTGGCCAGCCTCCAGTTACGGTCCAGGGCAACATTTTCCTCGGCTGGCGTACCGTCATGTTGAGTCGCCGTCCTATAGCAGTTAAGGGACCTGACTTTAACCTTACCATCCTCGGAGTTAAGGGACCTGACTTTAACCTCACCATCCTCGGAGTTAAGGGACCTGGCTTTAACTTCACCATCCTCTGAGTTAAGGGACCTGGATTTAACCTTATCATCCTAGGAGTTAAGGGACTTGGACCTAGCCTAATCTAACCTAACCTCATCGTCCTAGGAGTTAAGGGACCTGACTTTAACCTCACCATCCTCGGAGTTAAGTGACCTGGCTTTAACCTTATCAACCTAGGAGTTAAGGGGCCTGACTTCAACCTCATCATCCTAGGAGTTAAGGGACTTGGACCTAACCTCACCTAACCAAACCTAACCTAACCTAACCTGACACTAACCTAACACTAACCTAAGCCAAACGGCCCCAGGTAGCGTTAGGGGGTGTTTAATGATCAGGTAAAATAAAACCTTCCTTCCCACCACTAGCAAGGGTTTATATTGGCCCTGAGATTATGCATCTGTTGTCCCACTCCTTCCCCCCCTTTCCCTCCCTCCCCCTCTCCCCTCTCCCTCCCCCTCTCCCTCCCTCCCTCCCTCCACCCCTCCTTCCACCACGAGGTTAAGGTGTAATGGCATCAGGGCGGTTGTATTGGAGTGGAAACCATTTAACTAGAGCCATTAACTGGATCTATACGCCACTAAAGAGACGTCACACGACAGAAGGGGGTGGTGGGGTGGGTGTGTGAGTTACCTGGGAATTAATGAGAACAGGTGAGTAGTTATAATAACGAGTGATTGAGGGTAGGACAGGTGATGGAGTGCATGGGAGGGTTGTGAGTCTATGGCAAACACAGTACCCTACAACCACAACACAACACACTACAACCACAACACAACACACTACAACCACAACACAATACACTACAACCACAACACAACACACTACAACCACAACACAATACACTACAACCACAACACAACACACTACAACCACAACACAACACACTACAACCACAACACAACACACTACAACCACAACACAGTACACTACAACCACAACACAGTACACTACAACCACAACACAAAATACTACAACCACAACACAGCGCACTACAACCACAACACAGCGCACTACAACCACAACACAACACACTACAACCACAACACAAAACACTACAACCACAACACAATATACTACAACCACAACACAACTCACTACAACCACAACACAACACACTACAACCACAACACAGTACACTACAACCACAACACAGTACACTACAACCACAACACAGTACACTACAACCACAACACAAAACACTACAACCACAACACAACACACTACAACCACAACACAACACACTACAACCACAACACAGTACACCACAACCACAACACAGTACACTACAACCACAACACAACACACTACAACCACAACACAGTACACTACAGCCACAACACAACACACTACAACCACAACACAACACACTACAACCACAACACAGTACACTACAACCACAACACAAAACACTACAACCACAACACAATACACTACAACCACAACACAACACACAACAACCACAACACAGTACACTACAACCACAACACAACACACTACAACCACAACACAACACACTACAACCACAACACAACACACTACAACCACAACACAATACACTACAACCACAACACAACGCACTACAACCACAACACAACTCACTGCAACCACAACACAGTACACTACAACCACAACACAACGCACTACAACCACAACACAACACACTACAACCACAACACAGTACACTACAACCACAACACAAAACACTACAACCACAACACAGTACACTACAACCACAACACAACGCACTACAACCACAACACAACACACTACAACCACAACACAGTACACTACAACCACAACACAAAACACTACAACCACAACACAGTACACTACAACCACAACACAGTGCACTACAACCACAACACAGTACACTACAACCACAACACAACACACTACAACCACAACACAACACACTACAACCACAACACAGTACACTACAACCACAACACAGTACACTACAACCACAACACAACACACTACAACCACAACACAGTACACTACAACCACAACACAACACACTACAACCACAACACAACACACTACAACCACAACACAGTACACTACAGCCACAACACAGTGCACTACAACCACAACACAGTACACTACAGCCACAACACAGTACACTACAACCACAACACAACACACTACAACCACAACACAAAACACTACAACCACAACACAATACACAACAACCACAACACAACGCACTACAACCACAACACAACACACTACAACCACAACACAGTACACTACAACCACAACACAGTGCACTACAACCACAACACAGTACACTACAACCACAACACAGTACACTACAACCACAACACAACACACTACAACTACAACACAACACACTACAACCACAACACAATACACTACAACCACAACACAACACACTACAACCACAACACAACACAACCACAACACAGTACACTACAACCACAACACAAAACACTACAACCACAACACAGTACACTACAACCACAACACAACGCACTACAACCACAACACAACACACTACAACCACAACACAGCATACTACAACCACAACACAACACACTACAACCACAACACAGTACACTACAACCACAACACAACACACTACAACTACAACACAAAACACTACAACCACAACACAATACACAACAACCACAACACAACGCACTACAACCACAACACAACACACTACAACCACAACACAGTACACTACAACCACAACACAGTGCACTACAACCACAACACAGTACACTACAACCACAACACAGTACACTACAACCACAAAACAACGCACTACAACCACAACACAACACACTACAACCACAACACAGTACACTACAACCACAACACAAAACACTACAACCACAACACAGTACACTACAACCACAACACAACGCACTACAACCACAACACAACACACTACAACCACAACACAGCATACTACAACCACAACACAACACACTACAACCACAACACAGTACACTACAACCACAACACAACACACTACAACCACAACACAGTACACTACAACCACAACACAAAACACAACAACCACAACACACAGTCACACTACAACCACAACACAAAACACTACAACCACAACACAGTACACTACAACCACAACACAACACACTACAACCACAACACAACACACTACAACCACAACACAACACACTACAACCACAACACAGTACACTACAACCACAACACAACACACTACAACCACAACACAAAACACTACAACCACAACACAACACACTACAACCACAACACAAAACACTACAACCACAACACAGTACACTACAACCACAACACAACGCACTACAACCACAACACAACACACTACAACCACAACACAGCATACTACAACCACAACACACACACACAACCACAACACAGTACACTACAGCCACAACACAGTACACTACAACCACAACACAACACACTACAACCACAACACAAACACTACAACCACACACTACAACCATACACTACAACCACACCACATCGCACTACAACCACAACACAACACACTACAACCACAACACACATACACAACCACAACACAACACACTACAACCACACACAGTACACTACAACCACAACACAACACACTACAACTACAACACAAACACTACAACCACAACACATACACAACAACCACAACACAACGCACTACAACCACAACACAACACACTACAACCACAACACAGTACACTACAACCACACACAGTCACTACAACCACACACTACAACCATACACTACAACCACAACACAACACACTAAAACCACAACACAACGCACTACAACCACAACAACACACTACAACCACAACACAGTACACTACAACCACAACACAACACACTACAACCACAACACAGTACACTACAACCACAACACAAAACACTACAACCACAACACAAAACACTACAACCACAACACAGCAAACTACAACCACAACACAACACACTACAACCACAACACAGTACACTACAACCACAACACAACACACTACAACCACAACACAAACACTACACCACAACACAACACACTACAACCACAACACAACACACTACAACCACAACACAGTACACTACAACCACAACACAACACACTACAACCACAACACAACACACTACAACCACAACACAACACACTACAACCACAACACAGTACACTACAACCACAACACAACACACTACAACCACAACACAAAACACTACAACCACAACACAACACACTACAACCACAACACAATACACTGCAACCACGACACAGTACACTACAACCACAACACAACACACTACAACCACAACACAACACACTACAACCACAACACAAAACACTACAACCACAACACAGTACACTACAACCACAACACAAAACACTACAACCACAACACATTACACTACAACCACAACACAGTACACTACACACAACACAACACACAACCACCACAAATACACACAACACACAGTACACTACAACCACAACACAAACAACTACAACCACAACACAACACACTACAACCACAACACAACACACTACAACCACAACATAACACACTACAACCACAACACAACACACTACAACCACAACACAGTACGCTACAACCACAACACAAAACACTACAACCACAACACAACACACTACAACCACAACACAAAACACTGCAACCACAACACAGTACACCACAACCACAACACAACACACTACAACTACAAAACACTGCAACCACAACACAGTACACCACAACCACAACACAACACACTACAACTACAACACACTACAACCACAACACAACACACTACAACCACAACACAGTATACTACAACCACAACACAGTACATTACAACCACAACACAAAACACTACAACCACAACACAACACACTACAACCACAACACAGTACGAAACAACCACAACACAAAACACTACCACAACACAACACACTACAACCACAACACAACACACTACAACCACAACACAGTACACTACAACCACAACACATACACTGCAACCACAACACAAAACACTACAACCACAACACAACACACTACAGCCACAACACAACACACTACAACCACAACACAACACACTACAACCACAACACAACACACTACAACCACAACACAAAACACTACAACCACAACACAATACACAACAACCACAACACAACGCACTACAACCACAACACAACACACTACAACCACAACACAGTACACTACAACCACAACACAGTGCACTACAACCACAACACAGTACACTACAACCACAACACAGTACACTACAACCACAACACAACACACTACAACACAACACAACACACTACAACCACAACACAATACACTACAACCACAACACAACACACTACAACCACAACACAACACACACAACCACAACACAGTACACTACAACCACAACACAAAACACTACAACCACAACACAGTACACTACAACCACAACACAACGCACTACAACCACAACACAACACACTACAACCACAACACAGCATACTACAACCACAACACAACACACTACAACCACAACACAGTACACTACAACCACAACACAACACACTACAACTACAACACAAAACACTACAACCACAACACAATACACAACAACCACAACACAACGCACTACAACCACAACACAACACACTACAACCACAACACAGTACACTACAACCACAACACAGTGCACTACAACCACAACACAGTACACTACAACCACAACACAGTACACTACAACCACAACACAACGCACTACAACCACAACACAACACACTACAACCACAACACAGTACACTACAACCACAACACAAAACACTACAACCACAACACAGTACACTACAACCACAACACAACGCACTACAACCACAACACAACACACTACAACCACAACACAGCAAACTACAACCACAACACAACACACTGCAACCACAACACAGTACACTACAACCACAACACAACACACTACAACCACAACACAGTACACTACAACCACAACACAAAACACTACAACCATAACACAACGCACTACAACCACAACACAACACACTACAACCACAACACAGTACACTACAACCACAACACAAAACACTACAACCACAACACAGTACACTACAACCACAACACAACGCACTACAACCACAACACAACACACTACAACCACAACACAGCATACTACAACCACAACACAACACACTACAACCACAACACAGTACACTACAACCACAACACAACACACTACAACCACAACACAGTACACTACAACCACAACACAAAACACTACAACCAAAACACAACACACTTAGTCACACTACAACCACAACACAAAACACTACAACCACAACACAGTACACTACAACCACAACACAACACACTACAACCACAACACAACACACTACAACCACAACACAACACACTACAACCACAACACAGTACACTACAACCACAACACAACACACTACAACCACAACACAAAACACTACAACCACAACACAACACACTACAGCCACAACACAAACCACTGCAACCACAACACAGTACACTACAACCACAACACAACACACTACAACCACAACACAACACACTACAACCACAACACAAACACTACAACCACAACACAGTACACTACAACCACAACACAAAACACTACAACCACAACACATTACACTACAACCACAACACAGTACACTACAATCACAACACAACACACTACAACCACAACACAAAACACTACAACAACAACACAGTACACTACAACCACAACACAAACAACTACAACCACAACACAACACAGTACAACCACAACACAACACACTACAACCACAACATAACACACTACAACCACAACACAACACACTACAACCACAACACAGTACGCTACAACCACAACACAAAACACTACAACCACAACACAACACACTACAACCACAACACAAAACACTGCAACCACAACACAGTACACCACAACCACAACACAACACACTACAACTACAAAACACTGCAACCACAACACAGTACACCACAACCACAACACAACACACTACAACTACAACACACTACAACCACAACACAACACACTACAACCACAACACAGTATACTACAACCACAACACAGTACATTACAACCACAACACAAAACACTACAACCACAACACAACACACTACAACCACAACACAGTACGTTACAACCACAACACAAAACACTACTACCACAACACAACACACTACAACCACAACACAACACACTACAACCACAACACAGTACACTACAACCACAACACATTACACTGCAACCACAACACAAAACACTACAACCACAACACAACACACTACAGCCACAACACAACACACTACAACCACAACACAACACACTACAACCACAACACAACACACTACAACCACAACACAAAACACTACAACCACAACACAATACACAACAACCACAACACAACGCACTACAACCACAACACAACACACTACAACCACAACACAGTACACTACAACCACAACACAGTGCACTACAACCACAACACAGTACACTACAACCACAACACAGTACACTACAACCACAACACAATACACTACAACCACAACACAACACACTACAACCACAACACAACACACTACAACCACAACACAGTACACTACAACCACAACACAAAACACTACAACCACAACACAGTACACTACAACCACAACACAACGCACTACAACCACAACACAACACACTACAACCACAACACAGCATACTACAACCACAACACAACACACTACAACCACAACACAGTACACTACAACCACAACACAACACACTACAACTACAACACAAAACACTACAACCACAACACAATACACAAAAACCACAACACAACGCACTACAACCACAACACAACACACTACAACCACAACACAGTACACTACAACCACAACACAGTGCACTACAACCACAACACAGTACACTACAACCACAACACAGTACACTACAACCACAACACAACGCACTACAACCACAACACAACACACTACAACCACAACACAGTACACTACAACCACAACACAAAACACTACAACCACAACACAGTACACTACAACCACAACACAACGCACTACAACCACAACACAACACACTACAACCACAACACAGCATACTACAACCACAACACAACACACTACAACCACAACACAGTACACTACAACCACAACACAACACACTACAACCACAACACAGTACACTACAACCACAACACAAAACACTACAACCATAAACACAACACACTTAGTCACACTACAACCACAACACAAAACACTACAACCACAACACAGTACACTACAACCACAACACAACACACTACAACCACAACACAACACACTACAACCACAACACAACACACTACAACCACAACACAGTACACTACAACCACAACACAACACACTACAACCACAACACAAAACACTACAACCACAACACAACACACTACAACCACAACACAAACCACTGCAACCACAACACAGTACACTACAACCACAACACAACGCACTACAACCACAACACAACACACTACAACCACAACACAGCATACTACAACCACAACACAACACACTACAACCACAACACAGTACACTACAGCCACAACACAGTACACTACAACCACAACACAACACACTACAACCACAACACAAAACACTACAACCACAACACAATACACAACAACCACAACACAACGCACTACAACCACAACACAACACACTACAACCACAACACAGTACACTACAACCACAACACAGTGCACTACAACCACAACACAGTACACTACAACCACAACACAACACACTACAACCACAACACAACACACTACAACCACAACACAGTACACTACAACCACAACACAGTACACTACAACCACAACACAACACACTACAACCACAACACAGTACACTACAACCACAACACAACACACTACAACCACAACACAACACACTACAACCACAACACAGTACACTACAGCCACAACACAGTACACTACAACCACAACACAGTACACTACAGCCACAACACAGTACACTACAACCACAACACAACACACTACAACCACAACACAAAACACTACAACCACAACACAATACACAACAACCACAACACAACGCACTACAACCACAACACAACACACTACAACCACAACACAGTACACTTCAACCACAACACAGTGCACTACAACCACAACACAGCACACTACAACCACAACACAGTACACTACAACCACAACACAACACACTACAACTACAACACAACACACTACAACCACAACACAATACACTACAACCACAACACAACACACTACAACCACAACACAACACACTACAACCACAACACAGTACACTACAACCACAACACAAAACACTACAACCACAACACAGTACACTACAACCACAACACAACGCACTACAACCACAACACAACACACTACAACCACAACACAGCATACTACAACCACAACACAACACACTACAACCACAACACAGTACACTACAACCACAACACAACACACTACAACTACAACACAAAACACTACAACCACAACACAATACACAACAACCACAACACAACGCACTACAACCACAACACAACACACTACAACCACAACACAGTACACTACAACCACAACACAGTGCACTACAACCACAACACAGTACACTACAACCACAACACAGTACACTACAACCACAACACAACGCACTACAACCACAACGCAACACACTACAACCACAACACAGTACACTACAACCACAACACAAAACACTACAACCACAACACAGTACACTACAACCACAACACAACGCACTACAACCACAACACAACACACTACAACCACAACACAGCATACTACAACCACAACACAACACACTACAACCACAACACAGTACACTACAACCACAACACAACACACTACAACCACAACACAGTACACTACAACCACAACACACAAAACACTACAACCACAACACAGTACACTACAACACCACAACACAACACACTACAACCACAACACAGTACACTACAACCACAACACAACACACTACAACCACAACACAAAACACTACAACCACAACACAACACACTACAGCCACAACACAAACCACTGCAACCACAACACAGTACACTACAACCACAACACAACACACTACAACCACAACACAACACACTACAACCACAACACAAAACACTACAACCACAACACAGTACACTACAACCACAACACAAAACACTACAACCACAACACATTACACTACAACCACAACACAGTACACTACAATCACAACACAACACACTACAACCACAACACAAAACACTACAACAACAACACAGTACACTACAACCACAACACAAACAACTACAACCACAACACAACACACTACAACCACAACACAACACACTACAACCACAACATAACACACTACAACCACAACACAACACACTACAACCACAACACAGTACGCTACAACCACAACACAAAACACTACAACCACAACACAACACACTACAACCACAACACAAAACACTGCAACCACAACACAGTACACCACAACCACAACACAACACACTACAACTACAAAACACTGCAACCACAACACAGTACACCACAACCACAACACAACACACTACAACTACAACACACTACAACCACAACACAACACACTACAACCACAACACAGTATACTACAACCACAACACAGTACATTACAACCACAACACAAAACACTACAACCACAACACAACACACTACAACCACAACACAGTACGTTACAACCACAACACAAAACACTACTACCACAACACAACACACTACAACCACAACACAACACACTACAACCACAACACAGTACACTACAACCACAACACATTACACTGCAACCACAACACAAAACACTACAACCACAACACAACACACTACAACCACAACACAACACACTACAACCACAACACAACACACTACAACCACAACACAACACACTACAACCACAACACAAAACACTACAACCACAACACAACACACTACAACCACAACACAGTACACTACAACCACAACACAGTACACTACAACCACAACACAGTACACTACAACCACAACACAGTACACTACAACCACAACACAGTACACTACAACCACAACACAACACACTACAACCACAACACAACACTCTACAACCACAAGACAACACACTACAACCACAACACAGTACACTACAACCACAACACAAACAACTACAACCACAACACAAAACACTACAACCACAACACAACACACTACAACCACAACACAACACACTACAACCACAACACAGTACGCTACAACCACAACACAAAACACTACAACCACAACACAACACACTACAACCACAACACAAAACACTACAACCACAACACAGTACACTACATCAACAACACAATACACTACAACTACAACACACTACAACTACAACACAACACACTACAACCACAACACAACACACTACAACTACAACACACTACAACTACAACACAACACACTACAACCTCAACACAACACACTACAACCACAACACAGTACAATACAACCACAACACAGTACATTACAACCACAACACAAAACACTACAACCACAACACAACACACTACAACCACAACACAGTACATTACAACCACAACACAAAACAGTACAACCACAACACAACACACTACAACCACAACACAACACACTTCAACCACAACACAGTACACTACAACCACAACACAGTACACTACAACCACAACACAAAACACTACAACCACAACACAACACACTACAACCACAACACAGCACACTACAACCACAACACAACACACTACAACCACAACACAACACACTACAACCACAACACAAACACTACAACCACAACACAACACACTACAACCACAACACAACACACTACAACCACAACACAACACACTACAACCACAACACAACACACTACAACCACAACACAACACACTACAACCACAACACAAAACACTACAACCACAACACAGTACACTACAACCACAACACAGTACACTACAACCACAACACAACACACTACAACCACAACACAACACACTACAACCACACCAGACACACAACCACAACACAACACCCTACACACCACACACAACACTACAACCACAACCAGCCTACAACCACAACCACAACTCAGTACACTACAACCACAACACAACACACTACAACCACAACACAACACACTACAACCACAACACAGTACACTACAACCACAACACAACGCACTACAACCACAACACAACACACTACAACCACAACACAGTACACTACAACCACAACACAACGCACTACAACCACAACACAACGCACTACAACCACAACACAACACACTACAACCACAACACAACACACTACAACCACAACACAAAACACTACAACCACAACACAGTACACTACAACCACAACACAACACACTACAACCACAACACAACACACTACAACCACAACACAAAACACTACAACCACAACACAGTACACTACAACCACAACACAAAACACTACAACCACAACACAACACTACAACCACAACACAACACACTACAACCACAACACAAAACACTACAACCACAACACAGTACACTACAACCACAACACAATACACTACAACCACAACACAACACACTACAACCACAACACAACACACTACAACCACAACACAACACTCTACAACCACAACTCAGTACACTACAACCACAACACAACACATTACAACCACAACACAGTACACTACAACCACAACACAACACACTACAACCATAACACAACACACTACAACCACAACACAGTACACTACAACCACGACACAAAACACTACAACCACAACACAACACACTACAACCACAATACAACACACTACAACCACAACACAACACACTACAACCACAACACAACACACTACAACCACAACACAGTACACTACAACCACAACACAACACACTACAACCACGACACAACACACTTACTGCACTACACAACACACCACAACACACACCTGCTGCACTACACTACACAACACACCTACTGCACTACACGACACAACACACCTAATGCACTACACAACACAACACACCTACTGCACTACACAACACAACACACCTACTGCACTACACCACACAACACACACCTACTGCACTACACCACACAACACACACCTGCTGCACCATACACCACACAACACAACACACCTACTGCACTACACCACACAACACAACACACACCTGCTGCACTACACACCACACAACACACACCTACTGCACTACACCACACAACACACCTACCGCACTACACCACACAACACACACCTGCTGCACTACACCACACAACACAACACACACCTACTGCACTACACCACACAACACACACCTACTGCACTACACCACACAACATACACCTACTGCAGTACACCACACAACACACACCTGCTGCACCATACACCACACAACACAACACACACCTGCTGCACCATACACGACACAGGACGGCCGTTTCACCAAACACCACTAGCATTACCAATTAATTTTATTGGTAATAAAAGCTTTGACTCACAAGCCTAATAACCTTTCTATGTAAACACCGCCTCATACATACATACATACATACATACCTACATACATACAGTACATACATACATACATACATACATAAACATGAAAACGTACACGAACTTTGTTTATACACGTTTCTATGTGTATATGTATTTTAGTGTGCACACGAAGGAACACACACACACACACACACACACACACACACACACACACACACACACACACACACACACACAAACAAAATCAGCATAACTTTTTTCTCTAGGACGAAACACCAACACGATAACTGCTTCTCCTGGGAATAAAAAACACCTTCCCCCTCCCCCCCCCCAGGCCCCCCTCCCTCACCCTCCCCCCGGAATTGGAAATAATAATGTGGTCGGGATTATGGGCGCAACATGAGGCCAGTGCGTGTTAAGGTTATCAGGGGCGCAGAGTTTTAGTAGTGGTGTTGGGTCATTGCCAGCTCCACTATGGTGATTAGGAATATAATATCCACCACAACACACACACACACACACACACACACACACACGCTCTACTTTACTGTCGGAATCGAGTATGACGGTCATCCAGTTATGATACAATGGTATGAGTTATTAAGAATGTCACTTTCATTGGTGAGTTCTGAGGTGACTAAAAAGGCCGATACGGGACCAGCAGGGGCGTCCACAGATGTTGCACATGTGGAGGGCTACATCTAGTGCGGGAGGGGAGGTGGCAGTGTCCTTCTGGCACTGGCACTTATCTGCCTTGGTATGCAGTCAGGCGAACTCGAAAGTATTGCCACCTTCTCGTCGGGTGCTCCTCCAAGCGTTACGGTGTGGAGTAGTCGTCTTCCAGGTGAGGGGGTCGATTTGGCACTTTTTCAGGTTTTTCTTAAGACTATCCTTATACCTTTTCAGTTGCCCGCCAGCGTTACGTTTACCATTCATTAAGTGACTGTAAATTAGCTGCTTTGGCAGTCTACTGTCGTCCATGCCGGTAACATGGCCAGTCCAACGTAGATGTTTTTGGTTAATGGTAGTCTAGATGCACCTACAGTTGGTGTTAGCAAGAATACTGGCATTTGTTCTCTTGTTTTCCCAGCGAATCAGAGTATGGAACGTAGACTACGTTGGTGAATGTTTTCAAGTGCCTTGAGGTACCTCCTGTATGTAACTTCGTAGTTAATTTCAGCTCCCTACAGCTGAAGGCACGGGTACAGAGTCTGTCAAAGCTTGAAATGCACATCTGATCCGATGTTGAATCTCTTCATCGATGTCTGCTATGTTGCACTGGTGGGAGCCAATATACTGAAAGTGAGTAACATTAGAGAGGGTAGTACCGTTAAGCTGGATAGATGGTGAGGTGTGGTTGAACCAGGGGCATGTTGAAAGAGAATCTGAGTCTTACATACTGTATTTTCACCTCAAGGCCGGAGTGTGTATGCTGATCTGCGTAGGTATTTAGGATCTCTTGTACGACGAGGGTGAGGTCGTCTACTAACTGGAGTTCAGTAATGGAAGCTGCCGACTCCTTTATTCCTGCCTGGAGTCGTCTTATGATGAAAAAACCCTTCATCCAGTATTGAATGTCAACCCTGCCAGCTAAATTGGCACTGGCATGAGTAAGGAAGGCAGCCAAGAAAATGGAAAATAGAATTGATATCAGTACACATCCTAGTTTTACCCCTGTATAGATGGGAAAGAACTCAGACTGGGTGCTATTGTGCAGGTCACTGCCGTTCATACCATCGTGGAGTTTCTTCACAATGGTGATGAATTTTGGTGGGCAGCCCAAATGGCTGAGGATCCGCCAGAGGGCTTCTGTGTTGACCGAGTTGTAAACCTTAGTAAGGTTGATGAAGGCCATGTACACAAGTCACGATGCTGTTCTCTGCACATTTCCTGTATCTGGGGGGCAGCAAAGATCATGTCAGTGGTGCCACATGATGGTTTAAGGCCACACTGAGATTAATTTTGGGAGGAAGTTTTCCGCCTCAGAAATATGTCTTTTTGGAGGACTTGGGCGATAATCTTGCCAGCTACGGACAGCAACGAGATCCTGCAATAGTTAAACAGTCTGACTGGTTTCCCTTGTTCTTATAAATATTGACGATGGAAGCATCTTTAAGATCTTATGGGATTTCCTCCTTCTCCCATATATTCTCCAGGAGAGAGTGGAGACGGCTGGTAAGCAGAGGTCCTCCTGCTTTTTACACCTCGGCTGGGATTCCATCAGGCCCTGTGGCTTTGTTGTTTTTCATCTGCTTGATGGCAGTAGCAGCCTCATCCAGGGATGGAGGATAGCTGAGGTGGGTCAGCTCTGGGTTGAGTAGCAAATGGTTGTGCTCTTTCCAGCACTGACTGATGCCTTCTTCGTCTTTTAGTAGGGAGTTACCCTTTGATGAGTGGAAGGGGGAGACGCCATGAGGAACTGGGCCATCCATTGTTTTAGTAAAATCGAAAAATTTACTCATCTTGCATTGATCCACATATTTTTGCATTTCACACGCTATATTCTTCCATCATTCATTAATTACTTTTTGAAGTTCTTGCTGGGCCTCTGTTCTCTTCTCGTGGAAGGTATCAGCTTTGGTCTAAAACTTAGAGTTGTTCTGCCAGTCAGTGAGAGCAGAACGTTTACTATTGAAGAGTACTTTGGTTTCTGTGTCGTTTTCATCAAACTAATCCTGGTGTTTTCTTTTGATGAGGCCGAGTGTCTCATTGCAGGTTTTTGTGATAACAGATTTGATGAGACCCCATTCGGCATAGGGATTTTGGTTGTTTGTTGTCGGGCTGTTTATTAGCCTATTGTTGAGCTGCTCTCTGAAAGCATGTGTTACCGCTGGATCCTCAAGTCGTTTGGTGTTAAAGAGTTTGGCTGTGATGAACTGATGATATGTATCACAGTGGTTTGAGCCACGTATGGCTCGGGTGATGAGGACATTTCGGCGATCTCTTTTTCTGACAATGATGTAGTCAATGAGATGCAGATGTTTGGATCATGGGTGTTGCCACGAACCCTTAAACTTGTCGGCCTGCCTAAGCAAGGTATTGGTGAGAGTGAGGTTGTGTTCAGCAAACTTGTTGGGGAGGAGTAGGCCATTGGGATTACACTTGCATACTCCATTTCTCCCTGTGGTTCCCTGCCACATGTCAGCATCTTTGCCAATTCTGGCATTGAAGTCACCAAGGAACACAACTTTATCTTCTCTGGGGATAGAGGTTAGCAACCTGTCAAGGTCGGCATAAAAGACCTCCTTGATGCCATCCTCTGTATCCAGTGATGGGGCGTATGTACTGATGAGGAAGGCATGACGTGAGTGATTCAGTTGGACTCGAAGCGTCATGAGGAGCTCGTTGATCCTAACAGGCATTTCAGATAGCTTATGTAGGATGGATTGGTGAATGGCAAAGCCAACTCCGTAATAGCAATATCTCACCACAACAGGATCACCCTTCCAGAAAAAAGGTATAGCCAGACCCCTGTTCTGAGAGTCGATCCACGTCTGGGAGCCAGGTCTCACTTAGGACTAATAGCTGCTATGTATATGTTATACCTTGACAGCTCTTTTGCCACAAGGGTAGTTGTTCTTTCAGGATGCTCCTTTGTGCCAATATCCAGAAGGGTCCTGACATTCCATGCAGCAACTACAAGAGGTTGCATACTTTTTATTTGCTTTATTTCTGTGATTATGCCCAGTCTTTATTTTTTGCTTTTTTTTAGGCAGGTAACCCTCTCCATGTTGGGTGAGCAGAGTGACTCCTGGAAAGGGCTGCTCAGTCGCACAGGCAGGACCGAATTTCACTGCTGCCTAGATCCCAGTGTATAACCGGCCATCTTATCCATGCCGCCCATGTGTAGAGTTGTGACTAGAGACTCCCGACAGTATAAGGATTTTGATGATGAAAAGTATGATGAGCTGGATGATGGCTGTACACATGAGTCGATTTACGTGGTGAGGCAGGAATGTAGGCTGCAACCACTCATCTTGGCTCTCCATTTTCCTAATCCATTAGTGCAAGTGTTGCTGTTGCAATGACTGGGGAGAGGGAGAGTTGCAATGGACTGTCGATAGCCTAGTTTGTTTGGTTTCGCCTTAGTAGAGTGTCCAACATGCATTGCCTTCATCCGCCGGTGTAGTTATTGGGTCCCCATTTTGGTCACCTCTTCCACCAATACAGCCGTTGATGTCTTGTTGGAGCTCTGTAAGCATGTCTGCCTGATGCGGGGCCCTACAACAAATTTTTCATTTGGGATATACTCCCGTAGCCTTATATCTGTTAAGGTTAATCCGCAAGGCAGTGGGGCAGTGGTTGGAAGGCCCCGGGGCGTGTCCACATGCCAGTGGGTCATGTGCCGTCCCTCTGGGGCCCACTGCTGCTCCGAGGGCCCCTGCTGGTCTAGCCTGGGGCCGCGAGGCACCCAGTTACCGTGTGTTGCCACGAGGAGGCACAGCAGGAGTCTTGATGGTGAAGAGACTTACGCAATGTCACTTCCCTGTTCGCCATGAGGACTAGCCAGCGGCGGCAGCTGAAAGCGAGAGGAAGCAAGCAGTGCCTGCACCTTAACACTAACATAATGCTGCCATACTAGACACATAACATCACTCTGTGTGCACACACACACACACACACACACACACACATACAGTCATCAGAGATATAACTTGCCGGAGTCTTAATGTCTTGAAGGACGATACATTTAATTACTTGGAAAAGTTGAATCTGGAAGCTGGTAATTGTCTCGTCTTAAGTTATTTACTGACCAGCAGGTGAGATAAAGCACTCGTGTCCGTCTGTCTGTCTGTCCGTTGGTTTGTCTGTCTGTCTGTCTGTCTGTCTGTCTGTCTGTTTGTTTCTCTCTGTGTTGTGTTCAGTCAAGGTATTGAACGAGCGTTTTTTTTCATTATTGATTAAAGAGAGAGAGAGAGAGAGAGAGAGAGAGAGAGAGAGAGAGAGAGAGAGAGAGAGAGAGAGAGAGAGATGTGTTTACAGTCAAGGTGTAATATTCAGTTGGAGAAACACACACACACACACACACACACACACACACACACATCATCATCATCAGTGTTGACTCTGGCACTAACGAACGCCGGTCATCACAACACTGATCCAGTTAGCGCCGTGACATACCATCACACCCACACCCCACACCACCACGACCACACCACCACCCCAGCGCCCACACCACCACGCCCACACCCTCACCTACGCCCGCGCCCACGTTGGAGGGTCAATTCATTGTCCAAAAAGAGTTACCCTTAACCTAACCTAACCTAACACACCTGTCCGCGTTCACAGGTAATTAGTAGTCTGTCTGTCTGTCTGTCTGTCTGTGTATATATCTCTGTCTATCTGTCTGTCTGTTTGTGTGTCTGTCTATCTGTCTGTATCTGTCTTTCTGTCTATTTGTCTGTCTGTCTGTCTGTCTGTCTGTCTCTGTCTTTCTGTCTGCCTACGACTTTTTTCAATTATTCTGTTTGTCTAATCTGTTTATTCACCTGTCTCCCTGTCCAAGGTTTTATCATTCATCTGTCTATCTGTCTGTCTACCTGTCTCTCTCTAACCCAGACTATTACTCTGTCTACCTGTCCATGTAACCAACTCTGTCACTTCACTTGTCTGTACGCTAATATGATATAACTGGAGGAACATGACTCAAAATGACATGAATATGAAATGACATGACGTGATAAGTCGTGCATGACCTGGAAGCCAAGAGCATAAATTCTGGGAACATAACTGGAACATCATAACAAGAGGAGGGGGGAAGTCTGGAAAGGGGGGGACAGTGTGGAAGGGGGGACAGTGTGGAAGGGGGGACAGTGTGGAAGGGGGGACACTGTGGAAGGGGGGACACTGTGGAAGGGGGAACAGTGTGGAAGGGGGGACAGTCTTGGAGGGGGAACAGTCTTGGAAAGGGGGAACAGTCTTGGAAGGGGGACAGTATGGGAGGGGGAACAGTCTGGGGGGGGGGGGCAAGCTGGTGGGGGAGGACGGGGGAGAGGAAGAGTTAGTCTAATCCATAATGCAGTGTGACGTCCCTACCACACACACACACACACACACACACACACACACACTAACATGTTTGCCTTGATTACGTTCATTGTTTATATTCTCTGGGGTGGCGTTTGTTTGTCATGGTTAGTGTTTGTTTGCTCAAGCTGGTGTTTACATTTCCCCGTGTCTGTATTCCTGTTTTAATTGTTTGTTGTTCTGGTTGTTGCTTACACGTGAGTTTGTTTGTTTGAGGGGAAGGTGATAAGGTCAGGGGAAATGGGGGAAGGGGAGTGGAAGGGGTAGGGGGAGACAAGGGAGAGAATAGGAAGGGGAGGCCAGAGAAGGAATACAAACAAAACGCAACACACTGCAACACTACTACTACAAGGTCTTAAGAAATACTGCAACACAAAATCAAGGCTCACCAAGAAACACTGCAACGCTCCCTCCTCCTCCCCCCAAAATACGTCCCACCTAGGAAACTGTCAGGGTGTTTTTCCGACAAGTTTGGGGATAAATTTACATATTTTTTTATACGACTGTGGACCGCCAAGAGGGAGGGCCTAGTCGTGTGATTCCTGAACAAAAACAACTGATACCGTATGATGTTTGGTGTGGGGTGTGTGGATACTGTGTAGGGGTGTATGGATAGAGTGTAGGTGGGTGTGGATACTGTGTAGGTGGGTGTAGAATGTAGATACAGGGTAGGTGTATGTGTGTGTGTGTGTGTGTGTGTGTGTGGATAAAAAGTTGGCTGGTGTTGATACATTGTAGATGTGTAGGTACAATGTGAGTGTGTATGGATAGAGTGTGTGGGTATTTGTGTGGATACAATGTGGGTATTGCAGAATCGACAACACGAGCTTGTTTGAAATTGTGGCAGTGGTGGTGGCGATGTTGGTAATGTTCATGATTGTATGATGGTGGCGATGGTAATGGCAGCAGTGGTGGTGGTGGTGGTCGTAGTAGTGATGATGATGGTCGTAGTAGTGATGATGATGGTCGTAGTAGTGATGATGATGGTCGTAGTACTGATGATGGTGGTCGTAGTAGTAATGATGATGATCGTGGTTATAATGGTGGCAGGAGTGATGACAATAAATATAATAGGACTCGACACCATAAACAAACGCTGGTAAACATATTAATGAGTATAATTACCACGAGACGAGGAAGCACGATAGAGGTACATACTGTAGTGAAGTAATCATCTGAAACCCACTAGCTGTAGTTGGATGGCTCTGGTTACCATGAAGGAAACCACAGAACATACATTCACACTGACAGGAGGATGTGGCTAATGTCCTACAAGGGATCCTGGGGGCTGTGGGGGAGGTAATAGGTGTGGTGGGGGGAAGGGGGTGGGAGAGGAATGGGAGGTGTGGGGGTGTGATGGTGTGGGGGGCATGTGGGTGTGTAGGGGGGGGGGTGGTGGAGGGAAAAAAGTGAGGTGTGTGGGAGAGGTAGGGGTGGACGCCAACTGAGTGGAAGAAACTGTGGGAAGGGAACTGAGTGGGAGAACACACTATGGGAAGGGAACTGAGTGGGAGGACACACTATGGGAAGGGAACTGAGTGGGAGGACACACTATGGGAAGGGAACTGAGTGGGGGAACACACTATGGGAAGGGAACTGAGTGGGAGGACACACTATGTGAAGGGAACTGAGTGGGGGAACACACTATGGGAAGGGAACTGAGTGGGAGAACACACTATGGGAAGGGAACTGAGTGGGGGAACACACTATGGGAAGGGAACTGAGTGGGAGAACACACTATGGGAAGGGAACTGAGTGGGAGAACACACTATGGGAAGGGAACTGAGTGGGAGAACACACTATGGGAAGGGAACTGAGTGGGAGAACACACTATAGGAAGGGAACTGAATGGGAGAACACACTATGGGAAGGGAACTGAGTGGGAGAACACACTATGGGAAGGAAACTGAGTGGGAGGACACACTATGGGAAGGGAACTGAGTGGGAGAACACACTATGGGAAGGGAACTGAGTGGGAGAACACACTATGGGAAGGTCATTCTAAAGCGAGAAACAAACAACTGAACATTCATTAAACATTAAGTCAACATTACGAGGGACTAAGTCAACAAAAAGTCAACTGAGATGCAATAATAACACAAACAGAACGAGGTGGGTAAGTGATATAAATGCGATCCTTAAGTGGAATGAACTGCAAGTGGTAAGGGTCCAACATATATAAATCTTTACAAAGGTGTCGAGGCGGGAGCGGTAAGTGGGACGACCTCGTTGTGGGAAGTCGACGGTGAAGTGAACGACTGTACACACGAATACTTGTTGTAATAATCTGAAACCTACAGTAAGCGCGATAAACCTGCCTAGGCTATCTTTAACTACTACTACTACTACCACTACAAATCTACTACTACTACTACTACTACTACTACTACTACTACTTCTACTACTACTAAATATAATAGGCATTCTTCCCACTCCAACATAATACTTGAAGGATTCGTCTCCCTTAAAGGTTATACTCGAGAAAGAGAACTTGTGTGTGTGTTTGTGTGTTTTACCTTTCAAATCCAGAGTGCTTTTGTGATGGTGGCTCCTCTTAGACCTTTTATACTGGAAGGATAAGCGGCAGAATTTACAACAGAGCCTTTGAGAGCTCAAGATTCTCCCAGAGACTCCCATACATCTCAATGACCACGAGGATGGGACCCTTTGAGACTCTACCTCATGTTGCTCTTCAAAGTTGTTAATGGTGGAGTGAGGAATGAGGGGGAAGAGGGTGGGGGAGGAGGAGGAGGGCGACGGTGAGGAATGAGGGGGAAGAGGGTGGGGAAGGAGGAGGAGGAGGGTGAGGAATGAGGGGGAAGAGGGTGGGGAAGGAGGAGGAGGGTGAGGAATGAGGGGGAAGAGGGTGAGGAAGGAGGAGGAGGAGGAGGGCGAGGGTGAGGAATGAGGGGGAACAGGGTGAGGAAGGAGGTGGAGGAGGGTGAGGAATGAGGGGGAAGAGGGTGGGGAAGGAGGAGGAGGAGGGGGGTGAGGAATGAGGGGGAAGAGGGTGAGGAAGGAGGAGGAGGAGGATGAGGGTGAGGAATGAGGGGGAAGAGGGTGAGGAAGGAGGAGGAGGGCGAGGGTGAGGAATGAGGGGGAAGAGGGTGAGGAAGGAGGTGGAGGAGGAGGAGGGCGAGGGTGAGGAATGAGGGGGAAGAGGGTGGGGAAGGAGGAGGAGGAGGAGGGTGAGGAATGAGGGGGAAGAGGGTGGGGAAGGAGGAGGAGGAGGGTGAGGAATGAGGGGGAAGAGGGTGAGGAAGGAGGGGGAAGAGGGTGGGGAAGGAGGAGGAGGAGGAGGGCGAGGGTAAGGAATGAGGGGGGGAGGAGGAGGCGTGTGCTGCCTGTCACTCAATATTATCTGGGGCCCTGACTATGTTGACCCACCACACCCTCACCCTGACCCTCACCCTCATACACTCACCCTGACCCTCACACACTCACCCTCACACACTCACCCTCATACACTCACCCTCATGCACTCACCCTCACACACTCACCCTCATACACTCACCCTCACACACTCACCCTCATACACTCACCCTCACACACTCACCCTCACACACTCACCCTCATACACTCACCTTCACACACTCACCCTCACACACTCACTGCAATAATAAGAGGATCATAATATCAATCATTTTAAACATTGGTCTTGACTCTTGAGTGAGAAATTTATTAGGACACACACACACACACACACACACACACACACACACACACACACACACACACACCACACCACACACACACACACACTAGGAAAACTGCCAGACTCTAGCCAATTCCGCCTCCTGCCTCTGTAGTATCGTAGCTCAGTGTTCCGGATTCACGTTATTGTACAGTGTGTGTGTATGTGTGTGTGTGTGTGTGTGTGTGTATGTGTGTGTGTGTTGTCGTTCACATCACCTCTATCTTGTCCTAGCTTATCTTGATTCGATCTCACTGAGGTGTTCAAAATATTCATCTGAACACACTAAGGTGTTCATGTTTTCATTTGTTATGCTCAGCTGTTCACCTTCAAACTTGTGATATTGTTTGGGCCGGGGTTTGATATCAAACGATCTCACTTGTTAACACTTGCCTGAATGAGTGTAGAGTAGTCACTGGTACCTTTGATGAAGCTGGGTGAGATAATAGGTAGTCTCACGGCGTGTCACCTTTGATACAGTCGTAGTTTTGAGTCGTTGAGTCGAGTCGTTGAGCCGTCCAAGCCCACCTGGGTTACACTTGTAATTATCTTAGCTTGTAAGTATACACAAGTGTGCACAGGTTCTGTTATCTTCATTTGTGGTTCCTTGGTTTAATGTAAACACACTTGGTGATTTTCTAGTTATATTGGATGCTCTGGTAGTTACAGAATTGTTTGTTTACAGACTACTGAACATTAGCTATTAGCTTGTAATTGGCTTATATAATTAGAGAGATATTCAGCCTGGGAGCTATACTCACACACGTCTCTTTGGTACGGTGTCTGGCTGTGAACTGTGTGAAACTGTGAACCAGGCGAACCTCTCTCTGTCTGCTTGTAAGGGGGGTATGTCATCTATACGTCAACACAGAGATAAGAGGCTACACTCCACAGGCCTACTCTCACGGAGGCCTGGGGACATATATCTATGGGTTGTAACCTGAATCTGTGTGAAACTACAAATGTTTATGTGTGCTGTCCACCCTAGGAGGTGTGACAGAACTAATGCTTATGTAGCTCTATGCTCAATAGTCTGGGTGATAGAATGTATATAATGAACATATGTCCTTAGCCCATATTTATATAATACTGATTAGTAGGGGCTAGAACAATATGTTTCGAGATGTTCTTCCCCAACTGTTCAGATCGTTTATTGTTCATATTGTTCACTGTTCAATTTGTTCACTGTTGGAAGAGCGAAAATTATCAGATATTTCTATTATGACAAAAACTTAATATAATTTTTTGTCAGAATATTTTAGACGTGGCAGCAATCAGACTAATTATAGGTGACACACACACACACACACACACACACACACACACACACACACACACACACACACACACACATTATCTTGGCAACTTCCAACCCCTGATATGGCTTTTACCGTTAAATACTCGAGGTGTCTATGTGAACTAATGAGGAACTTCTCCTACTGACTTCGCTTCCTCTCTGACGTCACTTCCATTCTGACGTCATTTCCGTCACGAGATGCTCAGTGTTGCCATTTGGTTGACTAAAAATTGGATAGGGATTAAGATGTGAAAAAAACGGGAGATGGTGAAGGGATAACTTAAAGAAAACGGGAGATGATGAAGGGATAACTTAAAGAAAACGGGAGATGATGAAGGGATAACTTAAAGAAAACGGGAGATGATGAAGGGATAACTTAAAGAAAACGGGAGATGATGAAGGGATAACTTAAAGAAAACGGGAGATGATGAAGGGATAACTTAAAGAAAACGGGTGACGATGAAGGGATAACTTAAAGGAAACAGGAGATGATGAAGGGATAACTTAAAGGAAACGGGTGACGATGAAGGGATAACTTAAAGGAAACAGGAGATGATGAAGGGATAACTTAAAGGAAACGGGTGACGATGAAGGGATAACTTAAAGAAAACGGGTGACGATGAAGGGATAACTCAGCCAAGAGATAATCCCGACAATAATTCCAGTATTTCAACTGTATGAAGAGCCGAGGGATAATGACCCTCTCCTGGGCGCTCAGGGAGGAAGGAGGGAGGAAGGATGGAAAGCAGGGAGTGAAGGAGGAAGAGATCGAAGTGAAGGGAGAGAGGGAGCGAGGATGGAGAGCAGGGAGAGAAGGAGGAGAGGGAGAGGAAAGGGGTATAAGGAGGAGAGTGAGGGGGGAATGGAAAGGAGGGAAGAACTAAATTAGGAAAGGAGGGAGGAAGGAAGAGAAGGAGGGAAGAAAAGAAGGAAGGAAAGTAGGGAGGGAGAGAAGGAAAAAAATAGCAGGAAGGGTACAAGCGAATGAAAGACAGGAGAGAGAGAGAGAGAGAGAGAGAGAGAGAGAGAGAGAGAGAGAGATAAAAAGCAGGAAAATGTTGCTCTCCCTGTAGTGCTAAAATGAAGGCGCCCTGAAAAGAGACAATTGTGAAAAAAGGGGAAATAGCTCCATGCTATTGTGAGTGTGTGGAGCGAGAGCGACTGTGGACGGGGACAGGAGAGAGAGAGAGAGGGAGAGAGAGAGAACGACTGAGATAAAAAGAGAGAAGGAGAGAGAGAACGACTGAGAGAGATAAAAAGAGAGAGGGAGAGAGAGAACGACTGAGAGAGATAAAAAGAGAGAGGGAGAGAGAGAACGACTGAGAGAGATAAAAAGAGAGAGGGAGAGAGAGAACGACTGAGATAAAAAGAGAGAAAGAGAGAGAGAACGACTGAGAGAGATAAAAAGAGAGAGAGGGAGAGAGAGAACGACTGAGAGAGATAAAAAGAGAGAGGGAGAGAGAGAACGACTGAGATAAAAAGAGAGAAAGAGAGAGAGAACGACTGAGAGAGATAAAAAGAGAGAGGGAGAGAGAGAACGACTGAGATAAAAAGAGAGAGGGAGAGAGAGAACGACTGAGAGAGATAAAAAGAGAGAGAGGGAGAGAGAGAACGACTGAGAGAGATAAAAAGAGAGAGGGAGAGAGAGAACGACTGAGAGAGATAAAAAGAGAGAGGGAGAGAGAGAACGACTGAGAGAGATAAAAAGAGAGAGAGGGAGAGAGAGAACGACTGAGAGAGATAAAAAGAGAGAGAAAGATAACGAGGGAGAAAGAGATAGAGATATAAAGACAGGAGAAAAGATAAAGATAAAAAGATAGAGAAATAAATAGATAGGAGAGCTGGAGATAGAGAAAACATGAGAAATAAAGAGAGAGAGAGAGAGTCATAAAGATAGTTCACATAAAAAGAAAGAACAGATGAAAATAAATAAATAAATAAAGTGAATCAGCAGCGTATGGCTAACCTGAAGGAACACTGTGGTCCTTCTGTGCCTTCGTCAGATTGAATTGGGAGGGAGGAGAGGAGAGGAGAGAGAGGAGAGGTGGAGAGAGGAGGAGAATAGAAGAGAAGAATGGAGAGGGGAAGAAGGGGGGGGGGGGGCGGTAGGAAGAACCGACCTAAGAGACACCAGACTCCTCACACATCTCTACCCTCTCGTCACTCCCTCCCTCCCTCCCCCTCCCTCCCTCCCCCTCCCTCCCTACCTCCCTCCTCCCTCCCTCCCTCCTCCCTCCCTCCCTCCCTCCCTCCCTCCCTCCCTCTCCTCTACAGAAAAAAATAACCACTACTCCAGATATAGCAATAACAAGCGGCAGATGCTTCCACAACTATCTCTTTGAACACGGTCCTGTAACCTCCAGCGACCACCTACCAATAATCATGACCATCTCAGCAACACCAATAACTATACCAGCTCCACCACGGAGAGTCGCCAAGCAGACCGTCTGGGACCCATTCAATGAAAAAGCTACAGCCGAACTTGAGGCCAAGGACATGACAATCCTGCAGACCATAGACAGTCAGCCGGTGAAGAGAATAGACGAAGAAATCAACACATGGTGTGAAGCCATAGGAACAGCCTACCAGGAGGCCACGCCTCTCAAACGCAACAGAACTCTCCCACACCCACAACAGACTCCAGAACTTATAGCCCTCACAAACCAGTTCCAACTGCTACAACAGAGAGCCGAGGCACACGGCTGGGACATCGTAAGCTACAATACATACAGAAGAATTCGGGAGGAAATAAAAACAAGATCTCTGGAACAAAGCAACCTTAAAGGGACCGAAATAGGCGAACAACTCTCACATACATACAACGATCCAGGAGAGTTCTGGCGTCGAGTTAAGAGATTGAAAGGTTGCAGCCATAACGAGTCACCATTCATAACTGACCACACAGGAAGTAAAATATATGACGACCAAGACAAAGAACCCATATTGAGGGACATATGGAGGAACATCTTCCGAATCACAAATGAAGAGAATAGGGGATTCGATGGTACCCACGAGGAGCTCGTCCTTGATGAACTCCGAGGCCAGACACACCGCACTCAGCCTTCCCCTGAAATCATATGGGAGGATCTGAGAGTGAACAGCCCATTGTCCAAACCAATCACCTCGGAAGAACTCAACAGAGCCATCCCTAATACCAAAAATAAAGCCCCTGGTTATTCAGGCATCACCAAGGAGATCCTCAACCACATAAACAAACCGGCCATGGACAGACTGAGAACCACAATGAACGCTTGCCTGGCCTCGGGTTACTTCCCAACTAAATTCAAACTGGCCATTATTACCCTAACACCAAAACAAGGAAAGAACCCCGCCGTCCCACTAAACTACAGACCGATCTCCCTCCTTGAAGTGCCTCGAAAAATACTAGAAAAAAATCATCAACAACCGTCTGAGAAATCACCTGGAAACAACAAACAGAGTCAACTGCAGACAATTCGGGTTCAGGAAAGGGAAGTCCACCACAACAGCGATAGCCCTGGCATGTGAAAACATAGCCAGAGCCGCGGCGAGTGGTAGACAATGTAATCTAACTCTCCGGGATGTAGCGAAGGCATTTGACAAAGTCTGGCACGACGGTCTAAAATGTAAGCTCCTCCAACTAGGACTTCCAACCAACATTGAAAAGTTGCTTTGCAACTTTCTTGACGGCAGATATGCCAAACTGAGGGTAGGACAACACACAGGAGAGACCTTCTCACTCATGAGTGGAGTCCCTCAGGGGAGCGTCCTCTCCCCCACCCTATATATTATCTACACAAGTGACACTCCGCCTCCCACTAGAATTGGTAATGAAGATATTATGTATGCAGACGACATCACTCAAATAACAACACATCAAGGAAAATCGCGAGCGCTACAGGCCGACAACACCAGGCGGGAATTAGAAAGGGTAAATAATTACGAAAAACAATGGAAAATGCAAACCAGTCTCCCGAAATTCACACTGATACCCTTATGCAGAAGGAAAACCCATCCATTAGTAACCAATAATGCCCAGATAGAATACAAAAGCAGAGGCACCCTCCTGGGCCTGCATATATCCACGACATGTTACTCCCATCATGTCCACAGCAGGAAGGAAAAAGCAAAAAGAGAGCTGAGAAAACTATACCGCTTTAAAGCGCTTCCTGAGAAAATAAAACGCCGCCTGGTGACATCATTTATCACACCGATATTAACTTACCCAGCAATACCTCTTCATACTATGAGCACCACTCATATATTAAAATTACAGGTGATTCAAAATGAAGCCCTAAGATTCGTCACAGGCGAAAGATACCCCTTCACCAGAACCACAGCCGAGATACATAGAGACCTGAGAATGAAACCCATCAACCAGCAGCTGCACACCCTGGCCAGCAGAATCTGGCAAAAGATAGAACGACCAGAGCAAGAACTCCTTCAAAGACTCCCACCAGATAACGACAACAACTGTACATGGTTCCCAAAAAGTTATCAAATCTCAAAAGGTCCATTACCACCCCCGATCTACACGGCCAGGCAATAGACAACCTCCCTAGACCAACATCCGCCAGTAGGGTCGGCGGAATATGAAATAAGGCCCTTAAAACACCCATGTATGGGATATGGTAGGATGTCTAGTGCCTGTACCGACAGACAATAACTAACCCATGACACAACCCTAACACACTATTAGCTTAGCTAGGCGGTCAGCCCGCCCTCTCTTACCTCCTCCTAAACTTCTTCAATTTCCGAACTATAACTTCTTTCCCCCCTCCTCTAATCTTCTTTCACCCTCCTTTCTCTACGAAAAAAATAAGATAAAAGAAAATCACCCCGTCTCTACCAAATTGACTTTACCCCCTGCTAATCTTATTGACGCCTCTAACATTCACTTAACTCAGCCTATACACCATCGTTCTCTTGTTGTTAGTTGATGTGCTTTTTATGCCCCAGCTGTAAGGGGGGTGGGGGGATATATAATTCTACCCGACACATCCCTCTGTATGTCTGTCTGTCTGTCTGTCTCAAGTATTATCCACTAACTTAAGTAATACTATTTATCAAATTGAATTTTTCTAAGCAACATTACCTCATCATAAATATCTATATCAAGGTTAGGTTAGGTTAGGTTAGGTTACACAGCTGGCTCCTGGCTCTCACTATCATTGTTATGGTGAAGGTAACACACATCACCTCATCTCCTGGCTGCTGCCGTCATCACATCATCATCACTAACTATCTATCTATCTGTCTAACTATCTGTCATAACAGGTACAGTAAGAAAACAGTTGCCACCAGCTGAAGCCTTGGGGAACACCACTCCCTCTCTCTCGCCGGTCTGTCTTCCAGGATACTGTGGTCGACCTTCCCTCATAACTCTCCTCTTTCACGTCCATTGTGAGACTTACCTGACAATAACATCTGGAGCTGCGTCTAACCTAACCTAACCTAACCTAACCTAACCTAACCTAACCCTTGGTCAGAGTTTTCCTGTCGATTCAGCTTGTGTGAGTCAGAAACATCAGAGGGAAAACTAAAAAGGGAGCGAGAGACATGAGGAAGAAGGGGAAGAAGGGAGAGGAGGGGAGAAGAGGGGATAGTAAAGAGGGGAAGAAAGAGAGGAAGTCAAACTCAAAAACAGGAAGACGATAACGAGGAGCAACCGCGAGTCACACCTCCCTCTGATGCCCCCAGAGTGAGGGGTCACACCTCCATCTGATGACCCCAGAGTGAGGGGTCACACCTCCCTCTGATGCCCCCAGAGTGAGCGGTCACACCTCCATCTGATGACCCCAGAGTGAGCGGCCACACCTCCATCTGATGACCCCAGAGTGAGGGGTCACCTCCCTCTGATGCCCCCAGAGTGAGGGGTCACACCTCCATCTGATGACCCCAGAGTGAGGGGTCACACCTCCCTCTGATGCCCCCAGAGTGAGCAGTCACACCTCCATCTGTGACCCAGAGTGGCGGTCACCCCATCTGATGCCCAGTGAGGGCACCTCCCTGATGCCCTAGAGTAGGGTCACCTCCATCTGATGACCCAGAGTGGGGTCACACTCCCTCTGATGCCCCAGATGAGGGGTCACACTCCCTCTGATGCCCAGAGGGGTCACACCTCCATCTGATGCCCCCAGAGTGAGGGGTCACACCTCCATCTGATGCCCCCAGAGTGAGGGGTCACACCTCCCTCTGATGCCCCCAGAGTGAGGGGTCACACCTCCATCTGATGACCCCAGAGTGAGTGGTCACATCTCCATCTGATGACCCCAGAGTGAGGGGTCACCTCCCTCTGATGCCCCCAGAGTGAGGGGTCACACCTTCCCCTGGCAGTGCCAAGGTGCAGGAGGGCCAAAATGACCCCTGAGAGCCACCCTGAAGACCAAGAGTATCTGTACCTGTTTCTCTCACCTCCACCATTTTTTTTTTTGGTTGAGAAAGGAGGGTGAAAGATGATTAGAGGAGGGGGAAGGAAGTTATAGTTCGGAAATTGAAGAAGTTTAGGAGGAGGTAAGAGAGGGCGGGCTGACCGCCTAGCTAAGCTAATAGTGTGTTAGGGCCTTACTTCATATTCCGCCGACCCTACTGGCGGATGTTGGTCTAGGGAGGTTGTCTATTGCCTGGCCGTGTAGATCGGGGGTGGTAATGGACCTTTTGAGATTTGATAACTTTTTGGGAACCATGTATGGTTGTTGTCGTTATCTGGTGGGAGTCTTTGAAGGAGTTCTTGCTCTGGTCGTTCTATCTTTTGCCAGATTCTGCTGGCCAGGGTGTGCAGCTGCTGGTTGATGGGTTTCATTCTCAGGTGTCTATGTATCTCGGCTGTGGTTCTGGAGCTTTATTTTGAACCACCTTTAATTTTAATATTTGAGTGGTGCTCATAGTATGAAGAGGTATTGCTGGGTAAGTTAATATCGGTGTGACAAATGATGTCACCAGGCGGCGTTTTATTTTCTCAGGAAGCGCTTTAAAGCGGTATAGTTTTCTCAGCTCTCTTTTTGCTTTTTCCTTCCTGCTGTGGACATGATGGGAGTAACATGTCGTGGATATATGCAGGCCCAGGAGGGTCCCTCTGCTTTTGTATTCTATCTGGGCATTATTGGTTACTAATGGATGGGTTTTGCTCCTGCATAAGGGTATCGCTGTGAATTTCGGGAGACTGATTTGTATTTTCCATTGTTTTTCGTAATTATTTACCCTTTCTAATTCCCGCCTGGTGTTGTCGGCCTGTAGCGCTCGCGATTTTCCTTGATGTGTTGTTATTTGAGTGATGTCGTCTGCATACATAATATCTTCATTACCAATTCTAGTGGGAGGCGGAGTGTCACTTGTGTAGATAATATATAGGGTGGGGAAGAGGACGCTCCCCTGAGGGACTCCACTCATGAGTGGGAAGGTCTCTCCTGTGTGTTGTCCTACCCTCAGTTTGGCATTTCTGCCGTCAAGAAAGTTGCAAAGCAACTTTTCAATGTTGGTTGGAAGTCCTAGTTGGAGGATCTTATATTTTAGACCGTCGTGTCAGACTTTGTCAACTGCCTTCGCTACATCCCGGAGAGTTAGATTACATTGTCTACCACTCGCCGCGGCTCTGGCTATGTTTTCACATACCAGGGCTATCGCTGTTGTGGTGGACTTCCCTTTCCTGAACCCGAATTGTCTGCAGTTGACTCTGTTTGTTGTTTCCAGGTGATTTCTCAGACGGTTGTTGATGATTTTTTCTAGTATTTTTCGAGGCACTTCGAGGAGGGAGATCGGTCTGTAGTTTAGTGGGACGGCGGGGTTCTTTCCTTGTTTTGGTGTTAGGGTAATAATGGCCAGTTTGAATTTAGTTGGGAAGTAACCCGAGGCCATGCAAGCGTTCATTGTGGTTCTCAGTCTGTCCATGGCCGGTTTGTTTATGTGGTTGAGGATCTCCTTGGTGATGCCTGAATAACCAGGGGCTTTATTTTTGGTATTAGGGATGGCTCTGTTGAGTTCTTCCGAGGTGATTGGTTTGGACAATGGGCTGTTCACTCTCAGATCCTCCCATATGATTTCAGGGGAAGGCTGAGTGCGGTGTGTCTGGCCTCGGAGTTCATCAAGGACGAGCTCCTCGTGGGTACCATCGAATCCCCTATTCTCTTCATTTGTGATTCGGAAGATGTTCCTCCATATGTCCCTGAATATGGGTTCTTTGTCTTGGCCGTCATATATTATGCTTCCTACGTGATCAGTTATATATGATGGTTCGTCACGGCTGCATTCTTTCAATCTCTTAACTCGACGCCAGAACTCTCCTGGATCGTTGTCAGTACCTCCCTTACCGTGGTGCTGCCTCTCCTCTCCTCTCCTCTCTCTCCTCTCCTCTCCTCTCCTCTCCTCTCCTCTCCACTCCTCTCCTCTTACTTATATATCCCACGAGGCAAACCATGACTCAAACTTAAAACAAGGTGGGTAGAGGGAGTGGGTGGGCGTGGGTACGTTGGGGGTGGGAGGGGGTGGGCGTGGGTTGACGAGATGGAAAACCTGATTAAAAGTTGGTTCGGGAATTCCATAAGGTTGATGACCCCCGGAAGTTGGAAGTTTGTGAAAGAGACAGACAGACAGACAGACAGAGAAGCAGACAGAGAAGTAGACAGACAGACAGACAGACAGACAGACAGACAGAGAAGCAGATAGACAGACAGGCAGACAGACAGAGAAGGAGACAGACAGACTGGCAGACAGTATCTACATCAAAACGGCCTCAAGTGCCTTCGTTACGTATACAATAATGACTATAAACTATTCCACGTTACCAATGCTTCGTTAACGAGCTGTTCACCTGTATTAATTAACACAGGTGAAGGGAAACAAACGTTGGGTAGAAACCTTTACACTATTATGATTATTGATGACGATCTACAAGTAATAATAATATTAATAATGATAATAATAATAAAAATAATAATAATGATAATGAT
>CAUDMG010001872.1:537500-555000 GCA_958450375.1 Homarus gammarus
TGTGTGTGTGTGTGTGTGTGTGTGTGCAAAAATCCAAGACAAATGAACCGAAATTGCGAATGAGAGGGAGGGAGAGGGAAGGGTGAGAGGGAGAGGGAGGAGGAAGTGAGAGAGGGAAGGAAGAGAGGGAGGGGGGTGGAAGAGAAAGGGAGGGAGGGACGGGGAGGGGGGGAGGGGGAGGGAGGTAGGGGAGGGAGGAGAGGGATATGAACCGTAAAACTAACAAGATCTGGGCGCACGGACGGACACGGACTGACAAGGACGGACAAGGACGAAGGACGGACACGGACTGGCCCAATAAGTCTTCGCCTCACAATGGCAACAGAAGAACCTCATCACAATCAACGTAGAACAATATCTCCCCTCCCACTGTAACAATTCTAGTGACAGTTTCTCCCCAGCGGACAACACGGGGAGATGGGGGACGGGAGGTCAGAACAAGCAGGGGGAGAGGAGAAGGAGTAACAGGAAGGAAGAAGAGGAGGAGGAGAGAGGAAGGAAGAGGAGGAGGAGGAGGATGACATTGTTGAGTTGTCTCCCATGTGACGTTATCTCCCCAGCGGGCGACGTGGACGAGGTGTTGATGGGGAGAGGAAGATCGGACACACTGGGGAGAAGAAGAACGAGGTCATTGTCTGGTTGTCTCTCACTAGAAAAGGGGTGTGGGGTGAAGAGGGGGGTGTGGGGTGAAGAGGGGGGTGTGGGGTGAAGAGGGGGTGGGTGGGGTGAAGAGGGGGGTGTGGGGTGAAGAGGGGGTGGGTGGGGTGAAGAGGGGGGTGTGGGGTGAAGAGGGGGGTGTGGGGTGAAGAGGGGGGTGTGGGGTGAAGAGGGGGGTGTGGGGTGAAGAGGGGGGAGTGAGGTGAAGAGGGGGGAGTGGGGTGAAGAGGGGGTGGGGTGAAAGGGGGGTGTGGGGTGAAGAGGGGGTGTGAGGTGAAGAGGGGGAGTGGGGTGAAGAGGGGGGTGGGGTGAAAGGGGGGTGTGGGGTGAAGAGGGGGGTGTGGGGTGAAGAGGGGGGTGTAGGGTGAAGAGGGGGGAGTGAGGTGAAAGGGGGGTGTGGGGTGAATAGGGGGGTGAAGAGGGGGGTGTGGGGTGAAGAGGGGGGTGTGGGGTGAAGAGAGGGGTGTGGGGTGAAGAGGGGGGTGTGGGGTGAAGAGGGGGTGTGAGGTGAAGAGGGGGTGGGGTGAAAGGGAGGTGTGGGGTGAAGAGGGGGGAGTGGGGTGAAGAGGGGGAGTGGGGTGAAGAGGGGGGAGTGAGGTGAAAGGGGGGTGTGGGGTGAATAGGGGGGGGTGAAGAGGGGGGTGTGGGGTGAAGAGAGGGGTGTGGGGTGAAGAGGGGGAGTGGGGTGAAGAGGGGGAGAGTGGGGTGAAGAGGGGTGAAGAGTGGGGTGAAGAGGGGGAGTGGGGTGAAGAGGGGGGAGTGGGGTGAAGAGGGGGGGTGGGGTGGTATAGAGGGGGAAGAGTGTAAATGGGAGTAGAGGTAAAGAGGTGGATGCCAAGGGGTGAGAGGGAGAGGGTAAGGAGAGGGAAATAGAGTGGGTGGGAAGAGGGAGATGGAGGGGGGATAGAGGAGAGGAGAGGGAGGTGGAGAGGGAGGTGGAGAGGAGGGAGGTGGAGAGGAGGGAGGTGGAGAGGAGGGAGAGGGAGGTAGAGAGGGGGAGAGGGAGGTGGAGAGAGGGGGGAGAGGGATGGTATGGCTGCAGGATGAAGTTGTTGTTGATGTTGAAGACGATATTAGATTGATGTCTTTACGCCTCGCTGGAGTGGGTGGATGTGAGGGTATTGGTGGAGGACGGTGTTGGAGAGTGGTGATGGAGGATGGTGATGGTGGTGATAGTAGAGATGGTTGCGCTGGAGCTTTGTGGTGTTGGAGGATGGTGGTGAAGATGGTGAATTGTGGTGACAGTAGAGATGGTTGTGCTGGAGCTTTGTGGTGTTGGAGGATGGTAATGAAGATGGTGGTGATGGTGGTGGTGGTGATAGTAATGGTGGTGTTGGTGGATGGTGGTGGAGAGTGTTGGCGGGTGGTGGCCTTGGTGGAGGCTGATGGGTCATTTGTATCAAGTCGCTGGAAGTTGTTGGAGAATTTTTTTTTTTTTTTTAATTTATCAACTTACGACCAACAGTGCCTGACCCTAGACCAAGACCCAGACAGCTTCCTAGGTACACACACACACACACACACACACACACACACACACACACACACACACACACACACCAGGTAAAGTTTCAATAAGACATAATTTCTCCTTCAACAAGTTTCAGTTTCAGATAAGTTCTCGGTCTCTTTAAAAGTTTTACGACTGTATGATTTATACTACACAAGTTTTAACATATCTCTCTATCGTTAGGGGGGAACCTAACCTAACCTAACTTAACCTGAGTCCACTTCTGAGTACTAACAAAGTCTGGTTCTTGCAGATGACGTCAGAACGTACGACGATGGAGGAGTTGTGGTGTCAGTGTCAGGGGAACGCTAGCGCCACCCCGCACCAGGTACTCATACTGAAGCAGATGAACAAGATGCACTTGGCCGCCCAGAGACACGCTGTGTGGTACGTGTGCGTGGTGCTGGCCCTCTACCTCCTGGGCCTTGTCATCATCATCAGGAGGTCAGGGCGGACAGAGAGACACACGGCGGCCACGGCGCTCTCTTTCTGCTTCTCCCGTGCCGCCTCCACCGTCGCCAGCCGCAGGAAGAAACGACCTGGCAGCGAGAGGCAAGAGAGGGCACCAGTCAGTCCTCCTGCGGAACCCCGGCATCAGATGGCCGGTCCCTCCCTTCAGGTGCATCTGGTGCTGCCTGACGACGACGATGAGATGGAGATATCTATGGTGACCACGGTGGCCTAGCCTCGGGCGGCCAGTGTGTGGTGATGAGTGTAGTCTAGTAGCCTCGGCCTAGCCTCGGGTGGGTGTTGGTGGTGATGACTGTAGTCTAATAGCCTCGGGTGGATGTTGGTGGTGATGACTGCAGTCTAGTAGCCACGGCCTAGCCTCGGGTGGGTGTTGGTGGTGATGACTGTAGTCTAATAGCCTCGGGTGGGTGTTGGTGGTGATGACTGCAGTCTAGTAGCCACGGCCTAGCCTCGGGTGGGTGTTGGTGGTGATGACTGTAGTCTAATAGCCTCGGGTGGATGTTGGTGGTGATGACTGCAGTCTAGTAGCCTCAGGTCCACTATGACTCTTGATATACTGTACGTAGTGACGACGGTAGCCTGGCTCGGGCTACCTTGTTTTACACCAATTATGACGACAACAGTCTAGCCATTGAACCATGTCCTCCAAGTGTACGTGTGGACGACAGCACAGACAAGGCTTGACTGTGTGTCTGTGGTGATCTCCCCACCATGTAACGCCTGTTACCACCAGCAGCTCACAAGACAACACCAAGTAAGATGCTGTTGCCAGTCTGTGCTAGTGCAAGTGGTACATGAGTCAGGCAGTGAAGCTTACTTATTACCTACAACGTGACATGAACCAGCTGGACACACACACACACACACACACACACACACACACACACACACACACACCGTTAATTATTATTAATATCATTATTGCACTGCCGTAGACATTCGTGTTTCTCAGCGCTCCTACAGAATAGCCTGAGGGAGGGGAGGGGGGGGGGTCAACATTCGATACCCATCTCCCCCTCCCCCCTCCCAGGCCTTCCTACCGACTTACAAACTAGTTCCAAGATTTGTTGATCAAAAGTGTCAATTTCAACCAGAAAAACAATTGAAAACAATAACTGAATAAACATGGTGCTGAGACAATGAGGCGGACAGTGGAAACTCGGGCTGTTACCAAGTCCATGTTTACGACATAGTGACTAGGGGGGAGATGGCTGCCGTACCTACCGTGAGAACCAACCTGTGAGGCGGCCTACAACCACGTGTTCCCCCCTACAACACCAGCAGGGAGGCGGCCTACAACCACGCGTTCCCCCTACAACACCAGCAGGGAGGCGGCCTACAACCACGTGTTCCCCCTACAACACCAGCAGGGAGGAGGCCTACAAACACGTGTTCCCCCTACAACACCAGTAGGGAGGCGGCCTTCAACCACGTGTTCCCCCTACAACACCAGTAGGGAGGCGGCCTACCACCTCGTGTTCCCCCTGCAACACCAACAGGGAGGCGGCCTACCACCACGTGTTCCCCTACAACACCAGCAGGGAGGCGGCCTTCAACCACGACTTCCCCCTACAACACCAGCAGGGAGGCGGCCTTCAACCACGTGTTCCCCCTACAACACCAGTAGGGAGGCGGCCTACCACCTCGTGTTCCCCCTGCAACACCAACAGGGAGGCGGCCTACCACCACGTGTTCCCCTACAACACCAGCAGGGAGGCGGCCTTCAACCACGTGTTCCCCCTACAACACCAGCAGGGAGGCGGCCTTCACCCACGTGTTCCCCCTGCAACACCAGCAGGGAGGCGGCCTTCACCCACGTGTTCCCCCTGCAACACCAGCAGGGAGGCGGCCCTCACCCACGTGTTCCCCCTACAACACCAGCAGGGAGGCGGCCTTCAACCACGTGTTCCCCCTACAACACCAGCAGGGAGGCGGCCTTCAACCACGTATTCCCCCTGCAACACCAGCAGGGAGGCGGCCTTCACCCACGTGTTCCCCCTACAACACCAGCAGGGAGGCGGCCTTCAACCACGTGTTCCCCCTACAACACCAGCAGGGAGGCGGCCTTCAACCACGTGTTCCCCCTGCAACACCAGCAGGGAGGTGGCCTTCACCCACGTGTTCCCCCTACAACACCAGCAGGGAGGCGGCCTACAACCACGTGTTTACTCTACAGCACCAAATTATCAGTAACTCACACATAACCTGTATGTTAACTCCATGTTTCTTTTTTGTACTGAAAGTTTTGTTTAGCAATCTTACTCCCAAATGCCCCTGATAACTAATACTGTTGGTCATTATTTCGTCTAGTAGGTCATTATTTTGCTGCTGTCGTTTTCAATAAACCCTTAATTATTATTATTATTACTCACACAGACACACACACACACACACACACACTCTACTACTACTACTACTACTGCTACTACTACTTTTTTTTTTTTTTTTTTTTTTTTTTTTTAATACGTGGTCTCCAGCCTCCCCCAATAGCCACACCTTCGCCACCATTTATTTACCTTAATATTAAATATCCTAATACATAAGAAGCTATCCTATCTGTGTTAAATTAGTTGAGCCGCAGATCCATGCCGCATTCAGTGACTGTAGCCTCATAGTCAATATCTGCAGCAGTTGTCGGAGTAGGGGCAGAAGCTCTCGTTCCCCTGAGGCAGAGCAAAGCCGACCGAAGGAGAGAGAAGGACAGTCGACATCTCATCCAGGCTGTGACATAACTTCTGGGCTGCTGCTTCTGTTCGGAGATCAGCTCCGCGAGTCTGGCGTAGAAACATCTTGCACTTGGGCCCATCCCACCAGAGGTTGTGAACACTAGAGGAGTGAAGCTGCCTTGATCAACATTTTGAATTCTCTCCCCATATGCCCTTCTCTTGTCGTTCTCGTTCCTCCTATGCGCAGCATCGAGAGCTAGGTTACGGTGACAAACGGCCATGGGATCAAAAATCCTGATGTCGAAGAAAGCTCGCTGTCCCCGCGTCCAGAATCCTCGAGCACTGACGTCCACACGGGCTTCGTTAGATGTGTTTGAAGTCCTGTGTTGGAGGATCTCGCCATCCAGTAGAAGGAGGGTCGATTCTACCATGACGTCCCGGCAGATTTCCTTCAACATATTTGCTGTGAGATCCCTTACCTCGTCATGCCTCATGCATATGAAGCCCCCCTTCTTGCAAACCATGGCGTGATCGCCATCATAGGAATAGCCACACACGCATTGGGAGGGCAAACCATCTACTGGCCAACCGTACCTTAGAGCAATGGCATCTGTAAATTCTTGTTTGTTAAGGCTGAAACCATTTGCCCTTATCGGTAACGTAGTTAACCAGTTCGAGGCGCCCACCTCCTGCGCTATAGCTACTTTTTTTGTCAACTTTTCTGGAACCTGCAGCAATAGTTGCTGCAACATGTCATTTTGGCAGTGCTGCCGATCTGTTGTAATGGACCTACGGATCTTATTAACTTCGCTGGTGTCCACTTCCCTTGTTGCATTCTGGGCTATTATGTGGTCAGTGAGGGCTGCCGTGAGCTTAAGTGAATTTTGATGTTCAGAGTCAGCAATCTCCTCTGGATTAGTTAGTCCCATCCCTCCCAGTCTTGGTGGAAGTGCAAGAAGTGTTCTTTCTACCTCCCCCAATAGCCACACCTTCGCCGCCATTTTATTACCTTAAAATTAAATATCCTAATACATAAGTAGCTACCCTGGCTGTGTTGAGTTAGTTGAGCCGCAGATCTATGCGGCATTCAGTGACTGTTGCCTCATAGTCAATACGTGCAACTGTTGTCGGCTTTGGGGCCGATGCTCTCGGTCCCCTGAGGCAGAGCAAAGCAGACCTAAGGGGAGAGAAGGACCGTCGACATCTCATCCAGGCTGTAACATAACTTCTGGGCTGCTGCTTCTGTCCGGATAGCACTTCCGCGAGTCTGGCGTAGAAGCATCTTGCAATTGGTCTCATCCCACTAGAGGTTGTGAACACTAGAGGAGTGAAGCTGCCTTGATCAACGTTCTGAATTCTCTCCCCGTATGCCCTTATCTTGTCGTTCTCATTCCTCCTGTGTGCAGCATCGAGAGCTAAGTTACGGTGACACGTGGTCATGGGATAAAAAATCCTGATGTCGAGGAAGGATTGCTGTCCTCGCGTCCAGAATCTTCGAGCACTGACGTTGGATGTGTTTGAAGTCCTATGTTGAAAATTCTCATCGAGTGGGACAATGATCCAGCTATGATACAATGATATGAGTTATTAAGATTTCGCCTTCGTGGGTGAGCTCTGAGGTGACTACAGAGACCGATATGGGACCGGCAGGGTCGTTCACAGATGTGGCAAGTTTGAGGGGATACAGCTAGTGCGGGAGGAGCAGCGGCAACGTCTTTCCGGCACTAACACTTATCTCCCTCGGTGTGCAGTCAGACTAACTCGAAAGTATTGACACCTTCTCGTGTGGTGCTCCTCTGAGCAATACAGTGTGGGGTAAGCGATTCCCAGGTGAGGGGGTCGATTTGGCACTTTTCAGGTTTGTCTTAAGACTATCCCTATATCTTTTCCGTTGCCTGCCAGCGTTACGTTTACCATTCGTTAAGTAACTGAAATGTAGCTGCTTTGGCAGTCTACTGTCGTCCATGCCGGTAACCTGACCAGTCCAACGTAGTTGTTCATGGATAATGGTAGCCTCGATGCTCCTACGGTTGGTGTCAGTGAGAATACTGGCATTTGTTTTCTTGGATTCCCAGGGAACTCGAAGGATGGAAGGTAGACTACGTTGGTGAAAGTTTTCAAGTGCCTTGAGGTGCCTCCTGTATGTGATCCATGTCTTGCTCTCATATAACAGCTGAAGACACGGGAATGGAGTCTGCCAAAGGCTTGAGATGCAGATGTGATCCGATGTTGAATCTCTTCATCAATATCCGCGGTGGTGGACAGGTGGGAGCCGAAATACTGAAAGTGGGTAACATTACCTGGATAGATGGTGGAGGTGTGGCTGAACCAGGAGCAGGCTTGGCTGAAAAAGACTGAGTCTTATGTACATTCACCTCAAGGCCGAAGTGTACATATACATCTGCATAGGTGTTAAGGATCTCCTGTAGGTCGTGTTCAATGTGAGCAACAAGGGTGAGGTCGTCTGCATACTGAAGTTCAGTAATGGAAGCTGTGGACACCTTTGTTCCAACCTGGAGTCGTCTTATGTTGAAAAGACCCTTTAACCGGTACTGGATGTCCACTTCGCCGGCTAAATTGGCACTGGCACAAGTAAGGAAGGCAGCCAAGAAAATGGAAAAGAGAGTTGGTGCCAGTACACATCCTTCTTTTACCCCCATTTGGATGGAGAGGAACTCAGACTGGGTGCCATTGTATAGGACACTGCCGTTCATGCCATCGTGGAGTTGCCTCACAATGGTGATGAATGTTGGTGGGCAGCCAAAACGGTTAAGGATTCGCAAGAGATCCATTGTTCATATAAATATTGACGATGGAGGCAACTTTAAGAGTTTGTGGGATTTCCTCCTTTCCCATACATTCTCCAGGAGAGAGTGGAGATGGCTTATAAGCAGAGGTCCTCCTGCTTTATACACTTCGGCTGGAATTCCATCATGCACCGAGGCTTTGTTATTTTTCATCTGTTTGATGACAGTAGCTACCTCATCAAGGGATGGAGGATAGCTGGGTAGTCAGGACATCCGCATCGGTCTTTCGGTTAAGCAGCGAATGGTAGTGCCCTTTCTAGTGCCGATGGATGCCTTCTTCATCTTTAATTAGGGAGTTACCATCGGATGAGCGGAGGGGGTGCTGCACCGTTAGTATTTGGCCCATAAAATGTTTTGGATGGAATTTAAAAATTTGTGCAACTTGTGTTAATCTGCAATTATTTTGCTAGGCTGCCACTTTCTTCTTGCGGAATTTATCAGCTTTGGTCCGAGACTGAGGGTTGTTCTGCCAGTCAGTTAAAGTCGCACGCTTACCATTGATGAGTACAATGATTGCCGGGTCATTTTCATCAAACCAGTCCTGGTGTATTTTTTCGATCTGGCCGAGGGTCACTTTGTAGGTATTTGTCATGACAGTGTTGAGAATATCCCATTCGGCACAGGGATTTGGGTTGTTGTTGTCCGGGTGTTTATCAGCCCATGTTATAGCTGCTCTCTGAAAACATGTGCTACCGTTAGATCCTCCAGGCGCTTAGTGTTAAAACTTCTTCTCGAGGCTTGTTGCCTTTGCCATTTTGGGGTGACGTGAAGTTAGAGTTTGGCACTGACGAGCCGATGATTAATTTCCCAATGGTCTGAGCCTCACATGTCTCGGGTGATGAGGACATATCGGCGATCTCTTACTGGTGATATTGAGGCTGTGTGCAGCACACTTGCTGAGGAGGAGTAGGCCATTGAGATTACACTTGCCTACTCTGCTTCTCCCTATGGTTCCCTGCCATATGTCAGCATCTCTGCCAATCCTGGCATTGAAGTCACCAAGGAGCACAGCCTTATCTTCTCTGGAGATAGAAGTTAGCACTCTGTTAAGGTCGGTGTAAAAGACCTCCTCGATGTCATCCTCTGTATCCAGTGATGGGGCGTATGCACTGATGAAGAAGGCATGACATGAGTAATTCAGTTGGACTTTGAAGCGTCATGAGGCGCTTGTTGAACCTAACAGGCATTTCAGTTAACCTATTGGCGAATTGCAAAGCCAACTCCGTAAATGCAATTTCTCACCAAAACAGGATTACCCTTCCAGAAGAAGGTATAGCCAGGGGGATGGCCCAATTCAGCGCCGCCAATTCAGCGCCGCCGTTTCAGCGCCAGCCCATTTCAGCGCCAGACTATTCAGCGCCGAGACCTTTCAGCGCCTGTGCGTTCCGTTCAACTCAGAAGCTATCTGTCTTTCATTAACGTGGTATAACACTGTATACTACACTTGATTTATATTATGTTGTATTCAACTTATTAATATTTGGTTAGGTTAGGTTAGGTTAGGTTAGGTTAGGTTAGGTTAGGTTAAATCAACCAATCCAATAAATATGTATGATTCTTTGAAGAAATTATTGATTTGGTGGCGCTGAAACGGTGGCGCTGAAACGGCGGTGCTGAAACATCGGCGCTGGAATGGCGGCGCTGAATCGTACCCTACCCATAGCCAGACCCTCATTCTGTGAGTTGACCCTCGTCTAGGAGCCGCGGCTTCCTAATGGCTGCTATGTTGATGTTATACCTAGACAGTTCTTTTGCCAGAAGGGCGGTTCTTCTTTCAGGACGCTCACTTGTGCCAGTATTGAGAAGGGTCCTGAAATTCTATGCAGTAACTATAAGAGGTTGTATAGTTTGATTTTGTTTTGATCTGTGATTATGATTATGTTTTCGACTACTTTAGGATGTGGTTTCCCAGTCAGGTTGTTTTTTAGGCAGGCTATGTTGAGGGCACCTTTTCTAGCCCCCTCCCCATGTGTGAGCAGAATGGCTCCTGGAGAGGGCTGCTCAGTCACACAGACAGGATCTGATTGCATTGTTGCCTAGATCCCAGTGCATAATCGACCACCTTATCTATGCCGCCCATGAGCAGAGTTGTGACTAGAAACTCCCAGCAGTGATCTCTGCCTGTCCCCGTCGCCACTCGTCCGGCGCCATAAGATTTTTGGGGGTATAGGGGTTTTGATGATCATGAAAAGTATGATGAGCTGGATGATGGCTGCACATAAGTTGATTTTTGTGGTGAGATAGGAATGCTGACTGCAACCACACGTCTTGACTTTCCCTTTTCCTGATCCATTGGGGAGAGGGAGCGTTGCAATGGACTGCCAATAGCTCAGTTTGTTGGGTTTCGCCTGGGTAGCCTATCCATCATGCATTGCCTTCATTCGCCGGTGTAGTCGTTGGGTTCCCGTGCTGGTCACCTCTTCCGTCTATTCTTCCGTTGGGGTCTTACTGGAGCTCTGGAAGCAAGTCTGCCTGATACGGGGCTCCACCATAGATTTTTAGTTCGGGGTTTACTCCCGTAGCCTTATACCTACCAATGTTAATCCATAACGCAGCGGGGCAGTGGATAGTAGGCGCCAGGACGTGTCCACATGCAGATGGGCCTATGCGCCGTCCCTCTGGGCCCACTGCTGCTCCGAGATCTCGTGCTGGTCTAGCCTGGGCCCACGAGACACCCAGTTACCGTGTGTTGCCATGAGGAGGCGCAGCAGGAGTCTTGATGGTGAAGAAGCTGTGTTCTGGCAGGGGAGGACTTAAGCAAGGCTGCATCCCTGTTTACCATGAGGGGTAGCCATTACACACACACACACACACACACACACACACACACACACACACACACACACACACACACATACACACACACACACACACACACACACCTCATCACATCCAGAGCCACTACAAGCTGTACGTCGCATTTGCATGACAGTGAAAAATACTTGATCACCCGTATATGGCAATCTAGTTTTCCGCAATGAGAACTTTTAACCCGGGAGAAAGAGGAGGAGGAAAATAAAGAAGAGAAGAGAAGGGATAGAAGAAGTTTAGTAGAAGGAGGAGGAGACTCTTAAATACATTCCCTTGCATGTGGATTTTTTCTAATAAACACATACCCTATTTTTTTAACAGTCAGCAAACTGTAAAACTTCACCAATAGCACAGATATAATAAGCTTACTCTTAGCTGAATGGGCAGATGGGAGTGAGAGAGGATTTACACAGATAATAAAAGCACTAGTTAAGCTTCTGAATTCCTGCTTTTGTTTTCGCAATATAGAAAACAAGAGTAGAATATATAAATAATTTCTACACAGACTTATTTTTACAGTGAAATCTCTATTTAATGGACTATAATGGAGAGGAAAGGACGTTATATCAAGGTCCCTATTAGATGTGAAACCTCCATATAACGGATTAATGTATATGGAAAGAAAAGTTCGTTTTATGGAGTTTTCACTATACAGAGTTTCACAAATTGTTGAGGATTAGTCACCCTAACCTAACCTAACCTAACCTAACCTAACCTAATACACACTGGTAGCAATAGGATGCCTAATCTTCATGTGAAATAAGACTCGTACATTAAGGATTCATAAGCCCTTGACCACTGTACATAGACAGTTCAAGAAGCAAATAACAGACGTGTGTGATTGTGTTTTGTTTCTTGTATTTATTGCGTAATAGATATGTAAATAGATGCAGCTAGTGATGAAAATAATAGGAGGTGTAGTGGCGGAGTAGAGAGTGTAATCCTACTTCCTGTGTTGTTGATTTGGCGGAGTCCGGGGCACCCTTAGTCGGCCCAGGTGTGAATGGGTACCGATTCTTTCTCTCTAGAAATTTATATATGGAGAGGATAGATAGGAAACAATGCTATCTATCTATCTATCTATCTATCTATCTATCTATCTATCTGTTCTCCAATATTCAAAGCTGATTGAAAACTAAATCTGTGTGTGTGTGTGTGTGTGTGTGTGTGTGTGTGTGTGTGTGTGTGTGTGTGTATTAAATCAGCAGCTCCTTCCTGTCGCTTTCTATACTCATTTTACATCACATTTCCTTTGTATTTCCTCCCTTCACTAAGAGAGAGAGAGAGAGAGAGAGAGAGAGAGAGAGAGAGAGAGAGAGAGAGTCCCGGTGTTCACTTCTCACGTAAACACACAACAAATAAAGAAGTTAATCTGGTGGCCTCTGTCTGTCTTCTTCTTATTACAGTATATATAGCAAATGGCACAAAGAAACTTCCCTATAGTTTCACTCTGCCTGGGGATTGAACCCTGTACTACTCTCTCGCCTCGCAAGTGAGTGGTCCCAGGTTCGATCACCGGGCAGAGTGAAACTATGGGTAAGTTTCTTTATGCTATTTGCCTCTGTCTACCCAGCAGTAATTGGGGACCTGGATGTTAATCGATTTACCGATTGTGTTCCGGGGTAATGGTTAGCCAGTGCAGATGGCAAGTTGTCCGGTCTTCTCGGACTATTCCTTGACACTGGGTCATGCAGCTCGTTAATTTAGGGTGTAATTGTTGTGTTGACGACAGCTTCTACACCATAACCACTGGGTCATGCAGCTCGTTAACTCAGGGTGTGGTTGTTGTGTTGGCGACAGCTTCTACACCTTAAACACTGGGTCATGCAGCTCGTTAACTCAGGGTGTGGTTGTTGTGTTGGCGACAGCTTCTACACCTTAAACACTGGGTCATGCAGCTCGTTAACTTAGGGTGTGGTTGTTGTGTTGACGACAGCTTCTACACCTTAGACAAATTCTAGCCTAGGTGGCCCTTGGGTCGGCCATCCTTGTACACGAGGGGCAACCATTATGTATATTTATTTATTTTATTCTACACAGATCAATACGTATTTTTGGCTACTGTTTATCAAGCATATAGCGAGTTATATATTGTTCAACGCGAGCTCATCATGTTCAGTAGTTAAATAGTTTGTGTTCAGCTGAAGAATATGTTCAATGTTAATAGTATTTATAAGAAGCCAGAATAGATACCCTTGTGAAGCTTATATTATGAATTACTTATATTGATGTTTACTTAAGACAATTCTGCTTCTATGTCAAGTAGAATAATAAACTTGTATTATATTTCTATCATAAATCTTTTCAATAAAGTGAATGTTTTCTCGGTGACTATTTCTTACCCTTTGTTCACTGATGTGTCTACCTGTCTACCTGTCTACCTGTCTATCTGTCTACCTGTCTACCTGTCTATCTAATCTATCTAATCTATCTATCTATCTATATAATCTATCTATCTATCAAATCTATCTAATCTATCTATCTATAAAGCTAACAGAAACCACAGGAGGAAAAAGAGGGGGGTGGAGGGGGTGAGAGGTGAAGGAGGAGGAGGGGGGGGGGGGCAGAAGTCAAGGCAAATGCCAACAAGGCTGGCGGAACCCTCATTAACGTGGGTTTATTTCGACTGGCCTCAGGGAACAAGTAGGAGACATGTTTTAATCCTCTCCCTCCCTTACTCCCTCTCTTCTCCCTCACTTCCCCTCTTTACCATCTCTCTGTTTGTCATCTTTATCCATCCCGTTTCACCCTTCCCCTTCTTCACCATTATCGTCAATCACATCTCTTACCTGCGGTCTCCCGTTAATTGAGTCTTTTGAACGGTGGAGAGAGATGAAGGAGAGATAATGAAGCACCAGGAGAGAGATTACAGAGATTACAGAGAGATAATGAGCAGATTGAGAGGCAGTCGTCGCTTTGGCATTCTCTCTCTCTCTCTCTCTCTCTCTCTCTCTCTCTCTCTCTCTGAATCAAGCATCACCACAGCTAATCATGTCTTGCCTCTGCAGTATAGAAGCATTTATCGTAGTTTTCGAAGACATAAATTGTACATTCCCGACACATTAATTCAGCTTTGAGAAATTAATTTATTTCTCAGACATAAATTCTTCTATTTTTTGGTAGACATAAATTTTAGGGGATGTCATGTTAACTCTACTGACACCAAATTATCTACAGGAAATAATTAAAATTGATTCAGGGAACATATACTGAGTAGGGCAGGGTAGGTTACTGTGGGTACTAGGGTAGGGTAAGGTAGCATGGGTTAAGGAAAGGTAGGTTAGGTTAGGTTAGCTCAATCTAAGTTAGATAAGGTTAAGGTAGGTTAGGTGAAGTTTGGTTAAATTAGATTAGGTTAGCGTAAATTAAATTCGATTAGCGTTACGGTGATGAATCTTCAGGTGAAATAAACTAGGGTGTCTAATCTTCAGGTTAAGGTTACAAACTTCGTGAACTAATTTGGATAATGCCTGAAAGACTCTGTTCTGGTCGGAGGAAGAAAATTCTTGCCTCATTACGGCATATTTTACCACAATTCCCGTCAATCCAGTATAGTTTAAGCTCCCAGTCACTTGGTTAGAGTGGAGTACACATCGTCTCACAGGAAGATTATGCCCGTCCAGTTGGTCTTGGATAGTGGGGGGGGGGGGGGGCGATGGGGCCAAGGCAGGGGGTTGGACCAAAGCAGGGGAGAAGGGGAGAGGCCAAGGCAGGGTAGAGGGGGAGAGGGACCAAGGCAGGTGAGAGGCCAAGGGAGGGAGGAGGGACAAAGGTAGGGGGAGAGACCCAAGGCAGGGGGGGGGGGAGACCAAGGCAGGGAGGAGGGACCAAGGCAGGGGAGAGGCCAAGGCAGGGGAGAGGGGGAGAGGGACCAAGGCAGGGGAGCGGCCAAGGCAGGGGGAGAGGGACCAAGGCAGGGGAGAGGCCAAGGCAGGGGGGGGGGGGAACCAAGGCAGGGAGGAGGGACCAAGGCAGGGGGGGGGGAGACCAAGGCAGGGGAGAGGCCAAGGCAGGGGGGGGGGGGGAACCAAGGCAGGGAGGAGGGACCAAGGCAGGGGGGGGGGAGACCAAGGCAGGGAGGAGGGACAAAGGTAGGGGGAGAGACCAAGGCAGGGGGGGGGGAGACCAAGGCAGGGAGGAGGGACCAAGGCAGGGGGGGGGGGGGTAGACCAAGGCAGGGGAGGGGGTTAAAGACCAAGGCAGGGGGAAGGAACCAAGGCAGGGGGGAGGGACTAAGGCAGGGGGAAGGAACCAAGGCAGGGGGGATGGGCCAAGGCAGGGAGAAGGCAGGACCAAGGCAGGGTCAGGGAGGGTCAGGGAGGGTCAGGTGACACAGTGTTCCTTTGTCAGTACAGAGAAAGATAGGGGGAGGGGCAATGAGTTCCCTGTCCAGCTTAATAGATCGTAAACAATTGCCGGTAGAATGATTCCTCAACCTGGGGAGACACTAAGTAGGTTAGGTGAGGCTTAGGTGAGGTTAGGTTAGGTTAGGTTAGGTTAGGTTAGGTTAGGTTTAGGTGAGGTGAGGTTAGGTTAGGTTTAGGTGAGGTGAGGTTAGGTTAGGTTTAGGTGAGGTGAGGTTAGGTTAGGTTTAGGTGAGGTGAGGTTAGGTTAGGTTAGGTTTAGGTGAGGTGAGGTTAGGTTTAGGTGAGGTGAGGTTAGGTTAGGTTTAGGTGAGGTGAGGTTAGGCTAGGTTTAGGTGAGGTGAGGTTAGGTTAGGTTTAGGTGAGGTGAGGCGAGGTGATGACACTCTCGCCACAGACTGATATGAATGATATTTTTTGTACCAGTAATTTATAGCTAAACCTATAGTCCAACTGATAAGTCTATAATAAATAATAATAAAACAATCTAATTCAATCCCCTTATCAATTTTCCTATCACCCTTTAGCCGTCTGTTGTATATCTTCTTTATCTCTCTCCCTTATCTCTGAGGGAAGAGAGAGATAAGGAAAGACGTAGGAGGAGATGGCAAAAGTATGAGTAGAGACTGGGAGAGAAAAAGTGGCTCTCTCTCTCTCTCTCTCTCTCTCTCTCTCTCTCATATACTTTTGTGTATGTATGTGTTTGAAAGAGAGAGATAATCCCACAACCAAAACACACACACACACACACACACACACACGCGGGATCAAGAAACATGAGGGTAAAAACAATCAACCTGACTCAAACAAACGGCGTCAATCAACACCTTAATGACTAGAGTGATGGTACCTGCTGACCTACCTGCTGACATACCTGCTGACCTACCTGCTGACCTACCTGCTGTTATACCTGCTGACCTACCTGCTGTTATACCTGCTGACCTACCTGCTGACCTAACTGCTGACCTACCTGCTGTTATACCTGCTGACCTACCTGCTGTTATACCTGCTGACATACCTGCTGACATATCTGCTGACCTACCTGCTGACCTAACTGCTGACCTACCTGCTGTTATACCTGCTGACCTACCTGCTGTTATACTTGCTGACCTACCTGCTGACCTACCTGCTGACCTACCTGCTGTTATACCTGCTGACCTACCTGCTAACCTATCTGCTGACCTACCTGCTGACCTACCTGCTAACCTACCTGCTGACCTACCTGCTGACCTACCTGCTGACCTACCTGCTGTTATACCTGCTGACCTACCTGCTGACCTACCTACTGACCTACCTGCTGTTCTACCTGCTGACATACCTGCTGACATACCTGTTGACCTACCTGCTGTTATACCTGCTGACCTACCTGCTGGCCTACCTGCTGACCTACCTGCTGGCCTACCTGCTGACCTACCTGCTGACCTACCTGCTGACTTACCTGCTGACCTACCTGCTGACCTACCTGCTGACCTACCTGCTGTTATACCTGCTGACCTACCTGCTGACCTACCTGCTCACTTACCTGCTGACTTACCTGCTGACCTACCTGCTCACTTACCTGCTGACCTACCTGCTCACTTACCTGCTGACCTACCTGCTGTTCTACCCCGTGACCTACCTGCTGACTTACCTGCTGACCTACCTGCTGACCTACCTGCTGACCTATCTGCTGACCTACCTGCTGACTTACCTGCTGACCTACCTGCTGACCTACCTGCTCACTTACCTGCTGACCTACCTGCTGTTCTACCCCGTGACCTACCTGCTGACTTACCTGCTGACCTACCTGCTGACCTACCTGCTGACCTATCTGTTGACCTACCTGCTGACTTGCCTGCTGACCTACCTGCTGTTCTACCTGCTGACCTATCTGCTGACCTACCTGCTGTTCTACCTGCTGACCTACCTGCTGACTTACCTGCTGACCTACCTGCTGACTTACCTGCTGACCTACCTGCTGACCTACCTGCTGATTTAACCTATTGACTACATTGATTTAACCCGTTGATTATAATGACTTAACCTCACGAGAACAATGACTTAACCCCACGAGAACAATGACGTAACCTAACGAGTACAATGACTTATCCCCACGAGAACAATGACTTAACCTCACGAGTACGATGACTTAACCCCACGAGTACGATGACTTAACCTCACGAGAACAATGACTTAACCTTACGAGTACAATGACTTATCCCCACGAGTACGATG
>CAUDMG010001872.1:560000-577500 GCA_958450375.1 Homarus gammarus
ACACAAAGAAATACATCATATTCATTAACAGCTATAAATGTATAGAGGTCAGATTCATATGGGTAATGTCACTGTTCACTGCCATGCAGGACAGAGGTTCGTACACAAAGAGATGCATCATATTCATTGACAGTACATATACATATATGTACACACACACACACACACACACATATACATACATATACATATATACATACACATATACATGTACATACATATACAGACACGCACACATACATACATATATGTCGGTCAGATTCATGTGGGTAATGTCACTTTTCACTGCCATACAGGACAGAGGTTCGTACACAAAGAATGCATCATATTCATTGACACTATATGTAGGTCAGATTCATGTGGGTAATGCCACTGTTCACTGCCATGCAGGACAGAGGTTCGTACATAAAGAAGGAAATACATCATATTCATTAGCAGTATATATAGGTCAGTGGATCACATACATTGGAGTCATATTCTAAATTGAAGACTAATCAGTGTGGGCTAGCAAATTTGGGATAAACAGCAAGAATGTCCTCAAGCACACCTGATTCAATGAAGTAATTACATAGTTCAAGATACAATAAGTCAGGTGGCCTGAAGTCTTTGACAGTGTCACATTCAATAATATAGTGTTCAAGTGTATGCTTTAAAGGCTTATCACAAAGTTTACATGCTGAGTGTTCCGGTATGGGTACAGCGTTACGAACGTGCCAGACGTGTCTGTATCCTAGCCTAATTCTGGCCACGACTACATCACATTGTCTGGTTCTGTCCTTATGCTGGCCATACCGGTACCTCTTGTCACAAAATTTGTCATATTTACTAATGCTACAACTGTCAGGTCTCTCTGCATTTCTCACTTCTTCTAGATCAGAGTTCATGATTCTGACTTGAATGTTTTTAATTACAGCATTGGACAGACCAAGGTCACGGTCAACATTTTCTTTCTTACATGCCTCATTGGCCAGTCTATCAGCACGGTCATGATACCTGATTCCAACATGGGACGGAATACACACAAATTCGATACGAAAGTTGTTCTCATTGGCAGTTATCACATTCCTTTTAATACCACATACAACTTTAGACATAGAGCCTGACGGGCTGTTCATTGATTTCAAAGCACTTTGAGAGTCACAGAATATCACCCCACCTCCATTTTCTTTGAGGTAGTCTGTGGCTAAGTAGATTCCAGTTAGTTCAGTTTGTGTTGTGCTGGCCCAGTTGTTCAGCCTTTGTTTGTTTGACACTATTATCTCTTTTTATTTATATATTACAATTGCACAGCCTGTTCTACCTGTGTTTGTCTGCACAGAACCATCAGTAAAAGCATAACATTCACTTGATTTAATACTCTCTATGTGTCTGTTAATAGTTTCTAGTGTGACACATCTCACCACATCGGTGTTTAACATTTGCTTACTACCAACAGGAGTGTAATTAATAGGAACTGATATGTCCAGCCAAGGAGGAATGGCATTAATAGGTTCGTCTGGGGTGATTGGGACATTCAGTTTCAAGAGATCTGCAACACTTTTATGAAGCCACGCCCCAAAGAGAGTCTTTTGTGGAAGGTTGGCGAGATGGTCGGGATTACTTAGATAGAACATCAACTCAGTTTGAGCTGTAGTTTGAGAACCATTGTTCTTCAAAACTTTGACACAAAACATGGTATAAAGTAGAGCTATCCTCTCAGATAGGGAGGGCAGTCCGAGCTCTTTCCTCATGTTTACAATTCTGGTTGATTTTGGGCAACCTAGGATGATGAGCATGGCTTCATTTTGCACTACCTCAAGGCTGTTGAGTTGTTTAGGCGGAATAGTCACAAGATGGAGAGCATGATAGTCAACTACAGAACGAATGAAGTGAAGATAAAAAATACGAGCATAGGTGATGTTAATTCCATAGCCCTTGCCAACAAGGGTTCTGAGGGGCTTAATGCACTGCATTAGTTTGTCAAGAAGGTTGCTGACAAAGTTTGCATCATTCACACAAATTCCAAGATATTTATAAGAGCTACATAGTTCCAAGGGCATGCTGTTAATGTTATAGTCAAGAGGCAGAGGGTGAGCAGGACGAGGATTGAGGACCCTCGTTTTGTCAACAGATATTATGAGACGGCATTCAACAGTTCTCCGAGCAAATACATCCAGCAAGGCTTGGAGCCTGAGTTTGGTTTGTGTCATAATGCAGGTATCATCAGCATAGCATATTACGGCTTCGCTTGGCTGAACTGGAATGTCAGCAATAAGCTTGTGCATCAGTATATTAAAGAGCATAGGACTTAACACTCCTCCCTGAGGCGTGCCCAGCTCAAATGATCTCATTCTGGTACTTTTAACTCCCCTAAACAGAACACTGGCATACCTGTTGGACAGATAACCCTTTATCCATGTCAGGAGGTTACCTTGTATGCCAAAATTAGCTAGTTGCTCAAGTATAATGTCTCTCTTAGCAACATCAAAGGCTGATTTAAGGTCTATGAAGGCTGTTTGTGTCTTATCTTTTGAGTGAACAAGATATTCTGCAAAGCATATCTGTGTGCTACGCCCGGGCATGAACCCGTACAGATTTGGGGCGAGTTTGTCTTTGACTTGAAACATGAGACGGTTTAGAACAACTCTTTCAAGGACTTTACGCATACAGGATGTAAGTGAAATTGGCCTGAAGTTTGGAGAATTAGCTTTAGGGATTGGAACTATGTTTCCATGAGTCCATGTCTTAGGCAGAATACCCTGTGTGAGGCTCATTTGATACAGGTCAAGCAGTGGATGGTTAGGGATCTCATTCAACAATTTCAGGGTGTTATAGGTTATGCCATCCTCACCAGGGGAGGATGACTCACCTTTCATTAGTGCTGTTGTTAGTTCGTGGTGCGTTATAGGAAACTGGTCGGTAAGGTCTGGTGAGGAACAGGCTATTTCAATATTGAAACCCCTATTAATGTGTAAGGTGTTAAGATATTGTGTATGTCAGGAGGCAGGAAAGTGATTTGTGACACACTAGACCATTGGTCTAATAGCATGTCAGCATATTCTGCAGGGCTGTGAAGAAGCTTGACTGGGGTGGGTGACTTGGTAATGGCTCTAATTTTGTTCCACATTTCTGCTAGAGTGGTTGTTCTATTAATCCCCTGTAAGAATTGTTCCCAATAGGTGTTTCTCACCTGATCTTTGAGTTCACGAAATTCTCTGTTAGCTTTGAGGAATGCCAAAAGGTTATCACTAGTTTTATTTTGCTTATAAGTGTTGGCAAGCTGTTTTACATTCTCTCCTTCTTTGGTGAGGATGGGGTCATGTGTCCACAGAGGTGGTTTAGTGCTGCCCCCCTTCCTCCTTGACTTAACCCAGGTGGTATAATATGTGGTAATGACATTTACAAGATCACAGCAAAATTCATCCACTGACCCAGGTATATATCCAGCATACCATTTGTGGATGTAGGCCTTGAAGTGCAGATTATCTGGGATATTAATTCTGAGCTTAGGATGGGGTTCACACTTGACATCAGCAACAGTGTACTCAGTAAGTATTGCATAATGATCACTGACTAGGTGGTCTGAGATGACCTTAGCCTTGACATTACTGTCTACTAGGTTATACCCAATCACATAATCAAGTCTGCCCCCCATCAGATGTGTCACTTTGTCTGTGTCGTATACAGTGATATTATGATTACACTGGGGAACACACTTTCGGTTGCATGAGTTCTGACACTTGATTCTGGTAGATTTGAGGTCACAGATTCTGAAAATGGCATTCGTTTGTGCAGATCAGGTCTAGTTTTGACTTAGTTCGAGATCTGGGTCTGTCTAAAAAGCTGTCAGAATTGTTGGCTTCACGGTTAAAAGATAAAAACTTGCTGAAAATAGACACAAAGGTAACATTCTTTTGCAACAGAGAAAAGAATCTCTTACAGTTCTTTGATTCTAAATTTGACTTCGTCTACTGTTGTGATATTTCTGGATTAGTCACCGCGATGGGAGCTCCAGGTTATGATCCGAAAGAGTGGCGCCTCTTTATAGATAGCTCTAAGCGGAGTCTGAAGTGTGTTTTATTACATATAGGCAACATCTTTGGCGCAATACCCATAAGACACTCAGTACACCTGAAAGAAAAATATGAACACATCAAAACGGTTTTGGAGCTACTCAAATATGAAGAACACAAAAGGATCATCTGTGTTGATCTAAAAATGGTCAATTTTTTGCTAGGACAGCAAGGTGGGTATACAAAATTTCCTTGCTTTATCTGCCTCTGGGACAGCAGAGCCAAAGACAGACACTGGATTCAGAAGGAATGGCCAGTTAGGGAAAGCCTCAATGTTGGGGAAAAGAACATCATTTATGAACCCCTAGTGGAACGTGAAAAAATTGTTTTCCCGCCCCTTCACATCAAGCTGGGCTTTATGAAACAGTTTGTCAAGGCGCTCGATACTGACAGTGACTGTTTTAAGTATCTGTGTGAAGTGTTCCCTGGTTTAACGCTAGAAAAACTCAAAGCAGGTATTTTCGACGGCCCTCAAATTAGGACGCTGATTAAAGACCAAGCCTTCACTCAATCCATGACTGATGTTGAGAGAAATGCATGGGGAGCATTCGTTTAAGTTGTAAGGAAATTTCTTGGAAACAGGAAATCAGAGGACTATAAAAAGCTCGTTGAATCTTTGATGGAAAGTTTCCATGTGTTAGGTTGCAACATGAGCATTAAGATGCATTTCCTGAACAGTCATCTTGAACTGTTTCCGGCAAACTTGGGGGACGTGAGTGATGAGCAAGGTGAACGCTTTCACCAGGATATCAAAGTCATGGAAGACAGGTATCAAGGTCGCTGGGACATTCACATGATGGCGGACTATTGCTGGAGCATTCAGCGAGACTGCACTGAGAGGCGATATTCAAGACAGTACATTAAACGCAAGTTTGTGCCTGAATAAATCTGGCATAGTTCACAAAAGCAACTGATGAATCCAAAATATGCTTGTCAAGGTAAATAAAAGTAATTAAAGATTAATTCTACGTGTTTGGTAATTCCTCTCTGTGTGCTGGTTTAGATTTTTAGCAGTAGTATATGGTAGTCTAACTATATATAGTAGTAAATGGTAGGTAACTCACCGCAACAAAACTAGACCCGATAGAAACAAACCGGTGCCATATTTGAAATCAGTGACCTCAATTTACCCAGAAACAGGTTTCAAAATGTATGCAACTGACAAAAAGTTGAATTTTGTTCCCCAGTGTGATGTAATTCACGAACACCCTCCCATTAGAGTTACACTGGACATCACCGAGGACAGTGTGACGAGAGTTAAAGTCACCCATACACAGCAAAGCATTGTTACCTGATGGCTTTGGTAACACGTCCGCTCGCAGTTCATTGCACCGAACATAGATGTTATAGAGCGAAAATTGACTGTTTGCTGTCTTTCCAGTAAATTGTTGATAGTGTATACTTTCATCATTGTGAGTTTTAATCCATTTACAGACCAGACCATTCTTTACATAAGTGAGCAGGCTACTTCCTGCTCCACTATTATATGCTGTAAACCCAGCTATCCTGGGTGTAACTTTCTTCTGGGTGCTGGACGTGTAAGGTTCTTGTAAGCCAATTACATCAATATCAAAAACTTTAACAAACCATTATAGGTCATTAATTCTGCGATTAACACTCCGGATGTTCCATGAAATGAACCTAAGCGTTCGTGTTACTTTTCCCACCTTGAATTAGAGTAGAGAGTCGCACGCTGGCTTCATAGATCAGCCTGACCAATAAGCTGACCATTCCAATTTCTGTACCTCTGGATTTCCTGATAATGTTCTTCACAGCCCTTATTCCAGTAGGATTTTTATATGCGGGTTCCTTCATCAGTTCCGCGAATTCCTCCCCAGTAAACAATGGAAAACTTACAGGGTCATGAACAGTCTTCAGACCTGGGGCTATCATAGAGACCACGCTGGCAGTCTGGGGCTCATTCTCCCCATCCATGCTTCCATCACTATCAGTCTCGCTCTGGCTACTCACCCTCAAGTTGGCATCATTATGAGAGGAGGCTCCTTCAGAAGCTCCACTAACACTATCACTGTCATTGTTCACTGGTACACTTACTTGGCATCACTGAGTGGGACTGCTATTGTGGATGGAGGCGACCTCCCAGGACAACTGGGGTGCAAGGCCGTCACACTCTCCTCCCTGGACCTGGGACACTGCCCCCTGGGTGGGGAGGTGTTGCTGTTGATTTCAGGTGCTGGAGGCGACCCCGCAGTGTTGCTGTTGGCATCACTGAGTGGGACCGCTTTTGTGGGTGGAGGCGGGCTCCCAAGGCAACCTGGATGCCAGGCCGTCACACCCTCCTCCCTGCACCTGTAACACTGCCTCCTGGGTGAGGAGGTGTAGCTGTTGATTTCAGGCGTTGGAGGCGACCCTGTAGCGTTGGCGTCACTGAGTGTGACCGCTATTGTGGCTGGAGGCGGGCTCCCAAGGCAACCTGGATGCCAGGCCGTCACACCCTTCTTCCTGCATCTGGCACACTGCCACTCAAGTGGGGAGTCCTTCTCTCTCCCCTCCTGAGAGGCACCTTCCTTGATGGGGCAGCTGCTTGTCCTATGCATTCCTGCGCAAAAGCCGCAGGTGGCTGGCTTGTGACAGTATTTCGCCACATGATTGACCCCGAAGCAGTTGTAGCACACCACAGGGGGAGGAGTCCACCAACTGACGTTACTAGGGGTACCGTACGTGCTGCCAAAGAAGCAGTACTCCTCAGGAGGTGGTTCCTTCCTTTTCCAAACAATGATGATCCTACTAAGTTGTGCACCATCCTTATAAAGTCTTCTTGCTCTGTGGACGCCCTGAAGTGACAGAGCTCTCTTGGAGGGAATGCCCTTGGGGAATTGGGTGACAAGGTATTCCTTCATTTTTTGGGGTCGAACAGGTTCATCTCGCTTAATAAGCTGTATTGAGCCGACCTCTCCATCAATGAAGCGTTGGGTAGCATCCGTCTCCTCTCGGCCTACATACACAAAACGAGGGGTGTTACCTGGCACGACAACATTCAGCTTAGCCGTGCCATAATCCATATTCAGGGCAGTCAACCAATTAATCTTCATCAAATTGGTTGCGTTCTCGGGGAAGGCAAGGCGCATGTACTTAGCCCGGGGAGCAATGGGAGGGGGGGGGGGGATGCCCCTATTGGCTCTCCTCTGCTTCCTTCCCTGGGTCCTCATTTTGCGTTTCTGCTGACGTGTCTTAAACTTCTGAGAGCCAGCTTCAGTGTTGCCATGACTGTCCTCCTCATCTTCATCAAGGACATCGGCAGAGCGCCGTCCAGCGATGACTCCTGCCATGGTTAGATTTAGATGGAATCTAGGTCATATACACTGGGGCAGAGAGGCGATATGTAGGCCAGCGATGTCCTTAAGGACAAGGGGAGAGGGGAGCCTGACATCAACGGTGTGAGGGTAGGAGGGCCTCCTGGGAGCGGAGGGAGAGTGGTGTCGGGGGGGACTAAGGTAACAGGAGTATTCTCAGTTTATAAGCACTTTTATTACACTACACTTGTTCTTAATAGTATCTCTGAGAGAGGATTGAGTTGGAGTGAATTTTTACCAACATGGCCTCGGGTTCATTGGGATTCGAGGTGTTAGCAGGACACATGACTCTCAAAGGTTCAACAGGACTGAATCATCGAACCTGCTTTTACGACCCCACTGTGGGATTCAGAGGGGAGGGAGTGGGGGAGAGGGTGGTAGGGAGAGGGGAGGGAGTGGAGGGAGGAAAGGTGAGGGGGAGGAGAGGTGAGGGTGGGGTTGGGGAGGAGTGGGTAGGGGGGAGAGGGGGTGGGGAGGGTGGCTTGGGTGGACAGGGGGGGGAGAGGAGAGGGTGAGAGTGTACATTCATCTATCCATCTATCCCTCCCTACAGTCTATCCATCTATCCCTCCCTACAGTCTATCCAGCTATCCCTCCCTACAGTCTATCCATCTATCCCTCCCTACAGTCTATCCATCTATCCCTCCCTACAGTCTTTCTAACCACCCATCCACCTATCCCTACCTACCTACCTTCAGTGGGTCCATTCGTATCTTCAACCAATTTGTCACCGTCTCAAGTGAAATCCTAATTACGAGGAAAAAACCCAACTTACGGATGACTGAGAATCCAGGGCTTAAATTCTTACGAGCTCGTCCATTGTCTTTTTGTTATACGTAAGGTTAGGTTAGGTTGAGTTAGGTTAGGTTACCCCCCCCCCCCCCCCCCACTCCCCCAGGTAACGAAAGACAGGTTAAACCATCAAATGAAACAAACTAGAGAATGTATGAGTAGAGGAGGGAGGGAGGAAGGGGTAGGGGAAGGGGATGAGGAGGGAGGGAGGGAGGGAGGGGGAGGGGAGGGAGTGAGGGGAAGGGGAGGGGGATGAGGGGGAGGGCTGTGCTTGTGATCAAGGAACCCAAGACTCATACCAGGTTACAGAGCTTTCGCGTCGCCAAGTACGAATTGAAATTGAATTTTGCCTCGAATTGCAGCTAGTTTATTGTGCACCCATGCTCATCCTGTGAACGGTAGCACAATTAGGATTACAGAGTATAGGCCACAAAGGGTGTTTATCAGACCCAGGGATTTTGATATTATGGCAATGAGTGCTAGAGTATTTCCTTTACATTGGTTGTTTAAGTCGGTACATAGAATTTTTATTAGGTACTAGATGCCAAGTGTGGATACAGCCTTAGTATATCAGCTCTCTTGTCATCAGAGATAAAGTGCTGTGCCATTGTATACACAGTGTACTTGGATCTGTCTCTATAAGGTCCTATCTTTTCACAGTCTAAGACGTAGTGTTGGAGTGTGTGGCCTTATGTCTGGCCACACACTTTACATTTAGTTTTGTTCACAGCTGCCTGCGGGGCATACTGCCAGAGGTACTTATATCCTAACCTTAGTCTAGCGGTTACAACATCTTGTAATCTAATGAGCTTGTTACTTGCTCCATATACATGTTTTATTTGATACATCTCATCATGGTAAACAATGTATTGGCTAGTGCCTGTTTGCACTTGTCTTGTGGCTTCAAACTCATCAGTCAGATCTTTTCTAATTGCAGTTTTTAATGTTCTCTTTGACAGCCCCAGATTATACTCAACATTATCATTGTTGGACGTGAGTTTAGCTCAGGCATCAGCCCTATCATGTTCACTAATGCCTGTGTGAGAGGGGAGCCACAGCAGCTTGATCCTGATACCCCTGTCAACAAGACACATGTGCTTGTGTCTGGCTTCAGAGAGGGTGACAATCTGAGTTTAGGGTATCAAGAGTAAGTAGTGAGGATAAGGAGTCAGTGATGATGAGACTGTCAATAGCAATGTCTTCAGCAAGTTCAGGGTTGTGAGTATGGTAAATAGTTCAGTTTGTAGAGTGGATGCCCAGTTACTAATTCTAGCTCCTTTATTACATTACCGTTAGGCTGAGTCACAACGACAGCACTTCCAGCCCTCCTACAGACAGTGTTAAGAGAACCGTCAGTGTAAATGGTCTGTGACGAGCAAAACCACTGAGAGGATGGTTCTTGGCAGACTCTCATATAGAATCAGAGAACACATGGCTCCTAACATAAATGGCTTCACCCAAAGGTAAAAGTGTCCATAATTGCATTGCCAAGTACGAGCGTCTTGGTATAGTGATGGTGAAAATCAGACTGAGCTTACGAAGAGAGCGTGGAGCAGGGTGAGAGCAGATGCCAAGACGGTGGTGTGGTTTACGCCAATGTCTACGTGTGATAAACTGTAACCAGAGCTCTTTCCTTAATGGGGTCCTGAGGATGTAGGATTGGAATGAGGGGTGTGTGTTGGTGGTGAAGGATGATGATGAGGAAGGATGAAGAGTGTGAGGGGTAGGTTGAAGGTGGATGAGGTGTGTGTTGGTGTAGGATGACTCGTGGGGTCGTCAGAGTTGGTGGTGGTCATCACAGGTGGTGGTCGTCACAGGTGGTGGTCGCCACAGGTGGTGGTCGTCACAGGTGGTGGTCGTCACAAGTGGTGGTCGTCACAAGTGGGGGTCGTCACAGGTGGGGGTCATCACAGGTGGTGGTCGTCACAAGTGGTGGTCGTCACAGGTGGTGGTCGTCATAGGTGGTGGTCGTCACAGGTGATGGTCGTCACAAGTGAATGGTCGTCAAACATGAACGCAGCAGAGAGGTTCCTGAATTTTACATCAAGCTTCAGCAGCGTTTCTCACATTGCCGCATAATTGACCAGCTCACTCAGTGTGTGTGTGTGTGTGTGTGTGTGTGTGTGTGTGTGTGTGTGTGTGTGTGTGTGTGTGTGTGTTGGGGCCCTCAACCAAAGTAATAATATCTGTTGAACTTTGAACACTGAATGCCATAAATTTGATAAAAAACAGTAGAAAGGGAAAAAATCATCAGGTTCCTTTGATTTCAATTCACCTGTGTTAAAAGTTCTCACCTGTATTTGGTATATTCCATTATGATCTTCAACAACGTGTGTGTGTGTGTGTGTGTGTGTGTGTGTGATTAATGCGCCATATGTATGTATGTATGTATGTAGACTACGTTAAAGCATCAAACATGCCATCAATTCAGATCCAAAAATGGTTAGGTTAAGTTAGGTTAGGTTCCCGCTTAAGTGGCACTCATTAATAGATTCTTTACCTCGTCGACAATAGTGGTAGTGGAGGGACCCTTGTCTTAACGTGACATATTGACGGTGGAACTGTAAACTGCTGATGCTGGCCACGGAGGGGGGGGGGGGGGATAATACGTGCTCATTGGCCGACTTCTCTGGGTGATAATAGCCTCGACCCACACACACACACACACACACACACACAAGGACAAAACTTTCAAGAGGGGTACTTGGGGAAGTGAGTGGTTGCAGTTGTGGTCGAGGTAAGTGGAGACACACACACCACCACAGCCGGCCCTAGCGTGTTGCTGCTTCCTGACTGCAACTAACGTAATCTCTGTTGCCTACACTGTTGAGGGAGGAGGGGATGAGGGGGGGCAGGGAGTGAGGGGGGCAGGAAGCGGAGAAGAGATGGGGGCGGTGGCAGGGAGGAGGCACCAGTAGAGAGCACACACACACACACACACACACACGCACACACGACTCAACACCACCAAACTCGCCAAAATTACTCCCAGCTGCGACCAACCACGATAGATTCTGTATAATAAAAAAAAAATGGCCAAAAAAAACCCCCACACACACAATGGTCTTTACAATATAGAAATTAGTCCTTTGTTTTGCTGCAACTTTTGTGGGTTCATTGATTCTACGTTTATGTGGGAAGTTATTTACACCCTTGCCAAAAAATTTTATACTTGATATTATTCGTAAATTATTATTATTATTATTATTATTATTATTATTGTCTTTATTAATATTATGGAAGAAGAGGAAGAAGAAGAAGAAAAAGAAGAAGAAAATCGGGTGATGTAAAAGCCACATTATATTTACACGTATGTCTAACGAACACACGGATCTGACCAGAGAGAGAGAGAGAGAGAGAGAGAGAGAGAGAGGCGGTACAAAAACTAATAATAATGTCTCCCCCAGAAATTAATTATCATCCACATCAAAGACATATAAACACAGTTATATGGAGTAATTATTTTCTGGGGAGTGAGTGACCTACATATTGATCTTGGTGGCACCACTTGGCACTTGATCTTGGTGGCACCACTTGGCACTTGATCTTGGTGGCACCACTTGGTACTTGATCTTGGGAGCACCACTTGGCACCTGATCATGGTGGCACCACTTGGTACTTGATTTTGGTGGCAACACTTGGCACTTTATCTTGGTGGCACCACTTGGCACTTGATCTTGGTGGCACCACTTGGCACTTGATCTTGGGGGCACCACTTGGTACTTGATCTTGGTGGCACCACTTGGCACTTGATCTTGGGAGCACCACTTGGCACTTGATCTTGGGGGCACCACTTGGTACTTGATCTTGGTGGCACCACTTGGCACTTGATCTTGGGGGCACCACTTGGTACTTGATCTTGGTGGCACCACTTGGCACTTGATCTTGGTGGAACCACTTGGTACTTGATCTTGGGAGCACCACTTGGCACTTGATCTTGGTGGCACCACTTGGCACTTGATCTTGGTGGCACCAGTTGGTACTTGATCTTTGTGGAACCACTTGGTACTTGATCTTGGGAGCACCACTTGGCACTTGATAACAACTGGGTGAAGGAAGAAAACACAAGACAACACATAAATGAATGAAAGAAGAAGAAGACGAAGAAAAGAAAGAAAGAAAGAGAGAGAGAGAGAGAGAGAGAGAGAGAGAGAGAGAGAGAGAGAGAGCATTAAGGTGAAGGTGGAGGTGAGGGGGGTCATTACTCAGTAAGACGGACAAGACTTACTCGGACATATGTTACAATGTTCCCCCAGCTGTGCTATTGGCTCCTCCGTCGTTCCCTGTGAGATATGGAGACAACCCACAAAAGAGAAATGGGTCCAACACCTTACCTACTCTGCTTCAAAAACTACACTGTCGTCAATGCCCTAATTTTCTGAAAGATTTGGTCTAGATACTCGTAGGAAATCAGTTTTAGGTCGGTTCAGTTCGGTTCGGGTCGGGTCGGTTCGGTTCGGGTCGGGTCGGGTCGGGTCGGGTCGGGTCGGGTCGGGTCGGGTCGGGTCGGTCGGTTCAGTTCGGGTCGGGTCGGGTCGGGTCGGGTCTTTGGGATTCATTCACCAATGTTTCTTGTCACACTAACGCTATCCACAAATGTCACGTGATCTATTTTAAACTACAAGGACAATGTTCCTAACCTAACCTAACCTAAGTCCCCAGGTAGCATAAGGTGTTTAATTAACAGGTAAAATAAGCTCTGGTGTCTAATCTTCAGGTGATCCAAGTATTGTAAACAAGTAGACAAACAGATGAGGAGCAAGAGGAGGAGGAGGGGGAGGAGCAAGAAGAGGAGGAGGAGGAGGAAGACGAGGAGGTTGTTGAGGAGGAGGAAGAAGAGGAAGGAAGAGGAAGAGGAGGAAGACGTGGAGGTTGTTGAGAAGGAGGAGGAGGAGGAAGACGAGGAGGTTGTTGAGGAGGAAGAAGAAGAGGAAGGAAGAGAAAGAGGAGGAAGACGTGGAGGTTGTTGAGAAGGAGGAGGAGGAGGAAGACGAGGAGGTTGTTGAGGAGGAGGAAGAAGAGGAAGGAAGAGGAAGAGGAGGAAGACGTGGAGGTTGTTGAGAAGGAGGAGGAGGAGGAAGACGAGGAGGTTGTTGAGGAGGAGGAAGAAGAGGAAGGAAGAGGAAGAGGAGGAAGACGTGGAGGTTGTTGAGAAGGAGGAGGAGGAGGAGAAAGAAGAGAAGGAGGAAGAGGAAGAGGAGGTTGTTGAGGTGATTGGAAAGTGAAATCCTGCGATTCTTGAGGGGGCGAAAGTCTCGAACCATTGTATACCCTGACTTACTGACTCATAAACTGACCAATATTACCAGGATAATGTTCACACAGAAAGCTTCTTCAAACCCCGAAGCTTCGAATTCTATCCCTTGGAGAATTTTGTAGAGATTTCTGAGAGTGTTAAGTTGATGGGAAGGCTTGGGGGGGGGGTGTAAGACAATTAAAGTCATTTCTGAGGTATTCTTTTGGTATTAGAGAGAGAGAGAGAGAGAGAGAGAGAGAGAGAGAGAGAGAGAGAGAGAGAGAGAGAGAGAGAGTATGTGATTTCTTTTTACTAGTTAAGGAAGACGTCAATGACAATAAACTTGTATACTTTCAAAGGCTGGATATGTTGTTTTAACTCCCACTAAAGGACACACACACACACACACACACGGTCGGGTCGAGACCTATTCAGGCGCTGCTCCTGCTCAGCAGCAGCCCCCCATGGCCAATGTTCGGCCCATTCCCCCAAGTCCCTCTCCCTGACCCATCCTCACCACCGGGATATCTACATAATCAAAAGTGACAAATTCGTTTCGGAAAGAAGTGGGATCAGTGTTGAGCAGTGATGAACAGTGTTTAAGCCAGTGAATTCATCACTAGACAGTACCAGTGAAAGCCGTGACCCACCAGTGAGATAAGCACCCCTGGGAACTGACCGCCATCTTCTGACCAGGAGGTGCTTATCAGTCCACCATGGGAACAACAGTGGGTCAGCTTCACACCTGAGTACGAGATAACGCAACACCACCAAGCAGGGTGAGGTACTGTGACACCACCCCACACCACTCGGTGTCCCCATGACCACGTGAGGTCCTTCATATCAACACCCGAGGGCGAGTTACTGCACCACGTGAACACCACACCACCTGGTGTCTCCATGACCAGCCCAGGCCCTGGCCATCAACTGTAAACTATAATAATTTGTATGTTCAATCATTGTTCCTTCTTCTTTGAGTAATGAAAGCTTTTGTATGTAATGAGTCATTTTTGTCTAATGTATATTTTCAGCCTTCGGGCTGCCGAACTTTTTCTATAAATCGTTTATTCATCCACTCCTCCCTTTACATCCACTTACAAACATACATCCATAAAGTTAAACATACACACACAACCCGTCCCCCTTGACTGTGAGGGCCACATACCTCCACACGTACACATAAATCCATAAGAACGCACATGGATATAAGAACATACATATAAACACAGTCATATATTTCCACGTACAGCGAGGACATACACACATACATAAACATTACTACATTAATCTCTTCTGATTCACTAGTTTTCTATAGCCACCACCCATCACCGCCCAGCCACCACCACCCAGCCACCCACCACCACCACCACCATCCTGTCGCTCACCACTACCACCCAACCCCCACCACTCTGCCACCCACCACCACCACCCAGTCACCCACCACCACCACCATCCTGTCGCTCACCACTACCACCCAACCACCCACCACCACCACTCTGCCACCCACCACCACCCAGTCACCCACCACCACCCTGTCACCCACCACCACCACCATCCTGTCGCTCACCACTACCACCCAACCACTCACCACCCAGTCACCCACCACCACCACCATCCTGTTGCTCACCACTACCACCCAACCACCCACCACCACCACTCTGCCACCCACCACTACCACCCAACCACCCACCACCACCACCCCAATACTATACAACGAGTTCCTTCTCCGATAACCACAATACTCTATGACGTATGGTAACTCTCCTTGGCCTCTTGTGTTTCTCTCAAAGGAATTAATATCTCGTGGTAAATCTCATCACAACTTCAAAACTTTTAGAGGAAACTTTGCCCTAACACTCAGGAGGTGGAGAGGGGGAGCTAACTCACACGCAAACTCAACTTGTGATGGGAATTTGGATATTGTGACAGTACTGTACCTGTGAGAGAAAGTTTAGGCGCACAACAAACTTCTGCTCCTTCCTTGAGTGAAAGACGGATACAGAGTTGAGTTGGTGTAGTGGTGTTAAGGGTGTGGTTGAGTGAGGGTGATAGAGGTAGGGTGTGGGGGAGGGAGGTGTGGGATGGTGTATGATTTTTTATTTTTGTGTGTGTAGAGAATGAAGGGGTGAAAGAAGAGTAGGGGTGGAGGAAGGAAGTTATAGTTCAGAAATTGAAGAAATTTAGGAAGAGGCAGGCTGTGGGAAATATAATATCCCACAGGAGTATTACCTCTCGTCACTAAAAGAAAACGGATCTCTAAGGTTCGATAATAGTGAAACAAACTGAATCCATCGAACCAATTACAACAAAGGTGGCGATACCGATAATTATGTACTGTATATATGTAAATAAGTGTGTATATTTTGGGTTTGGCACTGTAACTAACTAAGAATTACTTAGTTTAGTATTGCTGCATTTGTCATTACTAAAGTACTAATCATAGCAATATATATGAACATGACGTGTGTATTCCTCCGCGTACTTCAGACCAACACCGAACTTCCGAAGCAAGCAGCCGAGATGCTGACTGCTGAAGCTGAGAATGGGAGTGTGAACCTGGAAGCCGAGGAGTGTGGTACACAACCCTGAATGTAGTCACAAACCGCCGTGAGACCTACACCCTAGAGTGTACCTAATTACAAGACCAAAGCGGAGTGATTATCTAGAAACTTAACATTATAAACTGTTTACGAAACATTTACAGCGTACACCGAGACCTGGATCCACCATATGGACGTTCCGTCAGGCCCAGTAAACAGGACAAGAGGCTCGCTATCCACCAAGGCTAAGTACCCTATATTATAACTTCTGGCCAGCAGTATACATTATATAGGGAAATTATAGGATAGCGTTAAGCCGTGTGATAGTCACAAGACATCCAGTAAGTTCTCATTTTAATTCAGTTATTATGCCATAAAAAACAGGGAAGAATTGATCGTATATTGGTAAGCAGGTAAGCCATAATTATCTACAGTTCAATGTTTACCTTCTTTCAGTGGACGATAAATGCCACCATAAGAGAGGTTATTACACTGAGTACTTGTAATTCATTTTCCATTAGTTAAGTTATCACTAATTATACTTGGTAATCTAGCCCATCTCGTTTTAGTTAGGTGTGTTAATTTTTGGCGTACGAAGGGCGACTTGGGCAGTCTTGACGAAAAAATAGCTGACGGCCTGGGTGAGCTGAACTTCAAGTGTGTTAGGGATGTGTCATGGGTTAGTTATTGTCCGTCGGTACAGGCACTAGACAGCCTACCCTATCCCATATATGGGTATTTTGAGGGCCTTATTTTATATTCCGCCGACCCTACTGGCGGATGCTGGTCTAGGGAGGTTGTCTATTGCCTGGCCGTACAGATCGGTGGCGATAATGGACCATGTATGGTTGTTGTCCTTGTATGGTGGTTAGGTTAGGTTAGCCCAGCCCTAGGAAAAAAATAATCTTGGTTAGGTTAAGATTAGGGTAAGTTAGGTTAGTATTAGATTAACTTAAGACTAGGTTAGGATTAGATTAAATCAGGATTAGGTTAAATTAGGATTAGGTTCAGTTAGGTTAGGCAAGGTTAATTTAGCAGTAAGTTAACAGGTCAGCAATCAACTTAGAGAACTGCTGAAATATAACCTGCAAATACTTCCTACAGGATCACGAGGGGAAGAACATATAATCTGAACCTAGTGTTAATCTAATGCGGGTTATTTCCACCTAACCTAACCAAACCAAACCAAACCAAACCTAACCTAACCTAACAAGCGTGGAGGAGAGTTTCATTAGGTGGTTCTTTCCTTGGAGAGTGTTGTTGCTTTCGTCACACATATACATACATAGACATTTTTCTCTTGTTTCATATTCTGTCTGTCTGTCTTTTCTTGTACACGCTTTACATCTTCTTCTTCTTTATTCTCTCTCTCTCTCTCTCTCTCTCGACCCAAAAAGATCACTCGCCCACCGTTCAACAAATGGTCTTAGCTGCACCCAGCAAGTTTGATCAGCCCTTAGAGTAGACAACCACCACAACCACAACAACAACAACCACAACAACCACAACAATCACAACAACAACAAAAACAACAACAACAACAACAACAACAACTATTTTTTTTAT
>CAUDMG010001872.1:580000-653250 GCA_958450375.1 Homarus gammarus
TGAATACAGAGATAGGTTAAAGCTTCTTAATTTGCACTCCCTCGAGAAACGTAGAATGAAGGGCGATATGATCGAGGTGTATAAATGGAAGTCAGGGCTAAACAAAGGGGACATTGCAGAGGTACTCAAACTATCCAACCAGGAGCGAACTCATAGGAATGGTTTTAAATTAGATAAATTTAGGTTTGCGCGCGAGATCGGTAAACATTGGTTTGGAAATAGAGTAGTGGATGAGTGGAACAAGTTGCCAAACATCATCATTAACTCGAATACGCTGGATAGCTTCAAACATAGGTTGGATGGATATTTGAGCAATAGGGGTTGGGTGTAAATGGGACTGCTCAGTATGGACCAATAGGCCCGCTGCGGTTTCCTCCATTCTTATGGTCTAACCTAACCTAACCTAACCCACGTGATCACAACATAACCCACGCACCAGGAACTCCGCCTTAACTAAACACGTTGTCGCAACACCAGTTAGAGGGACAACAATAACCTCCATTAATCTTGGATATTTAGTCTCGGATCCTCTGAGACTCCCGGGGGGTGTGAGGGGGGAGGGGGATGTGAGAGGGCAGGAGCGGTGTGAGGGGGGAGGGGGTGTGAGGGGGCAGGAGGGGTGTGAGGGGGGGAAGGGGTGTGAGAGGGCAGGAGGGGTATGAGGGGGAAGGGGATGTGAGAGGGTAGGAGGGGTGTAAGGGGGGAGGGGGGTGTAAGGGGGAGGAGGGGTGTGAGGGGGGAGAAGGGTTGTGAGGGGGGGAGAAGGGTTGTGAGAGGGTGTGAGGGGGGAGGGGGGTGTGAGAGGGCAGGAGGGGTGTGAGGGGGGAGGGGGGTGTGAGAGGGGGAGGTGAGGACACTGGGCTGGCTGCCAGGACGGGCGCCAGAGTCCACACCACCAAGGTCGACCTCCAGAGTTGACTTGACCCCCGGGAACACCAACGTATATCATGACCAAGACAACAACTCCTCCTCCACCAAGGTTATAACAACAATAATAACATCAACAATAACAATAATGACAGTAACGACAACAATAGCAAAAACAGCAACAACAATAACAACATCAATAACAACAACAACCACAATAACAACAACAAACAACAACATAACAACAAAATCAACCACAACAACAACAACCACAATAGCCACAATAACATCAACCACAATAACAACAACAACAACAACCACAATAGCCACAATAACATCAACCACAATAACCACAATAACAACAACAACAACCACAATAGCCACAACAACAACAACCACAATAGCCACAATAACAACCACAATAACCACAATAACAACAACAACAACCACAATAACAACAACAACCACAACAACAACAACCACAATAGCCACAATAACATCAACCACAATAACAACAACAACAACAACCACAATAACAACAACAACCACAACAACAACCACAACCACATCAACACCCACAACAACCACAATAACAATAACATCATATCATCAAGTTTCTCCACATCATAACATCTCTTGGCACTCCTTTCCTCCTCCTCGCCCAGCCCTTCACAACACGTCAACTGAATCCCAAACTTTACCAATGGCTTGTCCTGGGGAAGTCAACTTTATATATTACACAGAATAAACTGGATATGAAAGATATATTTACCCAACCTAACCTAACCTACCCTACCATACCGTGCAAGATGGGTGTTCCAGGAAGGTATAATTCTTCATGTTAAAACTCACAGCAGAATCTAAACTTAAATCATTATACCCGGGTTGGACTTTTTTTTTAAATGGCCATTAAACTTATTTCATGTGTTTTTGTGTTTCTGAGAGAGAGAGAGAGGAGAGAGAGAGAGAGGAATACGAGTATTTAAGTTAAAATTCCGGGGTTAGGTTAGGTCAGGTTAGGTTACGTTAGGTTAGGTTGTACTAGTTAAAAGAAAGATTAATGTACACTAAAGTAGTTGAACCTTAGGCATACTAAATAGAAAACTAGTAAAAAAAATCAAACTAGCTAAGTCCTTTGTAGTAGTTATCCTACCCTAACCTAACCTAACCAAATAGCTTCACTTCTATTCACCACAAACACAACAAACCCCAATAATAATAATAACATGAACAGGTATGGCGGCATATGTAAAGTACAGTCCCCATCACTAGTGTGTTTACAGGGGCTCGTTGTTATAAACATTCCACAAATCATTATCATTGAGATATTTGTTTTAATATTGTTATATTTTGATGCCATAGTTTGTTTACTATTGTGAGTTTCCTTCTGTCAAATGTAAACAAACACAGCGTTGCCACATTGCACGAAATCTGACGAGGAGCGCCCCTGTAAACGTACTAGTGAAGGGGACTATACGTTGACCCTCGGCTCCAATTTGTCATCTTTTCTAAAGTTCGGTCATTAACTCTTCGGAAATTTTGTTACACTTGAGAAATGAAACGAAAAAAAATAACTCTACTTGGGGAGAATGGGGAGGGAGTATGAGGGGGGAGGGAGGGGGGGGGGGTTAGGGGAATGGGAAGGGAGGGGGGTTAGGGGAGGGGGAAGGGAGGGGGGGTTGGGGGAAGGGGTACAGATAGAAACTTCGAAAAACTTTTTGGTATGTGGTGCTCTCTCTCTCTCTCTCTCTCTCTCTCTCTCTCTCTCTCTCTCTCTCTCTCTCTCTCTCTCTCTCTCTCTCTCTCTCTCTCTCTCTCTCTCTCTCTAGTAAAGTACATTAGTGTGCCCGTCTGATGTACACATTTCATAATAATCTGCACTACTGTGTAACCTCATCCCCACAGCTGTAATACATAACAACAGGTGCTAATTAATTACTACACCTGACTGTACCTGTACAATACCATTTAATGATCTCACTCAAAACGTAAAAATGACGATCGAATAACTAATTTATTCCTCTCTAATTAATGACCACAATAATCACTCGCTTTCAAGGATTTCTGTTATAGGAATTCAAGTTAACATTGTAGTGGATTAGGTTCAGGTCAGTTACTAATCCGTATTCATGATGTATTCTTACCTTTTATACATAGAGATGTATATTTGGTATACATGGGAGGAGAGAACCGTAATGAAGTTTAATTACAGGCAGGTCGAAGTGTGTGTGTGTGTGTAATGACCTACTCAAAATGCATTACAGTCCACTACGTTTATTTTTTCCCCAGCGGGTAATCAGAAGTTGGAGGAAATTTTCCCAGCACTCACCATTACCACCACACACACACACACACTTCGACCTGCCTGTAATCAAACTTCATTACGGTTCTCTCCTCCCATGTATACCAAATATACATCTCTATGTATAAAAGGTAAGAATACATCATGAATACGGATTAGTAACAGCACTATACATGTACATATTTAGTTCACCCGTAATACGATATAAACCGCTTTTTCTTAATCCCGTGTTGTAGTTAAGTTCAGTTTAGTGTTCTAATCTGGACAATAACCTCTGACCTGGACAATAAACTTGGACCTGGACTATAACCTCTAACTTGGACAATAACCTCTATCCTGGACAATAACCTCTAACTTGGACAATAACCTCTAACTTGGACAATAACCTCTAACTTGGACAATAACCTCTATCTTGGACAATAACCTCTAACTTGGACAATAACCTCTAACTTGGACAATAACCTCTAACCTGGACAATAACCTCTAAATTGGACAATAACCTCTGACCTGGACAATAACCTCAGGCCTGGACAATAACCTATGACCTGTACACTGACATCTGATATCAAGACCTTTAGATTCTGATACATCATGAACTTTGCTCCATTAAAACTTTAGAGTATTATTTCCCGAACGCACCAACATCAGTTTTATTCACGTAAGTCAGAATATATGATTTTATCTTGGAAATACGAGCTAGAATATAGGCTAGTGTTTGTGGTGATTTATCAATACAGTATACACAGTTTTTAAAGGTGATGGTTGTTGCTAGTATCGTCGTATAGGTTATATAAACAGCTTCCTCAACACCCAAATTTTCTCAACCCATAGTTAATTATTTCCTTTATCTGTACATATATTTTAACTCCAGTCATTAATATTGACGTCACTATGTATCATGGTTCAATGTGATGACGGTATGATTTTTTTCTGTATGTCAGGAGGTGGAAAAATTAGGTTAGAATTTGCAGATGGCAGCCCCCCTCTCACCCCACACTACGCGATACTTCAATAACGTTTAAGGATATAATAGAGTGTCCCAGGGAGCAGGCAGGCAGGGAAGGAAGGACGGAGGCAGGGACATTATTTTTCTGAGACACCCTATACAGTCAGAATAGTCCATCACTTACGGAATAACAAGAAGCTGCTGACATTTATCCAGTACTATGAATCACACTATTAATATCACAATAAAAAATAAATATAACACTGTCTTTAATATGTAATAAAGTGAGGGTGATATTTATGGACAATATCGGAATGACGGGGAAATGTCGGATAATCATCAAATTTCCTCGTGGAATATATATATATATATATATATATATATATATATATATATATATATATATATATATATATATATATATATATATATATATATAATATAAAGAAATTTCAGAGTAATTTCGAATGCCCCGCCATTGGCAACACTGAGCGTTCAAGGTCATGGGAGGGGAGAGAGCGCTTCCTGCTCATAGCGAGAGATGGTGGAACTAGGCCTATATGATATTAAATGTAATTTACCGAATTAATAATGATGCGATTCATGAAGTAAGGGACTATTATTGCATTTGAAATTATTATAGATCGTTTAGCATTCTGAATAATGTTACGGGTGTCCCAAGGAGTTATTAGTTAGGCGGAAAATATGTCACGTAGACCTAAGCTAACGCCTTGAGAGGACGCGACGCGGCCTCTCTCTCAGTCGCGGGGAGCATTCACAGAGACAAGATGTCCCTGCGCGTCTGTCACAGAAATAGTCACGTGGCCTAGTCACCTGTGCTGCGCGATGGCAGTATAACAAGTAAGTCTCATTCAATCTCAGACAGGGTTTAGATAGGGCAGTGGTAAAGTTAACTAGAGCTAACAGTGAGTTCATTTCAGGGTTTCCGTCAGAACCCACTTGACCGGAGTTGACCGGAGTTTGACTGCGAGAGATTGACTGCCGTTTGAGACTGCCGTTGATGATTGAGGGTGGCTATTGTCGCCATTGGACCGATCAGAGTAGGCCTGTCACTGTTTAGCGGGGTACCAAAGGATCTCTCGAGGGAATCTAGCCGTCTGGGTGCCCAGCTGACGTCGGCTCACAACACCACATGTCCCGAGCCGCTTAGTGAAACCCTCTTGCTAACGGGAAACTATAGCTTCTCTCAACTGCACAAGGTCTGATTGGCTCACTCCCTTCCTGCCCATGGACGCACTGGGGGTACACTGAGGCTATCTGAGTGAATTAATGGTCACACACTGAGACCATGAATCTAGGACTCTAGGAGCTACCTAGAGGAACATTTTATCTCCCTTATTACGGGTGTAGTTAATACCATTCTCAGTTACTGATATTATCTTGACGTGTGTAGTTTAATATTTCTTAAATAATTTTGATAGTAGTGTTTTTTGAATGTTTGTGTCATCAAGTGGAACCAGAGTGATACTGTGATTTGATTGTTTTAGTGCATCTAAATTTTCTCCATAATTCTGATATCAGGTATAACTTTTGTTCCTCAGAGTAGTGGTTAGGTTAGGTTAGGAAGTGTGCATCTGTTGGGGTGCTATAATTTTGTTGAGTGCCCTTAAGGCCTATTCATTGTAGAGTATTTAATTTCTTAAATTTTATTACCATTTCCTCAGTGACTGATATTATTTTGTGAGAGCCCTTAAGGCCTGTTCATTGTGCAAGCAACATTTCTTAATACTCCAAATTTATTGTTGCCTGAGTTTCTAATAATTTCTATATCATGTATAACTATTATTCCCCAGAGTAGTGTTTTAAGTTTAAGTTAAGAGGTGCGCATATTGGTGTACCAGTATTTGATTGTGTTTGTGGTGTTGGAGGGAATATAAGTGTCTAAATTTAACAGTGTGTCTCATTCATCCCAGTCACAGATGCTATCCTTCCACGGGTCACGGACAATTCATTTTGTTTAGTAGATTTAAGTGTTCTTGTGCTGGTTCGGGATTTTTCTCAAAGGGGCGCTTCCACTGCCATTACCATCTATTAATTTTAAATAAACCCCAAGTCAAGTGAGAAATTAAAGTCCAGTAAATTCCGACCGGTTACATATATATATATATATATATATATATATATATATATATATATGTTAGCGGGAGAGAAGAGAAGACGGGAATGCTGCGTTTAGCAGAAGGGGCAAGATGCAGTTTCTTAGAACCAATTTTTAGGGGGGTCGTATGTATGTTTTTCTCAGCACATGAGGACAGTGCTGTCTTTTTTTAGGGGGGTCGATTGTAATATTCAGAAATTTCAGAGTAATTTCGAATGCCCCGCCATTGGCAACACTGAGCTTTCAAGGTCATGGGAGGGGAGAGAGCACTTCCCCCTCCTAGCGGGAGATGGTGGAATTAGGCCTATATGATATTAAATGTAGTTTACCGATTGAATAATGATGCGAGTCATGAAGTAAGGGACTATTATTGAATTTTAAATTATTATAGATCGTTTAGCAGTCTGAATAATGTTACGGGTGTCCCAAGGAGTTATTAGTTAGGCGGAAAATAAGTCACGTAGGCCTAAGCTCACGCCTTGAGAGAACGCGACGAGGCCTCTCCCCCAGTCCCGGAGAGCATTCACAGAGACAAGACGTCTCTGCGCGCTTGTCCCAGGAATAGTCACGTGGCCTAGTCACCTGTGTTGCATTATTGCAGAGTAACAAGTAAGTCTCATTCGATCTCAGACAGGGTTAGATAGGGCAGTGATAAAGTAAACTAGAGCTAACAGTGAGTTCATTTCAGGGTTTCCGTGAGAACCCACTTGACTGGAGTTGACCCGGAGTTGACTGCGAGAGATTGACTGCCGTTTGAGATTGAGGGTGGCGATTGTCGCCATTGGACCGAGCAAAGTAGGCCTGTCACTGTTTAGCGGGGTAGCAAAGGATCTCTTGAGTGAACGAGTGCTCCCGACAACTAAACGACCCGGGACCAGCAGTGGGTGATCAGTTCTTACCACTGCGGGCACATCACCACGTGTCCCGAGCTGCTAGCGAAACCCTCTTGCTAACGGGATGCTAAAGCTTCTCTCAACTGTACAAGGTCTGATTGGCTCACTCCCGTCCGCTTTATGGACGCACTGGGAGTACACTGAGGCTATCTGAGTAGACTAATGGTCACACACTGAGACCGTGAGTCTAGGCCTCTAGGAGATACCTGGAGGAACATTTTCCCTCCCTTATTATGGGTGTAGTTTAATAGTTTCTAGATAATTTTGATAATATTGTTTTGAATGTTTGTGCCATCAAGTGGAACCAGAGTGATACTGTGATTTGATTCTTTTAATGCCTCTGAGTGTTCTTCATAATTCTGATCTCAGGTATAACCTTGTTCCCCAGAGTAGTGGTTAGGTTAGGTTAGGAAGTGTGCATCTGTTGGGGTGCTATAATTTTGTTGAGTGCCCTTAAGGCCTATTCATTGTAGAGTATTTAATTTCTCATTTTTATTACCATTCCTCAGTGACATATAATTTTGTTGAGTGCCCTTAAGGCCTATTCATTGTAGAGTAGTTAATTTCTTTTTTTAATACCTAAGTGACTGATATTATTGTGTGAAAGCCTTTAAGGCCTGTTTCATGTGTGCACGCAACAGTTCTTAATACTTCAAATTTATTGTTGCCTGAGGTTCTAATAATTTTTATATCATGTATAACTTTTATTCCCCAGAGTAGTGTTTTAAGTTCAAGTTGAGAGGTGCGCATATTGGTGTACCATTATTTGATTGTGTTTGTAGTGTTGGAGGGAATATAAGTGTCTAAATTGTACAGTGTGTCTCATTCATCCCAGTCACAGATGCTATCCTTCCACGGGTCACGGACAATTTATTTTGTTTAGTAGATTTAAGTGTTCTTGTGCTGGTTCGGGATTTTTCTCAAAGGGGCGCTTCCACTGCCATTACCATCCATTAATTTTAAATAAACCCCAAGTCAAGTGAGAAATTAAAGTCCAGTAAATTCCGACCGGTTACAAATGGTAGCAGAGCGTAGTTAATTTTATTTCGTGACTGATAGTTCTGTGGTTGGGATAATGAGCGTAATCATGGAGTGGATGGAAACGGTAGAGAGTGTGACCCCAACTCTACTCATGCTCGCCATGGGAATGGGTTTGTTGTGGTTGACGGTGCGGGGTTACTCGGAAAAAAAGAGAGACAGCCCGGGGTTGGTGCAGTTGAGAGAAGAGTTCGTGGAACGTATTGGGAAGCTAGAGGGGAAAAAACGGGGAGAGTACCAGGAACGATTGGAACAGTTAGAAGGGAAGATCAATGGGGAATGTCAGGCATGGGCGAACCAAATCAGGGGGGGAGTATGGAGTATATGTACAACAGTTAAGGGGGGAGTACCACACACAATTGCAACAGTTAGAGACGGAACACCAACAACACTTAGCTCTGTTGGGGGATGCACGAGATAGGGTAAAGACACAGTATAAAATACAGCACGAGGAGACAATGTGGGAGATGAGGAGACACAATAGTAGAGAGGGAATTAGTCTCGGGGCCGGGTTGACCATGTCTAAGTTCGACGGTAGGCCAGGAATAGAGGTAGGAAAGTGGTTAAGAGAGGTTGACCGAACCCTCAAGCTGCTAGACGGAGACGAAGTCAGTCGAATCCAATTCATAATAAGGCATCTTGCGGGGCCTGCGGCAGATCGCATATACAACGCACGCAGAGACTGGGAAACCGTAGATGAGTTAACTTGTTATTTGAAGCAGCAATATGGCGGACAGACGGCCACGTACGACGCCATTCAGAAGGTGATGACGCGGAAACAAGGGAGCAACGAAACGCTTCTTGAATATTATGATGCTATGTTAGATTTAAACGATGAGTTGAACCACCATGATCATAAATATGATAAGGCCCTGTTGGGAGATGCAATCACTCGGGGGCTCAAGGAGGAACAAAGCCGTATGTGGTTAGTGGATGAGATCAAGAGGTATCCTCACCATAGTCTAGACGAGTGGATCACGGGGCTGAGAGAGGCGGAACAAAAACGAGAGGCTTTGAGGGAGGTACCGCTGACTAAAGGAAGAGAGAACGAGCCGCAGACTGGAGGCTCGATTCGCCCGAGGTGCTATGCGTGTGGACAAGAGGGCCATTTCAGTTTCAATTGCACGAACGGGTCCAGACCAGGAGAGAGTGTCCCAAGGGGATACGTGGCCAATGGCCAGTATAGAGTTGGAAATAACAATCGGAACTGGCGGTCGGGAAATGGCCAAGGCCAGGCAGTCCCCGCCAACCGTTCCTGGCCTAACCAATAGATTCCACCGGCGATGTTATGAGTGAAGAGAGAGCCGACCCATGGTCAAGCGTGGTTCGCATGACAAATTTAATCACAACAGAAGGTACCTTAAGGCTGAAAGCAGAGTGTCCTAAGGTCTCGGTGCTGGTAGCGGGTCGTGAAATGTGGGGTTTAGCAGATACTGGGGCAGAAGTGTCGCTAATTGATGAACTTTTCTACCGTCGGGAGCTGGAGCCTGCAGGCGTGGTGTTGCAGCCCACTCGAATAAGGGTAAAAGGGGCGTCAGGGTTTCCAGTGCCGTGTGTGTGGGGTGTATTCGGGTCACTATGGTCGTATGTGGGGTGGAAGTCACTGATGTGGGGATGTTGGTTTGTCCAGGGATTGAGACCCAGGGTAAGGGGCAATCTCATGTCGGGTTGTTGGGGATGAATGTGCTGGGGGAGGTTGCAGAGATCTGGCCGCACATGTATCACTTGTGCAGGGAAGCCAGGAGCACCGCTCAGTGGGAAAATTGCTTGCATGAGGTTAGGCAGTTATGTGCAATAGAGGCCATCAGCCTGGGGTATTGTATGACAGAGAGGAAGGAAAGACCAACCATTCCTCCCCGGAGTACTCGGTTGCTGTCAGTATGTGTTCCCTCATTAAGCCAGGTAGCTAACAAAGAGGTAGTGATTGAACCTCTAACAATAGAGGATGAAGGTTGGATGCCTGAGGGTGTGATAGTGTTGCCGATAGCTGTAAGAGTGGTGAGAGGCATGACCCAGGTGTTGGTGGCAAATCTCTCTGATAGTCGTATGAGCTTGAGGGGCAATTGGCGGATTGGGAAAGTGGCGTCGGGGACGGAAGTCGAGGAAGACATCAGTGACGAGGTGCATGTGAGGACAGTGCAACCGGATGCCCGTACGGAGGTCAAAGTGCACACGGAGGAAATGAATGAGGGACAAGAGAGTGCAGTTAGGTGTTTAAGAGAAGAGTTTAGTGATATTTTTGAAGAAGAGGGCCAGCCCATAGGAAAGGCTATTGGGGTTCAGCATGAGATCCCAGTGACCACAGACAGGCCAGTTAGGGTGCCATATCGGAGGATCCCTCCAAACCAGGTACCAGAGGTGAAGCAGCACATTAGCCAGCTGTTAGATCAGGGAGTAATTCAGCATAGTGAGAGTCCGTACTCTGCCGCCATTGTAGTAGTGAGGAAAAAGGACGGGACGCTAAGGTTGTGCATTGACTATCGTGACTTAAATAAGGTCACGGTACGCGATGCGTTTCCTCTGCCTAGGATAAATGAAACTCTAGAATCTCTGACGGGGGCCCAGTTTTTCTCAACGTTTGATCTGGCGGTGGGATATCACCAGATAGAAGTAAAACCTTCAGACCGTCCAAAGACTGCCTTCAGCACAAGCTTCGGACACTTTGAGTACAGGCGACTGCCTATGGGATTGTCAAATAGTCCGGGAACCTTTCAGAGATACATGGAGCGGATTTTAGGGGATAAGATTTTCTCCTCGTTGCTTGTATACCTTGATGATGTGATGGTGTTTTCAAGTACAATAGATCAGCATATAGTCAGATTGAGGGAATTATTTTGCAGGATGAGGGAGAATAACTTAAGATTTAAACCTAAAAAGTGTGAAATAATGGCTTCAAAAGCAAGTTATTTAGGATATCAGGTGTCAGCTGAAGGCATCACAGCTGATCCTGAGAAGATTAGGGCAATAAGAGATTGGCCAGTCCCTCAGACGGTGAAAGATGTGCGGTCTTTTGTAGGGTTCACATCATTTTACAGGAAATTTGATAAAGGGTTTGCCCAAATAGCTGCTCCACTGCATGCGTTGATGCATGGGAAATCTAAGGATCGGGTAGATAGTGAATGGAGAGAGGAACAGCAACAGGCTTTTGAGAAACTGAAAGACAAGGTGATGCGGACAACAGTGTTGGCTTGCCCAGATTTCACTCAGGAGTTTATATTAGAAACAGATGCAAGTTTTCGTGGGCTAGGTGCGGTGCTGTCCCAGCGGAAGGATGGCAGGCTGCATCCGGTGTGCTATGCGAGTCGGGGCCTGAGGAAATCAGAACGTAGCATGAACAACTATAGTTCTCGTAAGTTAGAGATGTTAGCACTCAAATGGGCAGTAGTGGATAAATTCAGGGATTATTTGGCAGGGAAACATTTCACAGTCTATACAGATAACAACCCACTCAGTCACCGGGAGAAGGCTAAACTAGGTGCCGTGGAAAGTAGGTGGAATGCGGATCTCGAGCAGTTTAACTTTACTATAGAGTACAAGCCGGGGAAGAACAACATTGTGGCGGATACTCTATCTAGAATCCCGGCGGAACGGGAGGAAGATAGTGAAGAAGAGTATACAGCGATGCATGTACTAGAGGAGAACGGGGCAGGAAGGAAGGAACTGTGGACGATGGATGGGCTGCGTAAGGAGCAAGAAGGCATGGACTATATGACAAAACTGCGAAGATGGTTGGTGGGAGAGCTGCCGGAGGATGAGGTACAGGTAGAGCTCCAAAATGATGATTTCCGCAAGATGTACCGAGCTAGGAAATCCCTGATCGTAAGAGAAGATGTTATCTGGCATAGAAGACCCGAAGGGAAGAATCTATGGAGGGAGGTGCCAGTGTTAACTCCAAACTTGCAGGAGGCTTTGACTAGAGCCTGCTACGACGAGGTTGGCCATCAGGGGCGAGATCGCACCCTGTCGCTGGTGCAGGAGCGAGGGTTCTGGTCAGGCATGGGAGAAACAGTGCGAGACTACATAGCCAGCTGCGAGAGGTGTGGAGTAGCAAAAGATGAAGAGAAGTAGTTCAGAGAGGTCGATCGAGCCTGCAACTGAAAGACGAAGCCGACAAATTACAGTTTAGGTTGCAGGGTAATGAGAAGGGGCAGGTTGTCGAGGGTGAGTTGGAGGAGTTGTGAGTAGGGCAGGGGGGATTGGAGAGATGGTTAGGTCAGATGTGCGTTGAGTAGTGGTTGCTGTCATGAGCGGGATTGAGTTGCTGTCATGAGCGGGATTGAGAGTACGGTTGTAATGTCCAGGGCCTCACTAAGATGGACTGGTACATTGTCAGAGGGTTGGTCTGCCGGCATGAGGTTCGGAGACGTGGACTGAGTATTTTTTTGACACTGGTTCCTCTTAGTTCAAGGATCAGGCAAAAGGAGAGCATGTTTGTTTTGGACTGAGTATTGGTTTGACACTGGTTCCTCTTAGCTCAAGGACCAGGCAAAGGAGAGCATGTTTGTTTTGGACTGAGTATTGTTTGGACACTGGTTCCTCTTAGTTCAAGGGCCAGGCCAAAGGAGAGCATGTTTGTTTTGGGCTGGTATTAATTTTGACATTGGTTCTCTAGTTAAGGGCCAGGCAAAAGGGGAGCGTGATGTTCTGGTTGAGTTGGGCTAGGAAGAAATGGGGAAGAAATGGAGTTGCTGGCTGCGAGTGGAATAGTACAGAGTTGAAGGTGGGTTCTAAGTTGTTCTCTCAGCACATGAGGGCAGTGCTGTTTTTTCTTTAGGGGGGTCGAGTGTTAGCGGGAGAGAAGAGAAGACGGGAATGCTGCGTTTAGCAAAAGGGGCAAGATGCAGTTTCTTAGAACCAATTTTTAGGGGGGTCGTATGTATGTTTTTCTCAGCACATGAGGACAGTGCTGTCTTTTTTTAGGGGGGTCGATTGTAATATTCAGAAATTTCAGAGTAATTTCGAATGCCCCGCCATTGGCAACACTGAGCTTTCAAGGTCATGGGAGGGGAGAGAGCGCTTCCCCCTCCTAGCGGGAGATGGTGGAATTAGGCCTATATGATATTAAATGTAGTTTACCGATTGAATAATGATGCGAGTCATGAAGTAAGGGACTATTATTGAATTTTAAATTATTATAGATCGTTTAGCAGTCTGAATAATGTTACGGGTGTCCCAAGGAGTTATTAGTTAGGCGGAAAATAAGTCACGTAGGCCTAAGCTCACGCCTTGAGAGAACGCGACGAGGCCTCTCCCCCAGTCCCGGAGAGCATTCACAGAGACAAGACGTCTCTGCGCGCTTGTCCCAGGAATAGTCATGTGGCCTAGTCACCTGTGTTGCATTATTGCAGAGTAACAAGTAAGTCTCATTCGATCTCAGACAGGGTTAGATAGGGCAGTGATAAAGTAAACTAGAGCTAACAGTGAGTTCATTTCAGGGTTTCCGTGAGAACCCACTTGACTGGAGTTGACCCGGAGTTGACTGCGAGAGATTGACTGCCGTTTGAGACTGCCGTGGATGATTGAGGGTGGCGATTGTCGCCATTGGACCGAGCAAAGTAGGCCTGTCACTGTTTAGCGGGGTAGCAAAGGATCTCTTGAGTGAACGAGTGCTCCCGACAACTAAACGACCCGGGACCAGCAGTGGGTGATCAGTTCTTACCACTCCGGGCACATCACCACGTGTCCCGAGCTGCTAGCGAAACCCTCTTGCTAACGGGACGCTAAAGCTTCTCTCAACTGTACAAGGTCTGATTGGCTCACTCCCGTCCGCTTTATGGACGCACTGGGAGTACACTGAGGCTATCTGAGTAGACTAATGGTCACACACTGAGACAGTGAGTCTAGGCCTCTAGGAGATACCTGGAGGAACATTTTCCCTCCCTTATTACGGGTGTAGTTTAATAGTTTCTAGATAATTTTGATATTGTTTTGAATGTTTTGTGCCATCAAGTGGAACCAGAGTGATACTGTGATTTGATTCTTTTAATGCCTCTGAGTGTTCTTCATAATTCTGATCTCAGGTATAACCTTGTTCCCCAGAGTAGTGGTTAGGTTAGGTTATGAAGTGTGCATCTGTTGGGGTGCTATAATTTTGTTGAGTGCCCTTAAGGCCTATTCATTGTAGAGTATTTAATTTCTTTTTTTAATACCTAAGTGACTGATATTATTGTGTGAAAGCCCTTAAGGCCTGTTTCATGTGTGCACGCAGCAGTTCTTAATACTTCAAATTTATTGTTGCCTGAGGTTCTAATAATTTTTATATCATGTATAACTTTTATTCCCCAGAGTAGTGTTTTAAGTTCAAGTTGAGAGGTGCGCATATTGGTGTACCATTATTTGATTGTGTTTGTAGTGTTGGAGGGAATATAAGTGTCTAAATTGTACAGTGTGTCTCATTCATCCCAGTCACAGATGCTATCCTTCCACGGGTCACGGACAATTTATTTTGTTTAGTAGATTTAAGTGTTCTTGTGCTGGTTCGGGATTTTTCTCAAAGGGGCGCTTCCACTGCCATTACCATCCATTAATTTTAAATAAACCCCAAGTCAAGTGAGAAATTAAAGTCCAGTAAATTCCGACCGGTTACATATATATATATATATATATTTCCAACAATATTCTGATACTTAAATTACTGTGTAGCATTTGGTCCATTTTTCTTTTATCCTCTTCACCAATGATTGGCTCGTTTGCCGCTTGGGCGATAGGTCACGTCTCTGTTACGCACTGTTGGCAAGTACTGAGCATTCACCGGCTGCTGAATGTACCTGAACCTGCTCCAGTATTGGTCAAGTCTTGTCTTGAAAGAGCTCACACTCGGTGCCATCATAAACACTCTCTGGTAGATTATTCCAAGAGTTTACAACCCTCACTCCGAAAAAGTTTGCCCTCACAGTTTTCTGGACTTGCTGTTTCTTCAATCTTGAGCTGTGACCCCTTGTGGGGCGAGCGTCCGCCAGCTCCAAGTAAGGACACTCAACTGAGTAGTGCCCCTTGAGATGCTTATACACCTCAATTAGGTCACCCTTTGTCCCGTCTGTAGTATAAGCAAGGCAAGTTCAGGCGTTCCAATCTCTCAGGGTAGCTGAGGTACCGAAGTGCAGGCACCAGTCTGGTGGCCCTCCTTTGAACATTTTCAACCAACTGATAGTCCCTAGCATATGTGTGCTATGTGTGGTCTTGGGTGTGCGAGTTTGTTGACCAAACTGGAGTGGTCCATGGAAGAATTGGCGAGGGCCAAGGAAGAAATTGAGAGGGCCAATTTGGAGAACCTGAAATTAAAGGAAGAGCTGGCGAGGTTAAAAGGGGAGGCGGGACAGGGAAAGCCAGTGTCTGACGAAAACTCAAGCGAGTGGAAGGTTGTGAGGAGTGGGAAGACGAAGCTGGTGGTGAAGAAATACACCAAGGATACAACGACAACAACAGCTAAGTATACCGATTCGTTCAGTCCCTTGATAGACGAATTGGATGTTAGTACAGTCAGGGACAGGTATGACAAGGAAGGTATAAAAACTTTAATTGTTGGTGACTCACAGGTAAGGTACATGGACAGGGCATTTTGTGGTTAAAACAAAAATAGGATGAGGGTGTGTTTGCCAGGAGCTGGGGTGGGGGATATAATTGACAGGATGGACAATATCTTGTCTGGTAATGGGAACAAACCCATTATCTGCCTCAGTGCAGGAGGCAATGATATTGGCCGGTGTAGGAGCGAGGAGCTTCTTGATAAGTTCAAGGCAGCTATAGATCGTATTAGGACTAAGGGAGGGATCCCTATCATATGCTGTGTCCTGCCTAGAAGGAGAGTTGGCAGTGAATGGTTGTCAAGGGCGATTGGTGTCAACGACCGTCTTGACAGATATTGCAAGTCAATATCTGTCCCATTCATTGACAACTGGGACAACTTCTCCAGCAGAAGGGACCTTTATGCTAGGGATGGGGTGCACCTGTCTCGGGATGGGGTGGCAACCCTGGCTGGGTCTGGAGGGGGCAGTTCAAAGGATATCGAAGTCTTTAAACTGCTAGGGGAACATATGGGCACGGGGGTGGGGGAAACTGCAGTGAGAGCGGGTAAACAAAGTAAAAGATTACTGGGAAATAGTGTTAGGAATGATGACAAAACAAAATTAAACAGGGAGTTTAAAACTAAACGCGGTAAAGGGAGGACTCAGAACACGACTAACTTAAATGTCTACTACGCGAACAGTAGAAGTATGAGAAACAAAATGGATGATATTAGGGCCTTGGTATGTACCGAAAAAATCGATATAGTAGCATTCACTGAAACATGGATCAACCTAGACTCACGTGAGTTGCCGGTCGAATACCAAATTGCGGGTTACAAATTGCTCCATACCGATAGGCAAACCAGGAAAGGAGGCGGAGTAGCAATCTATGTTAGGGATAATCTGAAGTGTGAAATAAATAAGGAAATAAAAACTGAGTGGACTACAGAAACAATTTGGATAGAATTAATCGATGGTAGGGAAAAATTAATCACAGGAGTAATATATAGGCCTCCCAATCTTGATAGAGTCAATGAGCGACTTATCTGGGATGAAATGCGCAGGGCTTCCATACACAACAAAGTCTGTATAGTAGGCGACTTTAACCTTGGCCAAATAGATTCGAATGACCTTACGGGTAACTCAGAATCAGAGGATTTTCTCGAGACGATCCATGACTGTTTCCTAAGTCAACATATAACCGAACCCACACGGGGTAATAATATACTCTATTTAGTTCTGTCGAACAGAGAGAACCTCATTAGCAATATCGAGGTAGGGAACGAACTTGCAAACAGCGATCACAAAGAAATTAGATTCCAGTTGGATTTTCAGGGCAGACGTAAGGAAAATTCCACTAAAGTACCAGATTTCAGAAGGGCAAACTTTGACAGTTTAAAGAGGCAGCTGAGAGAGGGGGTGTCGCGCTTGGTCGTGAACCTGACAAATTACTCCGACCTGATAACGAGATCTGAGATTGCCGAGTTCCACGACAATTTAAATAATGAGTTACTTAGTGCACAAAGGCAGAACATACCATACAAAAAACTCAGATCACACAACAATGACCCAAAATGGATAAGTAATTATTTAAAGAACATCATTGGCCAAAGGAAGGCTATGGGTAGAAGGATAAAGCGTGGCGAAATTTACCTCCAGGATTATTATAAGATATTGGCGAGAAGGGTTAAAACCGAGATAAGGAAAGCCAAGAGGAATAATGAGGTAAGGATAGCAAGGGAGGCGAAGACAAACCCCAAAGGATTCTACCAAATTTATCAAACTAAAACACGAGAAAAGATTGGACCAATACGGTCAGATACCGGCGAGCTCACTGATAACGACGGAGAAATGAGCAATAATTTGAATACATATTTTTCAACAGTTTTCACCACTGAAAATTTAAACATGATACCCGAGGCACCGACTCTATTCACAGATAGTGAAGAAAACAAATTAAGCGAGATAGTAGTGACTAGTAACGATGTTAGTAAGCAAATAGACAAACTAAAGCCTAATAAGTCACCTGGTGCCAATGATATATTTGCCAGAGTATTAAAGGAATGTAAGGAAGAGCTTAGTATGCCCTTGGCAAAGTTGCTTAACATGTCCTTAAAAACAGGTGTAGTACCAGAATCCTGGAGGATAGCGAATGTAATACCGATTTTCAAGAAAGGGGATAGATCACTAGGGTGTGTCATAGGAGGGAAGATCAGCTAAAACTAATGGCCCATCACTTTTCTGGTAGATTTTAGTGCATATAAACAGAAAATAATTTCAGTTTCAATCTTTTGCAACCTTTTGCTAGGTAAATTTTAGCGTGAAATTTATCGAAAATCTAACGTACAGCTGCATTAGTGCATTACAATTAAATAGTGAACATTGCTTTCTGACTTCTTTCTTTAACAACCCAACTAACAATATTTTTTTCTGTTTCAGATTCTGATGCATTTATAAGTTGATAATATTTGCGATGGCTGCTTGTGTCAGGACGAGGAACCAAAAATCCAGCCATCTCAGTCACTATCTTGGGTCTGGGAGAGAGCTCCTCAAGTCGGAGTTGCCTACATTGAGAGATGCTTTGAGATACGGTGTTGTAATCAGGCAAATCAGTGAAAAGAACCAAAGAACTTACACAAACAAAGACATTGCCAGTGATATGACCAAAGCTGTCTTGGCACAGTACACTCTGGCTAACGCTCAGTTCAAGCCTCCAATCATAACAAGTCAGAAGAAGATTAGTGAGAGACTGCTAGCCAGTTGGGAAAAGGCAAGAGATATCTCTCTTGGGAGAGGAAAACTTGCAGTTAAGGACAGCTTTGCCAAGCAACTGGACCAGTTAATTGACATAATTACTTGCAAGTGCCCAATTGTTCTCTGTCCTGAGTTTGGATGCGATCGTGACTGTAAATCCGAGGCCCACATCTCCTGTATTTGCAAGCGTGAACTGAAGATTCCTGTGATCGAACTGGCATTTGTCAAAGCACAGAGAGAGAAGACTGGCAGTATAGGGGCTCTCATGATTTCTAGCCAAGATATTCCGGAGTCCAAGAGACAGGAGGCTGCCACAGAGAAACAGAAGAGGAGAAGAGTTGCCGAGGAAAAGAGACTTGAGAAGGCCCAGGGTGAGGTAAAAAAGGCCGATGATTGGAGTCAAGCTGATTCGGAGTTTAATGACTTCCCCATGGCTGATCCGAGTGCTGACCAGGAGAATGGTGACTTTGTCCCTAACCCAGAAAATAATGATCCCAAACATTCCAGGCATAACATTCGAAATAGGAAAGATATCCCGAGCATAGCTCTGGCCAGCATGTGACACCACACTGGTCTCAGAGAAACTGAAGAGATAGCAACAGCTGCCTGGATTGACGGTGGTTTGATAACACCTGATGATGTTCACCTGGTGATAGATCATAACAAAATAAGGAGAGTGTATGTATATTATGTATGCTGGATTATATATCATGTATGTATATTATGTATGTGCTCCATTTATGTATTATTTATTCAGCCTAGCTAGCAGCGTGTGGCAATGTTATTACCATATCCCACACGCTTAATTAATGTGCCTGGCGACGTATGGAAGCTGCTAATGTATCACTTGCCATACGTCGCCTATGGCAGTTGACCGGGAGCCTAGTCAAGAGAGAGTGCTGCTCTCCTTTGTGTACATACTCTTATCCAGTAAACCGAACCTACAAAACTATACAGGTGTTTGTGTTCTCTCCTGTATATAGAACTTATTATTCAGAACCTAACATGGCGCAGTGCGTAGTCTTACTGGATAATTACGAGCGATAGTGCAAAGTTTGTAGAAAGCCGGCTAGGGTCCCCTCCCGTCTTGGGTCAAGCCTTGGGTCAACTCCCGCGCCATCTCTCCTCGAAGAATTTCAGCAACTTTGAGCAGTGTCAGTGACAGTGATTTTCTGTGAAGTGTTTAGTGCATTGTGTGTTCGTGCCATTCATGTGTGACCTTGTTCTAAAGGATTCCCAAGGTATACGGCACGTTCCGGGCATTTGTAAGGAGTAAAGTTCAGTGCACCCGTCTCTGACCGCGTCCTGAGGGTAACTAGACTGACTGGGAGTCGCCGCGCCTCTCCCTCCACCCCCCCTCACAGCGCCGCCTCCACCCCCCCTCACAGCTGGGGCGAGACGCTTTGCCGGCCCTGGACACACACTCACTCGCACACGTACATATACTGTACTAACACTCGCTGACCGCGCGGCTTCCTTATATATATTTTATATATATAACCTACTTATCTGTGTATTTAATTAATTTTTTGTCTGAAATCTTGTTGATACGACGGGCTGACCGGTCAACACTGATTAAGACATAGTACACAGAGGAAGTAGTTATGTCTCACGCCTTACGTAGCCGTGGACCCAGCGTCTGGATGACCCAGGCGGGTGATAGCCCCGCAGAGATGGATGACCAGACCGGCCACGACGCTTCAGCCCTCACATCGCGCAGTCCCTCACCTCAATATTCAGCGTTGTCTCCAGAGATAATTGCTTTACTGAAGTTTATGAGAGATGAGAAATGCGAGGATGAAGCCCACAGACGTTTGGCGGATGAGCACAGAAGGCAAGCAGAGGCAGAACGAGACAACCAACGGAGATTGGAAGACAGTGAACGGTTTGAAGCCTTGATATCTCGCCTCACTGTTAACCAAGCCCCTGGCTCTAACACTGCCTCGGTACTGACTGGTTCAGATACCTCATCCATGCTTCCTTCACACCCCCCAGCCCCACCTAAAGCAGCAGCTCAAACGCCGCCCATCTTGAAGCCTGATGAGACTTTCCAGACTTTTCGTGAATGGCGGCGACGGTGGACTGACTACTCTACAATGGTGGATCTCCAGAGTTTGTCACAGCCTAAACAACTCATCCAGCTGCACATGTGCCTGTCCTTGGAAATTCAGCGTGTCTTGGAACATACGTTGCAGGTACCCCCAACCTCTTTGCTGTCTGTAGAGGAGGTACTGGACGTTCTACAACGGCACATCAAAGGACAGCAGAATGAAGCTCTGCGCAGGAGGGAATTGTTTAGCTGCAGACAGATGGAGGGTGAGTCTTTTGATGCCTTTTACGTGCGTCTTAAGAGAGCCTCGGAAGAGGTAGATATATGTCCAGGCCACCACCAGCAGTGCGAGGAGACCCAGTTGAGGCAGGTGATCCTGATGGGTGTTAAGGACGAGGAACTTGTCCAACGCCTCACCTCCCTCGACTCTTCCTCTTCTCTTAAGGATGTGTTGACGATATGTCGCTCCTATGAGGCTGCCAGGTGTGCCACCTCTGCCATCCGTGCTCCCCCTACAGCTGTACGCGCTGTGTCCCGGTACAAGAAGGACAAGAAGTCCGTTCCTACGCCTTCGCCCACCACGTCCACGCCCGGTTTATTTTGCAACAACTGTGGTAAGCAGCACGGAACACAGGTGTGTCCAGCTGCTCAGTCTACCTGCAACAGTTGTGACCGTAAGGGCCATTGGTCACTCACAGTACGGTGCCCAGCCAAACGCGTCCAGTGCAATGTGTGTGGTCGTCTGGGCCACTATGACAAGTGTTGCCCTTCCAACATACCCAAGGGACCGCGTCGGCGGAAGCTTCAGCCCCCCTCCACCAGAGAGGGCCGCCCACAGTCTTCCAATCAGAGGTACGACGACTCTTGACAACGCTCGAGCCACATTAGGAATGTGTGCTCCCCCCAGCGTCCCAGGACCAAAGTCCCCCAGTACATCAGCGTCATCGTGACCTACGGCGGTGTGTCATCCCGCCTTCAGATGTTGCCCGACACCGGCGCTGATGCTACAGTCATCGGCCCCCAGCATTTGCAATGCTTGGGGCTCTCTCCAAGTGATCTAGGACCGCCCCCCAAGGATCTCCGCTTTATGGCAGATGGTTCACAGATGACCCCGGCCCTGGGTTCACTCCAAGCACAAGTCACCTTTGGCAACAGGTCGTGTCAAGCCTGGATTGATGTGCATAACGGTGTCCAGACTCCTTTGCTGTCCTACAGACATTGTCAGGAGTTGGCCATCATCTCCCAGGACTTCCCCAAACCTATTCTTGAGGTAAAACACGCCAACAGGGTGCAAAAAGGGAGCAGCAACGACCCTGCTGCCGCCCTACCCCTGCCTCTTGCCAGTGACACCTCTCCTTCGGATGCTCGGAAGTACTTCCTGAAGGAATTCAGCGACGTTCTGGTGACCAAGTCCGCTCTGGAATCCAAGCCTCTCAAGAAGATGGCAGGCCCCCCCATGAGGATCCACCTGAGGGACGACGCGAAGCCATTCGCTATTTACACCCCTCGACTGGTTCCCCTGGCCTTCCGCGAGGCGGTCAAAAACGAGCTGGACTCCATGGTCGCCCAAGAAATTATTGTACCAACCGGCGATGACCCGTCTCCATGGTGTCACCCGATGGTTGTCGTCGCAAAACCTAAAGGTGGTGTTCGGATCACCACTGACCTTTCCAAGCTCAACAACCAGGTGTCTCGTCCTGCGCACCCTTCTCCCACGCCCTTTGCAGCCATACGCAGCGTGAACCCGAAGGCGCGTTTCTTCACGACGATGGACGCCCTGTGTGGATACTGGCAGATAGAGCTTGCCGAAGAAGACCGACCACTCACAACGTTCATCACCCCGCATGGACGTTACAGTTATTGCCGTGGCCCCATGGGATTCGCCGCTACAGGAGACGCTTTCTGTCTTCGAGGTGATATGGCTCTACAAGGTCTGGCAAACTGCGTGAAAGTGGTCGACGACATACTCGTGTATGACGAGGATTATATGGATCACCTCTGCCGTATCTACGAGGTACTCAACAGGTGCCGGAAGCACGGCATTACCCTAAATGCCGACAAGTTTGTTCTGGCCAGCTCTTCAGTTGACTTTTGTGGGTACACCCTCTCAGGGAATGGTATCGCAGCTGACCCGGAAAAGGTCCGCGCCATTACGGATTTTCCCACCCCTGCTAACCTGACCGACTTGAGGTCCTTCATCGGTCTCGTCAACCAGTTAGCAGAGTTTTCGTCGGACATCTCCGCAGCTGCTCAACCACTTCGCCCCCTGATGAGCCCCAAGAGGACATTCCTGTGGACCCCCGACCACGACAAGGCCTTCCAGCAAGTGAAACAGGCCCTGTCTCGTCCACCTGTCCTCGCCACGTTTAACCCAGCCTTGCCGACAGTTCTGCAGACGGATGCCTCACGCTTGTATGGCGTGGGATACGCCCTACTGCAGGATCATGGTGGAGGGCAGTTCCGGCTCGTCCAGTGTGACTCGCGTTTCCTCTCTGACACTGAGACGCGCTACGCCACTATTGAGTTGGAGCTGTTGGCTGCGGTTTGGGCGATGTCCAAGTGCAGGTTTTACCTCATAGGCCTGCAATACTTTCACCTAGTGACCGACCATCGCCCGCTTGTCCCGATCCTCAACCACTACACGCTAGACGCTGTTGAGAACCCTCGCCTCCAGCGTCTGAAAGAGAAGCTCTCGGCGTACATCTTCACTGCAGTGTGGCGTGCTGGTAAGGAGCTCTGCATCCCTGATGCCTTATCCCGCTCTCCTGTCAGCCGCCCTACTCCAGAAGACCATGTACTCGACGCCGACCTCGCTCTTTCCGTCAGGACTGTGGTCACTCTCCATGCCGTCCAATCCCTTCGTTCGGACCTGTCACCAGATGACGACAAGGCAATGGAGGACCTTCGAACAGCGGCCCGAGATGACCCTTCCTATGTCCGACTCGTCGAGTGTGTGAGGAATGGATTTCCTAGCAACCGCTACGATCTTCACAACACCCTGCTCCCGTATTGGAAACTCCGCGATGAACTCTACTGCGACGGAGACCTTGTTCTGTACGGAGCACGTGTAGTTGTCCCTGCTGCATCACGTCCCCACGCCTTGGCCCGCCTTCACGACAGTCACCGTGGAGCTGAGGCCACCAAACGGCGTGCAAGACAGACTGTGTTCCGGCCTGGCATCGACCCCGACATCTCCAATGCTGTCCAGGTGTGTAAGCCCCGCCACGTATTACAACCCAGCCAGCAGCAGGAACCCTTTATGAGTGACGACAACCCCACCCGCCCCTTTGAGTCTGTGTCGGCCGACTTTTTCTGTGTGTCAGGAAAGTCCTTCCTCGTTATCGTCGACCGTCTCTCTGGTTGGCCGGTTGTCATCAAGTGCGGTAATGACACGACGTCTGCCGCCACCATCAGCAAGTTCCGCCACTACTTCCGTGACGTGGGCGTTCCTGCACGCCTGCGAACCGACGGAGGGCCTCAGTTCACAAGCCGGGACTTTGCTGCGTTCCTTGACCGATGGGGAGTCCGGCATGTGTTGTCATCGCCCCATTACCCGCAGTCCAACGGCCACGCTGAGGCTGCTGTCAAATCCCTGAAGCACCTCATCCTTAAGGTGGCCCCTTCTGGGAACATTGACTGCGAGGCCTTCGACAGGGGTCTTCTTGAACTCCGCAACACACCTAACTACACCGGACGCTCCCCTGCCCAGGTTTTGTGTCCCTGCTCACCCTCAATCCTTCTCCAAGGAGTGGCAGGCCAAGACAGAGGATTGTGATCGCCGAGCCGCCGAACGTGTTCAGGACGTCGTCGCCCGCTACAATGACCACGCCCGTTCTCTCCCCAGGTTGAGTGTCGGCACCCAAGTCCGTGTTCAGGACCCGACCTCCCTACGTTGGGACAAAGTAGGCGTAGTCATGGGTCTCGGCAGGTCACGGGACTACCAGGTGCGGTTACCCAGTGGTCGTGTGTGGTGGAGGAACCGCCGTTTTCTCCGACCCGTAACAATGCCTTCTGCTGGCCCCGCCACCAGTGTTGAGTCCCATACCCTTCCCAGTGATGAAGTCCCTCGACGCTCAGAACGGATCCAAAAGAAAAGGTCCGCTCAAGACTTCGCTATGAGCGTATAGGGGGGAGGGAGGTGTATGTATATTATGTATGCTGGATTATATATCATGTATGTATATTATGTATGTGCTCCATTTATGTATTATTTATTCAGCCTAGCTAGCAGCGTGTGGCAATGTTATTACGATATCCCACACGCTTAATTAATGTGCCTGGCGACGTATGGAAGCTGCTAATGTATCACTTGCCATACGTCGCCTATGGCAGTTGACCGGGAGCCTAGTCAAGAGAGAGTGCTGCTCTCCTTTGTGTACATACTCTTATCCAGTAAACCGAACCTACAAAACTATACAGGTGTTTGTGTTCTCTCCTGTATATAGAACTTATTATTCAGAACCTAACAGAGAGCTCAGGAGAAACTTGTCAGTAACCTAGAAGAGGAGTTTGATAAGGGGATAAGAGAAAATGGAATCAATTGTTTGTTCTTTGATGGGAAAAGGGATGACACTAAAGTGTTCATGAAAGTTGGAGATTCTGACAAGTTGTTCCCTGCCATGGTGAAGGAGGAACACTACTCCTGCTGCAGTGAACCAGGAGGGAAGTATTTGTGGCATTTCACTCCAGAGAAAGATGACATCAGGAAACCAGCTGAGATAGTGGCAGATAACATTGTGTACTGGCTCAGAGAGAGGAACGTAGAGCAGACCCTGCAGGCCATTGGAGGGGACAGCACCAACACGAACACAGGGTGGCAAGGGGGGGGTCATACAGTGGATAGAGCGGAAGATTGGGAGGAAGCTGGTCTGGATTGTTTGTGACCTCCACACCAACGAGTTGCCACTCCGACGTCTGATCCAGGAGCTGGATGGCAAGACTCTTTCAAACAACAGATGGTCTGGTCCTCTTGGCAAGATGCTGGACTCTGCCACTGAGTTAGAAATAAATCCGAGCTTTGAAAAAATCACAGTTGGCCCTCCACTCGTTGAGCTTGCACATACTGTCATTGACGACCTGAGTACTGACCAGTACTATGGTTACATGATTTGCAGTGCCATCAAAACTTGGGTCATGCCTGATAGACTTGCTTACCTGCAGATAGGTCCAGTCTCACATTCTAGGTGGCTCACAACTGCTCTCAGGTTCTGCAGAATTTGGGTCGCTCATCATAAACTGAAAGGGAACCAGCTTCACAACCTGAGACTTATTGTCCAATTCATTGTGAGTGTCTACTTGCCAAATTGGTTCAACACCAAGGTCAAGTCATCGTTCTCCGAAGGTCCGAGGCATGTTCTCTTCCAGCTTGAGCTCCTGAGGAGTCAGCCAAGGAAGGTTGTTCAGATTGTGGAGCAGACTGTGAGGAGATCTTCCTGGTATGCTCATCCCGAGGCATTTCTGCAGACAATGCTCTGCAGTAAGGATGAGGAGGAGAGAAGAGTGGCAGTCAAAAAGATCTTGGATATGAGACTTATGAGAGGATCTGGGCATGACGAATCAGTTGGTGACGATTCCTTCAGGGTCAGGAAGACTCCTGAAGTTAATCTAGGTGCCAAGACCCTCACTGATCTCATGGATCTGGATAACATCTAGGCTGGCAGTGAGCCCCCTCTTACCTGCAGCCTCACCAATGTTCAAGTCAGAGCTTTCCTGGACAACCCCATGCATGTCCCTGCCTGGCCCTCGCACACCCAGAGTATAGAGCGTTGTGTACAGCAAGTGAGCGAGGCCAGCAGTCACGTGTACAGCCAGGAGAGGAGGGAAGGCTACATCCGAGCTCAGGTGGTCAGCAGGAAGGTGATGAGTAGAAACAGAAGCAAGAAAGACATGTTCTCTATGGTGTGCAGCAACACCGGGTCGTAGTAGTAAAACCGGTTTTTGTATTTGATGATTTTGTTTTCTAAAGGAATATTAAATTTAATAAATGTGTCAAGATCATTCGTTTCACTATTCTGGATCATTTTCATCCTAATATATTAACCTGATGCATTTACTTTACTTTAAATAAGCTATTTAGTGGTGTTGGTAAAAGGGTGGGAATACTGAATTTTCATAAGATTTCAAGTTAAAATTTACCTAGCAAAAAATGAAAACTTTTCAAATCTGAAGATATCACATGATTGTGCACATAGAACTACATCATTAATACCATGGGCCGATTTTTCAAACTAAAAAAAAAAAATTCGCCTCCGTATGACACACCCTAATAGATCACTATCCTCTAACTTCCGCCCAATCAGTCTAACATCAATAGTAGGCAAATTACTGGAAGCAAATCATTCAAACTCTATACGAAATCACCCGGAGAAGCACTGATTGACCAATGATCCCAGCATGGCTTCACAAGCGGACGTTCTCGTCTAACTAATCTATAAACATTCTTTTCATCAGTTTTCGAATAGGTGGACGAGGGGCACAATTATGATGTGGTATATCTCGACTTTAGCAAAGCCTTCGACAGAGTCCCCCACGAAAGACTAATTAGAAAGGTAGAAGCACATGGCATCAAAGGTAACCTCCTTAAATGGATTAGGGCAGGGGTGGGCAAAGTGCGGCCCGCGGGCCACATTTGGCCCGCCAAATTATTTCTGTGGCCCGCCACTGCATTTGGCTATCATAAAAAAAATTTATTATTAATTACAGAAAGGACAATTTTGGAAGTTGGGTGGACATAGCAGCAATACTGGCTCGTCGCTGTTAACCTGTGGCCCGCGAAGTGTGCCACCATTCATGAAGTAGCCCGCCATCGAAAATAATTGCCCACCCCTGGATTAGGGCGTGGTTACAAGACACGAAACAGCGAGTGAGCATTAACCTCACTAAGTCCCTTTGAAGCAACGTCACAAGTGGAGTTCCCCAAGGCTCAGTACTTGGACCATTATTATTTATTATACACATAAACGACATAGATATCGGCATAGACAGCAACATAAGTAAATTTGCTGATGACACTAAAATAGGACGTGTTATTAAATCTGACGCGGACTCCGCAAAACTACAGGAAGATCTAAACAAATTTTTTGAATGGTTTGAAAAATGGCAGATGAAATTCACCGTGGACAAATGTAAAGTACTCAGTATAGGAGATGTAAACAGGGAAACCAGATACCAGATGAACAACGATGCCATAGAGAAATCCGACTTCGAGGGAGATATAGGAGTAATGATAAGTAGGAACCTTAAGCCAAGTAAACAATGTGTTTTTGCTCATAACAAGGCTAATAAAATACTTGGGTTCATACAAAGGAGTGTTAGTTACAAGACTAGCGAGGTCATCCTAAAACTGCATCTTGTTCTTGTGAGACCACACCGGGATTACGCAGTTCAGTTCTGGTCACCGTAATACAGAATGGATATACTGTAGAATCATTGGAAAGAATTCAGAGGAGAATGACAAGACTAATCCCGGGCATTAGGAACCTTGAGTATAGAGACAGGTTAAGGCATCTTAATTTGCACTCCCTCGAGAGACGTAGAGCGAGGGGCGACCTGATAGAGGTGTATAAGTGGAAGTCAGGGCTAAACAAAGGGGACATTACAAAGGTACTGAAGCTATCCAACCAGGAGCGAACTCGTAACAATGGTTTTAAATTAGACAAATTTAGATTTAGGCGTGAAATAGGTAAACACTGGTTTGGAAACAGAGTAGTGGATGAATGGAACAAGTTACCAAATATCATCATTAACTCGATTACGCTGAATAGCTTCAAACATAGGTTGGATGCATTTATGAGCAATAGGGGTTGGGTGTAAACGGGACTGACCAGCATGGGCCAATAGGCCCGCTGCAGTTTCCTCCATTCTTATGTTCTTCTTATGTTCTTATATTTCGGGGACGAGACGGGGTGACAGTACTCCAGATGGGGAAGCACTTCACTCATGAAGATCGTTACGAGGGACGGACCGTCTAGATATCTGAACGACCTTCTTATAAGACCCAATAATTTATTTGCCTGATTTACCTTCTTCTCGCAATGGTCCGAGAACTTCAGATCATTATCAACATACACAACTCGGCCCTTCTCACATTCAGTCTCAAATAGTGTAGTTTCTTCATCCGGTTGGGACATATGATACGCCTCCTTACCGTTGGTACGCCCCAGGTGCATCCTCTTACACTTCGTGACATTGAATCTCAGCAGCCATTTCTTCGACCATTCTTGGAGCCCACAGAGGTCCTTCTGCAGCTCTTCACAGTCCGCTTGGTTCCTGATTTCCCGAAATAACTTGGCGTCATCGGCAAACATTTGTATGGAGGAGTATACAACGTCAGGCATGTCATTTATGAAACAAACAAACAACAGCGGGCCCAATACTCTGCCCTGTGGTACCCCACTTGTGACAAGTGCGGATGATGATTTTGTGCAGACAGAGCAAGATTTGTACTCACGTGTAGCCATAATGCAGTCTGATGTTGCGGTGAGAAATATACAAAAATTAAGTAAACAATGCAGACGACATGCCTACGTCACAACGTTACCAACTGTCGCCAACTGCGCCTCGCTAAACGCTTCAGGTGTAACCTCCTTATTTTATATTCCTTGGCTTCAACACTCGCAGCCCTTATTAATTTCCCATCCTGCACCATCACGACTAAGACCAGGGAAATATTTACCGGAAAATATGTGACATATGAGGAAACTCTTGTGGAAATATTCAATTACCGTGATGTACAGTATAGAAAAAAATTACATATATATATATATATATATATATATATATAAATATATATATATATATATAATATATATATATATATATATATATATATATATTATATATATATATATATATATATATATATATATATATATATATATATCTATATATATCATAAACTATATTAATCCTGGGATATTAGTTACTCGTGTGTTTCTCTAATAATCAAATTAGCTGCGGCAAAACACTCAGTAACAACAAATAAGAACACATTTTTTAGTTTTCATTCAGTTAAACAACGGACGCCATCTTGAAGCGTCCATTTAAACCTGTTCATTAAGTTACACATTATGCCGTTGTATCACAGAGTATTAATTCATTTATTTTAATCTATTTCCCTACATTTGAAGAAGATTCTATGGATAAATACAATGATAATAATAAATAGTAGACGTTTTAATACGATATATTTCCTGACGACCTGCTGCCATTTTTAAAAGATATAAGATGTTATTTATAGAAAACGAGTCCAAAATTAATCATAGAACACAATAATTGTTTCAGGTGTAACTATTTTTGTCAAAGCTAGTGCCAATAATTGGTATTATTGCTTTTCCACGCCACGCATTCCTGCCATTAATCTATTATCATATTCGAATAAGATGTCTAATTATAAGATAATTTTCATCTATTACATTACCGGCGCAAATGTACAATAACGGAGATAGCGTATCCAAAATTTTCTCTATTTTCTTCCATTAAACTTCCGTCATTATCGCCTTCCTCACCTCCAACACTGCGTGTCTCCTTCCTTCATAAATCATCACGCACATTCGTTCTCGTACACTTCATGCTACCAATCAAAAGCTTTTATTTTTTAACAACCAATTAAAATGATTTTGGGTTTAACTCGCGGTATTTTTGGCCCAATCAAATTCAATTTTTATTTTGGGTCTCTCATAATTTGAAATTCAAATTTATTTTCGACCATGGAAATCTGTGATGGGTGCCACTTAAATTATATGGAGCTTATTGCGACTTTTTGGGAAAAAACGAAGAAACTATTGCATTTTTTCGATCCCATGGTGTTCTTCCAACCTCAGTAAAGTGTTCGAAGTGCAAGACTGAATGTAAATATCGCAAAGAACAACATATGTGGAGTTGTGTAAGAATCTCAGAATCCATCGACGAACAAGAACCTGGCCATTAAGGTAAGAAATAGGTGATTCCATCATATGGTGAGAGTCAGTTAGGTTTGGTTAGGTTTTGTTTTGCTTTGTTTTTCTAGTGGTTTTTGGTGTATTATTCGCTAAGCCATTATTTTTTTTTCCGAAAGCGTCCAACGGAAAAAAATTCGATAAAAAACCCGGCCAATTTCCGCCGTAAATGAAGGTCATATTCGGTCTAAGCACACACAAATACTGTACACTTGAAAAATATATTTTTGACTTTCTAACAGTGTGGTGCGCTTATGCAAATTTACCAAATGTTACTATACAGTATATATTCCATTATATATGTTTATTTTATTATTCTTGCAGATTATTATACCTAAATTCTAAAAATAAATATTGTAAGTAATGTTAAGTTGTTTTGAGCCGTAGATAAGGAGTAAAAGACGTAAACACACGACACTTAGGTGATTGTAGTGAGGTGTAGCGAAATATGATATAAGGAAGGTAAACATGAAGAAATAAAACCCACATATTGTAAATAAAACTAATGTATACTATTTCATCAATATATAAAAAGCCAATACATTTATCTTGCCAGAGTCGTAATTCAAGTGATAACTGATGATAATATTTTGTTTTTTACGACCGAGTGAATCACATCAAACTTAACAACACGCACATGTACATTACATCGCCCTTCAGGATTTATTGAACAGTCTCCAAAACTGGGCCACCAACAACCACGTCACCATCAACCATACCAAGACCATGGTTATGCACATCAAATTCTCCTTCGACGTTGTTCCACCCCTTCCATTACTTTAGGTCCCAACACACTTTAGATTGTAGATTTCACTAAGCTCCTCGGCGTCACCATAGACAACAAACTAAATTGGAAACTACACGTCAGTGAAGTTGTCAAATCCTCCAGTTTCCGTCTCCACCTCCTCCGCCGACTCAAGTCCCTTGGAGTTCTTGCCCCCGAGGTCCTCAGTGTTTACTCAACACTCATACTTCCCAATCTCAACTATGCCTCCCCTACCTGGTCTTCCTCCCTAAATGCCACACAATTTAAACACCTAGAAAAAGTACAAAAGAGGGCATGCAAGATTATTCTCTTCCCTTCCTACTCCACATATCAAGAAGCACTCAACACACTGACCCTCTCGGCTCTCTCTAACCATCACAACGTCCTCATCTGCAAATTTGGTGAAAAGCTTCTGCACCATCCTCGACACCGGTTCCTACTACCACCCGAGATCCCTCGTCCGAGAATTGCTGTTCGACACCACAACCGCATCCAGCTAATACGAGCACGAACTGATCGCTATAAGAACAGCCCAGTCCCAACCATTGTAAAAATTATCAATAACTTGTAATAAACCAGTGTATTCACTCCCAGTCAGTCTTACTTTTTGCACTGTCACTATGTTGAAATGCCCTGTAGTTTGAGCTTCTCCCCACCTAGTTATTATATATCATATTTGTGTCACTTATGTTATTTGTCATGCTCTTTCAATAAACCGTTAATTATTATTATTATTATTATTGCTTATAACACCGGTTACTGTACACAGAGAGAGAGAGAGAGAGAGAGAATCCGCTTCCTTGTTGTTTTCCAAGTCAGGTCAAAGAACTTTGATCCTCGTGTAGATCAAATTTCAGAAAATGTGTACGATTGATGTTCACTGAGTTAAGCCGTTGGGCGACCATCTGTGATTGTGTATTCATGAGAAATGTCTTGCTTGAGTCACAAGATTATTTATTCAGAAAAAAAAAATATATGATGGATGTACTGTACGGAATAGTTATACAGTCGTAGTTGCTCCAATAACCCTGAGGGGATGGTGGGGCTAACCTCGTAGTTTTAAAGACCCCCCCTCCTTCCGTCAACGGGCTCTTTGTGTTTACAACTCTAGTCGTGAAGGTCACCGCACTACAGCGCTCGACGGGGAGGTGTGGCAGTAAAACAAACTAATTCCAATATTATAAGTTAAAATTTTTGGTACATAAGGAGGCAATAGTCGGCACTGCACTCGGTCGCCTTCACGTCCCCAACTGTAAAGAAGGGACCCATTAGCCGGGTACTCTGAAGGCTTCTGAAATGCGAACCAAGGATAATTAGGACAGAAGGTGAGTTCTGTATTCAGTCGATCGCTGCACACAAGTAGGTGGAAAGGACAGGTGCGGTGGCTAATCTTTAGGCGAAATAAACAGTGATTCTACAGATCTTACTGCGATGGTGATAATTCTGTCCGTTTCAATGTTAGTGTGGTACTGAGACATTATATAAGAGAGAGTGAGAGAGATTAATAAGTTTTCGTTTTACTCCACTGGCCAACTCTCTCTCTCTCTCTCTCTCTCTCTTTGATTCCGATCCGGAGTCAATCCATACCATTTCACCGCCCCTTCTTCTCACTGATTCTGATCCCCAACTTTCCTTAGCACCAGATTTATTGCCGATATCCAGGAGGCGAGACTTGTGGTGGTCCGCGAGTTGGTGAAGAACCTGGTGGTAAAAGTTATGTTTATGGGAAGGTCGTGGCCATGTGTGTGTGTGTGTGTGTATGTGTGTGTGACAGACAGTAGTTGCCAACCTCGTATTCTAACCAATCATTATTTTCCTGCCTTTATTTAATAACCTCAAACAACACGTCTCATTACCTCTCGTTATTGAGGTCACTAATACGCTAAGTTTTCTCTTCGGTCTTGGTTTAATCGGATTTATCGGATTGATAGAATTCATCGAAATCATTAATTTTTTCGGATTTTTCGGATTCATCGGATTTATCAGAGTCAAGAACGTAGGTTATGTAAACACTAGAGATTTAGGGTAAACATCCCAATATACAACACAAAGGCAATCCTCTTTTACAGGCTACAGGGTTTCGTTTATATCTCTGTATTTAAAGGGAAATGGCTGAATTTATCCTGTTTTGGGGGGAAAATTATGGGTTTCTGTATCAGTGGCATTAAAGGGATTTTTGTATTTGGGGGATTAAAGGGATTTTTGTATTTGGGGGATTAGGCCAAAACATACTCGCGTCTGGTTAGGTTAGGTTATGTTAGGTTAAGGTTAGGTTAGGTTAGGATAGGTTAGGTGATATTAGCCAGTAAAATAGGTAAAGCTGTCAAGTTTGGTCACCAGAGGGCTACTGTCAACACTGCTCGCCCCTACACACACACACACACACACTTAATACTACCTCATGTTGTCTCATCTCTCTCTCTCTCTCTTTGTCACTCTCTCTCTCTCTCTCTCTCTGACCCATGTGGAGGTTCAGGGAGAAGGATGTTACAGTGTACAAAAAAAAGTCGTCTCCCTTCACCTTTTTTCACCCCCCACCCTAAGTTACGTACCTATAAACGTCTTTGATACGACTCTCTCTCTCTCTCTCTCTCTCTCTCTCTCTCTCTCTCTCTCTCTCTGACCACCACGAACGAGAGATGTCTTTAATAATAATAATAATAATAATAATAAGAAGAAGAAGAAACATTATCTTTTCCACCTCCATTCAAAATCCCTCGCAAATCCTACCCCTCCCCCCACTTCCACACTCAACACCACCCCACAACCACTCTTACCCCCACCTCACACCCGCCCCTCCCCACCCCCCACTCACTCCTACCCCTCCCCCCACCCACACAACCCTACCCCAACCCCACACCCACACCCACTCCTACCCACCCCACCACCTAACCCTTTCACCAACCATCCAAATGAAGGAAGCCATGTTATACACCCTTATCACTTGCAATTTTATGGCACGAGATGGCGTTACTGAAGCAGCTGAAGGTTGTAAACAGTATCATAAACTGAGTCACGTGAACACAAGTAGCATTACACTGTCTGTCTCAAGCAAGTGAGGAAGTGGTGAGTAGTGTTCTGCCGGGGAGCCACCACACTACGAAGGTCAGTGGGTGTGTGTGTGTGTGTGTGTGTCTAGTGTGGCAACATTATGTTAGTGTTAATGTTAAGGTGCAGGCACTGCTTGCTGCCTCTCGTTTTCAGTTACTGCCGCTAGCTAGCCCTCGTGGCAAACAGGGAAGCAACTTGCATAAGTCTTCCCCTGCCAGTACACAGCCTCTTCACCATCAAGACTCCTGCTGTGCCGACGTGTAGCAAGACACGGTAACTGGGTACCCCGTGTAGCAGTGAGCCCCAGAAGGACGGTGCATAGGCTCACTAGCCTGTGGATGCGTCCTGGCGCCTACCAACCACTGCCCCGCTGCCTTGCGGATTAGCCTTGGTAGGTATAAGGCTACGGGAGTAAACAAAGAACGAAAAATCTGCAGTGGAGTCCCGCAACAGGCAGACATGCTTACAGAGCTCCAACAAGACCCCAACGGTGGTATAGGTGGAAGAGGTGACCACCAGGGGAACCCAACGAGTACACTGGCGGATGAAGGTAATGCATGATTGACAGGCTACTAAAGCGAAACCCAACAAACTGGGATGTCGGCACTCCATTGTAACTCTCCCTCTCCCCAGTCGTTGCAACACTTGCACCACTGATCAGGAAATGGGAGAGCCAAGATACGTGGTTGCAGCCTGTGCTCCTGCCTCACCACATATATAAACTCACGTGCAACCATCATCCAGCTCATCATACTCCTCATTATCATCAAACCCCTATACCACCAAAAGTCCTATGGTGACGGACAAGTGGCGACGGGGACAGGCAGAGATGACTGCCGGGAGTCTCTAGTCACAACTCTGTACATGGGTGGGACAGATAAGATGATCTTTTATGAACTAGTGTCTAGGTAATAGTGCAATCCGGTCCTGTCTGTGCGACTGAGCAGCAATACGAAGAACCACTCTGCTCACCCCACATGGGGAGAGGGCTAGAAAGGGTGCCCTAAACATAGTCTGCCTAAAGAACCAACTTGACTAGGCAACCACGCCGAGTAAGGTCATCCTTATGCGGTCAAAAACACAATTATAATCACACACCAAAGCAAATACAAACTATACAACCTCTTATGGTCGCTGGATGGAATGTCAGGATTCGTCTGGATACAGGCACAAATGAGCATCCTGAAAGAAGAACTGCCCTTGTGGCAAAAGAGCTGGCTAGGTATAACATCGACATAGCAGCCATTAGTGAGTCGACTCACAGAACGGGAGTCTGGCTATACCTTCTTCTGGGAGGGTAAACCTGCTGTGGAGAGAAACTGCAATTATGGAGTTGGCTTTGCCATCTACCAATGCATTCTACACAGGCTAACTGAAATGCATTTTTCACCAGAGCATACGCCCCAACACTGGATGCAGAGGATTACATCAAGGAAGCTTTTTACGCCGACCTTGACAGTGCTAACCTCTATCCCCAGAGAAGATAAGGTTGTGCTCCTTGATGACTTCAATGCCAGAGTTGGCAGAGATGCTGACATTTGGCAGGGTACCATAGGGAGAAATGGACTTGGCAAGTGTAATCCCAATGGCCTACTCCTCCACAGCAAGTGTGCTGCACATAGCCTCACTATCACTAATACCTTAGTTAGGCAGACCGATAAGTTCTAGGGATCGTGGCAACACCCACTATCCAAACACTGGCATCTCATTGACTGCATCATTGTCAGAGAAAGAGATTGCCGAGATGTTCTCATCACCCGTGCCATGCGTGGCTCAAACCACTGCGACACTGATCATTGGCTCGTCAGAGCCAGGCTCTCACTTCACGTCGCCCCAAATCGGCAAAGGCAACAAGCCTCCAGAAGAGGTTTTAACACTAAGCGTCTGGAGGATCCGGCGGTGGCACATGCTTAAAGAGAGGAGCTCGAACTGGGTTGATAAGCAACCCGACAACAAACAATCCAAATTCTAGTGCCGAATAGGGTATTCTTGACACTGTCATAACAAAAACCTGCAGAGAGACCCTTGCCAGATCGAAAAAATACACAAGTATTGGTTTGATGAAAATGACCCAGAAATCAATGTACTCGACAATGATAAAGGTGCTGCTTTAACTGACTGGCAGAACAACCCTCAGTCTTGGACCAAAATCGATACCTTATGCAAGAAGAAAGCGGCGGCCCAGCGCAAACTTCGCAAACAAAAGAAAGATTTGTGTAAAAATAAAGACAAGGCAGGCATCCTTTAGTGCTGGAAAGAGCACTACCAATCGTGCTCAACCGAAACACCAATGTGGGTGTCTTGACTACCCAGCAGGCCCCTCAGCATCCAGAGCTAACCCATCTCATCTATCTTTCATCCCTGGATGAGGTAGCTACTGCCATTAAGCAGATGAAAAATAACAAGGCCTGAGGGCCTGATGGAATCCCATCCGAGGTACATAAAGCAGGAGGACCTCTACTTACCAGCCTTTTCCACTCTCTCCTGGAGAGTATATGGGAAAAGGAGGAAATCCCCCAAGCTCTTAAAGACGCCTCCATCGTTAATATTTACAAGAGCAAGGGAAACCGACCAGACTGCGGCAACTACCGTGGGATCTCGCTGTTGTCTGTAGCTGGCAAAATTATAGACTAAGTCCTCCCAAACAGACTTTTTCCTGAGGTGGAAAATTTACTCCCAGATTCTCAATGTGGCCTTAGACCATCACGTGCCACCACTGACAAGATCTTTGCTGCCCGTCAGATACAGGGAAAGTGCAGAGAACAGCGTCGTGATTTGTACATGGCTATCATCGACCTAACCAAGGCCTTCAACTCGTTCAACAGAGAATCCCCCTGGTGGACCCTCAGCCGTTTTGACTGCCCACCAAAACTCATTGCCATTGTGAGGCAACTCCACGAAGGCATAAACGGGAGTGTTCTGCGCAATGGCACCCAGACTGAGTTCTTTCCCATCCAAACGGGGGTAAAACAAGGATGTGTACTGGCACCAACTCTCTTTTCAATTTTCTTGGCTGCCTCCCTTACCCGTGCTAGTGCCAATTTAGCCGGCGGGGAGTACATCCAGTACCGGATGAAGGGTCTTTTCAGCATGAGATGTCTCCAGGAACGAACAAAGGTTTCGGCAGCTTCCATTACTGAACTTCAGTATGCAGACGACTTTACTCTTTTCGATCACACTGAACGCGACCCACAAGAGATCCTGAACACCTAAATAAATGTTTATGCACACTTCGTCCTTGAGGTGAATGTAAGTATGACTCAGATTCTCTTTCAGCCTGCCCCTGGTTCAGCCTCACCTCCAAAATCCATCCAGCTTAACGGTATTACCCTTTCTAACGTTACCCACTTTCAGTATCTTGGCTCTCACCTGTCCACCGTAGCGGACATCGATGAAGTGTTTCAATATCGGATCAGAGGTGCATTTCAAGTCCTTGATAGACTCCGTACCCTTGTCTTCAGCTGTAGGAGCTGACATTATCTACAAAGTTACACGTATATCGAGCAGTGATCCTCTCCACCCTGCTATATGACAGCGAGACATGGGTCACATACAGGAGGCACCTCAAGGCACTTGAAAAGTTTCACCAATATAGTCTACATTCCATCCTCCCGAGTTCCCTAGGAAGACAAAAGAACAAATGCTAATATTCTTGCTGACACCAACTGTAGGAGCATCGAGGCTACCATTATCCATGAACTACTACTTTGGACTGGCCATGTTACCCGCATGGACGACAGTAGACTGCCAAAGCAGCTACTTTACAGACACCTAACGAATAGTAAATGAAATGCTGGCGGGTAATTATTGAAAAGGTATAAGGATAGTCTTAAGACAAACCTGAAAGGTGCCAAATCGACCACCTCACCTGGGAGACGATTACTCCACACCGCAAGGCTTGGAGGAGCACCACACAAGAAAGTGTCAATACTTTCGAGTTAGTCCGACTGCAAACCAAGGCAGACAAACGCCAGCGCCGGAAAGACGCTCCCACCTTCCCTCCCGCACTAGATGTAGCCCTCCACATGTGTAACATCTTTGGACGACCCTGACGATCCCGTATCGGCCTCTCTAGTCACCTCAGAGCTCACCAACGAAGGTGACATCCTTAATAACTCATATCATTGTCTGGATGATCGTCATACTCGATTTCGAGTGACTGCAAATAAGTAGTAGTATATATATATATATATATATATATATATATATATATATATATATATATATATATATATATATATATATATATATATATACTGTATATATAACCGGTCGGAATTTACTGGACTTTAATTTCTCACTTGACTTGGGGTTTATTTAAAATTAATAGATGGTAATGGCAGTGGAAGCGCCCCTTTGAGAAAAATCCCGAACCAGCACAAGAACACTTAAATCTACTAAACAAAATGAATTGTCCGTGACCCGTGGAAGGATAGCATCTGTGACTGGGATGAATGAGACACACTGTTAAATTTAGACACTTATTTTCCCTCCCACACTACAAACACAATCAAATAATGGTACACCAATATGCTCACCTCTTAACTTAAACTTAAAACACTACTCTGGGGAATAATAGTTACACATGATATAGAAATTATTAGAAACTCAGGCAACAATAAATTTGGAGTATTAAGAAATGTTGCTTGCCCACATGAAACAGGCCTTAAGGGCTCTCACAAAATAATATCAGTCACTGAGGAAATGGTAATAAAAATAAGAAATTAAATACTCTACAATGAATAGGCCTTAAGGGCACTCAACAAAATTATAGCAACCCAACAGATGCACACTTCCTAACCTAACCTAACCTAACCACTATTCTGGGGAACAAGGTTATACCTGAGATCAGAATTATGAAGAACAATTAGTGGCATTAAAAGAATCAAATCACAGTATCACTCTGGTTCCACTTAATGGCACAAACATTCAAAACAATATTATCAAAATTATTTAGAAACTATTAAACTACACACGTCAAGATAATATCAGTCTGAGGAATGGTGTTAACTACACCCGTAATAAGGGAGGGAAAATGTTCCTCTAGGTATCTCCTAGAGACCTAGACTCACAGTCTCAGTGTGTGACCATTAGTTTACTCAGATAGCCTCAGTGTACTCCCAGTGGGTCCATAAAGCGGAAGGGAGTGAGCCAATCAGACCTTGTACAGTTGAGAGAAACTTTAGCTTCCCGTTAGCAAGAGGGTTTCACTAGCTGCTCGGGACATGTGGGGTTGTGCACCGGAGTGGTAAGAACTGATCACCCACGGCTGATGCTGGTCCCGTGTCGTTTTAGTTGTCGGGAGCACTCGTTCACTCAAGCGATCCTTTGCTACCCCGCTAAACAGTAACAGGCCTACACTGATCGGTCCAATGGCGACAATCGCTACCCTCAATCATCAATGGCAGTCTCAAACGGCAGTCAATCTCTCGCAGTCAACTCCGGTCAACTCCAGTCAAGTGGGTTCTGACGGAAACCCTGAAATGAACTCACTGTTAGCTCTAGTTTACTTTATCACTGCCCTATCTAACCCTGTCTGAGATCGAATGAGACTTACTTGTTATACTGCAATAACGCAGCACAGGTGACTAGGCCACGTGACTATTTCTGTGACGGATGCGCAGGAACGTCTTGTCTGTGTGAATGCTCTCCGGGACTGGGGCCTAGCCAGCGTCGCTTCTCCTCAAGGCGTTAGCTTAGGTCTACTTGACATATTTTCCGCCTAACTAATAACTCCTTGGGACACCCGTGACATTATTTAGACTGATAAACGATCTATAATAATTTCAAATTCAATAATAGTCCCTTACTTCATGAATCTCATCATTATTAATTCGGTGAATTACATTTAATATCATATAGGCCTAGTTCCACCATCTCTCGCTGTGAGCAGGAAGCGCTCTCTCCCCTCAGATGAACTTGAACGCTCAGTATCGCTAATGGCGGGGCATTTGAAATTACTCTGAAATTTCTGAATATTACACATATATATATATATATATATATATATATATATATATATATATATATATATATATATATATATATATATATATATATATATATATGTAATATTCAGAAATTTCAGAGTAATTTCGAATGCCCCGCCATTAGCGGTACTGAGCGTTCAAGGTCGTCTGAGGGAAGAGAGCGCTCCCCGCACATAGTGGGAGATTGCGGAACTAGGCCTATATGATATTAAATGTTATTTACCGGATTAATAATGATGCGATTCATGAAGTTAAGGGACTATTATTGAATTTGAAATTATTATAGATCGTTTAGCAGTCTGAATAATGTTAAAGGGTGTCCCAAGGAGTTATTAGTTAGGCGGAAAATAGGTCACGTAGGCCTAAGCTAGCGCCTTGAGAGGACACGAGGCGGCCTCTCTCTCAGTCACCGGGAGAAGGCTAAACTAGGTGCCGTGGAAAGTAGGTGGAATGCGGATCTCGAGCAGTTTAACTTTACTATAGAGTACAAGCCGGGGAAGAACAACATTGTGGCGGATACTCTATCTAGAATCCCGGCGGAACAGGAGGAAGATAGTGAAGAAGAGTATACAGCGATGCATGTACTAGAGGAGAACGGGGCAGGAAGGAAGGAACTGTGGACGATGGATGGGCTGCGTAAGGAGCAAGAAGGCATGGACTATATGACAAAACTGCGAAGATGGTTGGTGGGAGAGCTGCCGGAGGATGAGGTACAGGTAGAGCTCCAAAATGATGATTTCCGCAAGATGTACCGAGCTAGGAAATCCCTGATAGTAAGAGAAGATGTTGTCTGGCATAGAAGACCCGAAGGGAAGAATCTATGGAGGGAGGTGCCAGTGTTAACTCCAAACTTGCAGGAGGCTTTGACTAGAGCCTGCCACGACGAGTTTGGCCATCAGGGGCGAGATCGCACCCTGTCGCTGGTGCAGGAGCGAGGGTTCTGGTCAGGCATGGGAGAAACAGTGCGAGACTACATAGCCAGCTGCGAGAGGTGTGGAGTAGCAAAAGATGAAGTGCCGAAGCCCCAACTGCATGTAGGGACGATTGAAGCTGCCAAACCATTAGAGACACTGGCCGCAGATTTCACCTTGCTGGACAAGCGGCAAGGATTGGAGAATGTCCTGATAATGGTTGACATATACAGTCGTTACACTTGGGCCCTTCCCACCAAAGACCAGAAAGCCTCAACGATTGCAAAGATCCTGGTGAATCGAATCTTCCTGGCAGTGGGTGCACCTGAGCGACTGTTGACTGATCAGGGAAGGAATTTTGGCAGTGCATTGGTCCGACAAACTTGTGCCACCTTTGGGGTGAAGAAAATAAGGACGTCAGCATATCACCCACAGGGAAATGGCATGGTGGAACGGTTCAATCGAACCCTGCACGGTCTGCTGGCCACCCTCGAGGCAGAGGAAAAAAATAGGTGGCCAGAGCATCTGCAGGCAGTGGTGTCACAATACAACGCGACTCCGCATGCCACGACAGGGTTTTCCCCATTCCTGTTGTTTTACGGGAGAGAACCAAACCTGCCGTTTGACCTTAGGCCGGAACTAGACCCAGAGCCGGTAGATGAGTGGGTGATGGTGATTAGAGACCGGCAACGACGATTGCAGGAAGCAGTGGAGATCAATGTTCGGAGACGTAAGGAAATAAATAGAAGAAAAAGAGAAGAGAAAGCCCACGAGAGTAGCTGGGAAGTGGGCCAGGAGGTTTTGCTGAGGAACAATGTAAAAATAGGCCGGTGTAAGCTGCAAAACCATTGGTTTGATACGAGATGGCACATTGTTGAGGTCCTAAATCCAAGGCCTGGGTTATATCGCATTGCGCCCAGTGGGGAAGAAGACCTGGAAGCGAGAGTGGAAAACCGGAGCAACTTGAAGGCTGCTCCAACCCTAAGGCATCCGGGAGACCCAGCGATGGATGAATCTGAGGAGGAAGACGAGGAGCCCCCACTCCAGATGAGCGAGATGGAGAAGTAGTTCAGAGAGGTCGATCGAGCCTGCAACTGAAAGACGAAGCCGACAAATTACAGTTTAGGTTGCAGGGTAATGAGAAGGGGCAGGTTGTCGAGGGTGAGTTGGAGGAGTTGTGAGTAGGGCAGGGGGGATTGGAGAGATGGTTAGGTCAGAGATGTGCGTTGAGTAGTGGTTGCTGTCATGAGCGGGATTGAGAGTACAGTTGTAATGTCCAGGGCCTCACTAACATGGACTGGTACATTGTCAGAGGGTTGGTCTGCCGGCATGAGGTTCGGAGACGTGGACTGAGTATTTTTTTGACACTGGTTCCTCTTAGCTCAAGGGCCAGGCAAAAGGAGAGAATGTTTGTTTTGGACTGTGTATTGTTTTGACACTGGTTCCTCTTAGTTCAAGGGCCAGGCAAAGGAGAGCATGTTTGTTTGGGCTGGTATTAATTTTGACATTGGTTCTCTAGTTAAGGGCCAGGCAAAAGGGGAGCGTGATGTTCTGGTTGGTTATGAGTTGGGCTAGGAAGAAATGGGGAAGAAATGGAGTTGTTAGCTGTGAGTGGAATAGTACAGAGTTGAAGGTGGGGTCTAAGTTGTTCTCTCAGCACATGAGGGCAGTGCTGTTTTTCTTTTAGGGGGGTCGAGTGTTAGCAGGAGAGAAGAGAAGACGGGAATGCTGCGTTTAGCAAAAGGGGTAAGATGCAGTTTCTTAGAACAAATTTTAGGGGGGTCGTATGAATGGTCTTCTCAGCACATGAGGACAGTGCTGTCTTTTTTTAGGGGGGTCGATTGTAATATTCAGAAATTTCAGAGTAATTTCGAATGCCCCGCCATTAGCGGTACTGAGCGTTCAAGGTCGTCTGAGGGAAGAGAGCGCTCCCCGCACATAGTGGGAGATTGCGGAACTAGGCCTATATGATATTAAATGTTATTTACCGGATTAATAATGATGCGATTCATGAAGTTAAGGGACTATTATTGAATTTGAAATTATTATAGATCGTTTAGCAGTCTGAATAATGTTAAAGGGTGTCCCAAGGAGTTATTAGTTAGGCGGAAAATAGGTCACGTAGGCCTAAGCTAGCGCCTTGAGAGGACACGAGGCGGCCTCTCTCTCAGTCCCGGATAGCACTCACACAAACAAGACGTCTCTGCGCGTCTGTCCCAGAAATAGTCACGTGGCCTAGTCACCTGTGCTGAAATATTGCAGTATAACAAGTAAGTCTCATTCGATCTCAGACAGGGTTAGATAGGGCAGTGATAAAGTAAACTAGAGCTAACAGTGAGTTCATTTCAGGGTTTCCGTGAGAACCCACTTGACTGAAGTTGACTGGAGTTGACCTGAGATTGACTGCCGTTTGAGACTGCCGTCGAGGATTGAGGGTGGCGATTTTCGCCATTGGACCGATCAAAGTAGGCCTGTCACTGTTTAGCGGGGTAGCAAAGGATCTCTTGAGTGAACGAGTGCTCCCGACAACTAAACGACACGGGACGCTAAAGCTTCTCTCAACTGTACAAGGTCTGATTGGCTCACTCCCGTCCGCTTTATGGACGCACTGGGAGTACACTGAGGCTATCTGAGTAGACTAATGGTCACACACTGAGACCGTGAGTCTAGGTCTCTAGGAGATACCTGGAGGAACATTTTCCCTCCCTTATTACGGGTGTAGTTTAATAGTTTCTAGATAATTTTGATAATATTGTTTTGAATGTTTGTGCCATCAAGTGGAACCAGAGTGATACTGTGATTTGATTCTTTTAATGCCTCTGATTGTTCTTCATAATTCTGATCTCAGGTATAACCTTGTTCCCCAGGGTAGTGGTTAGGTTAGGTTAGGAAGTGTGCATCTGTTGGGGTGCTATAAATTTGGTTGAGTGCCCTTAAGGCCTATTCATTGTAGAGTATTTAATTTCATATTTTATTACCATTTCCTTAGTGACTGATATAATTTTGTTGAGTGCCCTTAAGGCCTATTCATTGTAGAGTATTTAATTTCATGTTTTATTACCATTTCCTCAGTGACTGATATAATTTTGTTGAGTGCCCTTAAGGCCTATTCATTGTAGAGTATTTAATTGCTCATTTTTATTACCATTCCTCAGTGACATATAATTTGGTTGAGTGCCCTTAAGGCCTATTCATTGTAGAGTAGTTAATATCTTTTTTTGGTACCTAAGTGACTGATATTATTGTGTGAAAGCCTTTAAGGCCTGTTTCATGTGTGCACGGAACAGTTCTTAATACTTCAAATTTACTGTTGCCTGAGGTTCTAATAATTTTTATATCATGTATAACTTTTATTCCCCAGAGTAGTGTTTTAAGTTCAAGTTAAGAGGTGCGCATATTGGTGTACCATTATTTGATTGTGTTTGTAGTGTTGGAGGGAATATAAGTGTCTAAATTTTACAGTGTGTCTCATTCATCCCAGTCACAGATGCTATCCTTCCACGGGTCACGGACAATTTATTTTGTTTAGTAGATTTAAGTGTTCTTGTGCTGGTTCGGGATTTTTCTCAAAGGGGCGCTTCCACTGCCATTACCATCTATTAATTTTAAATAAACCCCAAGTCAAGTGAGAAATTAAAGTCCAGTAAATTCCGACCGGTTACATATATATATATATATATATGTGTGTGTGTGTGTGTATCCATATTTTTTTTCTAGAAATATAACACAGTATCACTGTATTACATTAGCACTGTATCACTATAACACTGTAACACTCTATCACTATAACACTGTACCACATTAACACTGTGTCACTGTATCACTATAACACTGTATAACTGTATCACATTAACACTGTATCACTGTATCCCTGTATCACTATAACACTGTAACACTGTACTGCTATAGCACTGCATCATTGTATTACCATATCTCTGTAATACTGTATCACTATATCACTTTATCACCATAAAACTGTTTCATATTTGTATCACCATTTCACTATCACTGTAACACCATATTACTATATTACCATATCACTCTCTCACCATATCACTATATCACCATGTCACTGTCTCACCATTTCACTGTATCACCATGTCAATGTATCACCATGTCACTGTATCACCATATCTCTATATCACCATGTCACTGTATCACCATATCACTCTAGGGAGGAGAGCTCTGTCAGGAGCAGGCCGAGGTACTTTACCAAGATGCAAAAGCTTCAAGTGTCCCCGTCTTTGGCTCTGGTGGGATTCCTTACCACTGTTGGTCTCATCCTGGCTGCTGGCTTCATAGGGCACTACGCGTTCCCCTACTGCTACGGTGGTGATAATGAGGTGAGTGTGTATGTTTGGTTTGGTTTGGTTTGGTTACAATGGCTTGACCCCTTGAATACGATGGCTAGCCCCCTTGTGTACGATGGTTTAACCTCTTAAGTACGATAGTTTAACCTCTTGAGTACCATGATGCAACGCCTTGAGTATCATGACTTAGCGCCATTGATAAGATAGCTTAATTCCTGAAAGGTAGATTAACATATGCTGTAAAAACACAAAACACACACACACACACACACAGTCACTGGATCCCGTGAAAACGTGGGCGTAGGTGATTATGGGCCGTGGGTATCTATGGCTGTGGGTGGCTATGGGTATGGGTGGCTATGGGTGTGGGTGGCTTTGGGTAGATATGGGTGTGGGTGGCTATGGGTTTGAGTGGCTATGGGTGTGGGTAGGTATGGGTGTGCGTGGGTATGGGTTTGCGTGGTTATGGGTGTGGATGGGTATGGGTAGCCATGAGTGTGGGTGGCTATAGGTGAGGGTGGCTATGGGTGTGGGCGGCTATGGGTCTGGGTGGCTATGGATGTGGGTGGCTATGGATGTGGGCTGTCTATTACATAACGGCAATATCTCAGGACCACTATCTCAGGACCACTATCTCAGGACCACTATCTCAGGGCCAATATCTCATGACCACTATCTCAGGACCACTATCTCAGGACCACTATCTCAGGACCAATATCTCAGGACCACTATCTCAAGACCACTATCTCAGGAACACTATCTCAGGACCAATATCTCAGGACCACTATCTCAGGACCACTATCTCAGGACCACTATCTCAGGGCAATATCTCAGCGCAGTACCTAACACCTCTGGCAAGCCTATTTTATCACCAACTCGTAAGCTGTTCTTGGTCATAAACTATTTATTGCACTATATTAACAAACTCCTCTGTGTGTGTGTGTGTGTGTGTGTGTGTGTTTGTGTTAATAATAATAATAATAATAATAATAATAATAAACGGTTTATTAATAGAGTTGCAGCCGGTGGCTGAAAATATACAGACTTACATTTGATTTAGACATAATGACATAATATGCGTTGAATACATTTACAGGCTGTACAGTACATAAATCAGGAGTTGTTTATTATTTTAACAATAGATGGGATGGTGCTGTTCTTATATCTATCGGTGTGGGCTCTTACGGGCTGAATTTTGTTGTAGTGGCGGACTGCTTGAGGTGGGTGGGGGGCTGCCGGTGGCAGGAGGTGGCGATGACGAGGGCAGTGCATTAGTTCACTGCCAAACCTTGTCAGTGCTTGGTGGTGGAGGTCACTGAGGGATTGTATTTCCAGGGTGGAGAGAGCGTTGATGTAGCCGGAGTATTCTGCGCCGAGCATGATTCTGATGACCAGGCTGGTGACGCATACGTTAGTTTGGACAGAATAAAGGCGTTGTAGATAGTGGGTGAATCGGCTGCTTGTCCAATTAACCAGTCCGTTCACACATATTTATATTTGGGTTTTAAGTAACGAAACCCAAACGGTAGTTCCTTTGTTTTATTATAAAAGGTTGTATATATAATTCCTGAGTGTATATCAACCGTAAGTCTCACTGTCTAGGAGTGAATGAGAAAGGGACGGCGTTTATGTATGATAAACGTTAGGTCACGTCCTTTCGATATGAGTTGAGGTGAGCTACTGAAGCTTGGGGGCATCGCAGTGCGTGCTTACAGAAATGCTGAGCTATGGGTCTCGCCCTCTTGGGTAAGTTGCCCGCTCACGTGTCCATCTCATGTCTTACTCATAGACAGTGGAAAGTTACAGGGTGGTGAATCTGAATATAATATCAGATGTATTGACCCATTTATATAATACGTTCTGTTGATGAGACAGGGGCCTATTACATCGCTCGGTCACCTACCAGCCGAGCTCCGTGAGGCCTAAATAACTCACAGAGTACAGTACATCCTAGACAACCCTAACCATGTTATAAACAGATATGTAGACACTAAGCTGGGGAAATTACTGTAGGGGTATTCTCTACTACAGGGGACCTAGACTTTTGTGTCGTACGGGTTAGTATATTATGAACAATGTTGAATTTGGATGATACTGCCCGGTAATAACAGAACAGGAACATTATTGCCAGAATTAACAGAATAGAGGGAATCGTAAGACTTGGTAGTGCAAATTCCCGTGACAGATAAAATGGCAAGTTATTATTCAAATCAGCAAAATGTGTCTCGTTCAAGAAAGCTAACACTTTTAATTTCTCTGATACTATTTGAATATCCTTGATAGTGAAATTCATTATAGGAAGTGGAATTAAAGCAGACTTGAGTTTTCGATTTAAGGCAAAATGCTGATGAGTAGGCAAGGTCCGTAATGTACTACAAGTGATTTCACAGTAATCAGGAGCCTTGTAATGCCCTTTCACAACTAGCTGCTTAACACCATTTTGGCATTTTAAAATTACAGTAGTGAGATTTGGAAAGAACAAATACTGCACATTGTGAAGGTGAGCGTGGAACACAGTCTTTAGACTAACTGGCCTATAACTGCATTGCGCTAACGCTGTGCGTACATTTGGTTGTATGACTGCCAATTCACATATTCCTTCTGCAGCAGGAATAAATGCAAACATGTAGGCTGGACATACGTGTAGGTGTAGATAAGACGACTTACACCGTGACAGTACCTCTGAATCCTCTATTGATAACAATGAATATTCTTCATCAACTAAGAAAAGTTCTTTAGGCCTATCTAGGGTATACAGTGTGTCGTTCACAAACCAGGGGAAGGGTTCTAAATGCCATGCATTAAACTCATGTTGCCCTCGCATAGGAATGTGGATCAGAATTGCATTGTGCGTGAGGGTTGACTCCAACAGCGGGTAATAATAGTGAACCTCATTGTCATTGAAAATAGGAGTTAAATGATACTGCAACTTGGCTATTTTTAAAGCTTCAAGAAGCGTCTGCACAGGCACAAGCTTCGCGTCCACACGTCCTATCCCGGCATCTACAATGCTGTCTATTAGTTCATTTTTAGAGGTTACAATTTTATGAACTGAAATTTCAGCAGCATGCAAATATTCTGTGAAGTAAAGGAGCCATTCTAACGTCGGAATTGCTTTCTGTAACCTAGTAACAATCCTCGAAACTTGGTTAGACTCCATTATGATTGCATTAACCTTTGATTCTAGAGCAGTAATCGCGTGAAAGGTTTGAGAAATAACGCGATTCTGTTGAGATACAGCCTGAACGACAACGTTCATTCGGTCCCCCAATTTAGCTACATCATCGGCCGTTGCCGTGCCAAACAAAGCGCTTTGGATAAGACCCACAAAATTAAAGAGACCCCTTTTTCGTCGTGCCTGAGAATGCACTTCTTGAGCAAGATCCGCTTGAGATGCAGGTAGATTTTTCCCCACATCAACTAGAAACTCGCGAAGGTTCTGGAGACGAAAGTGTAGAAGGTCTATAGTTTGTGAAACTATTGTCGAATTCTTCGAAGCTGTGCTGAGACTATGAAGGATGTCCAATGCTGATTGTAGTTGGCCGTCGACGTTTTCCATCTGACGCGGAAGTTGGAGTAGTGGCTGTAGTTCATACTTGATGTTCACCACGTCCTCAGCTATGAGAACGCGTCCGAGAGGTGCCACCAGTGCACCTGGTTTGAGGACTAATGTGGACATTTTCGTCAACACAACGGTGCCACAACAGAGTAGAAGCAAGACACTGACGATCCAAGCCATTCTGTAAGGAATTACAAACGAGTTAACGTCTACTCGCAGAACGTAGTTTCATACAATAGTCATTTGGGACATTTTGCTTCTGAACACTCTGTAAGGATGTATCAATCACATTATCATCAACTGGAGGTAAGACATTTATCTGGGTCTTCTTCAGACGATCCGCGTGCACGACATCTGCGATCTGTGCATTAGGCTTCCATATTTTGAATTTGTTGCCTGCTTCTTTTGAGATTATGCGGAATGGACCAGAAAATTTCGCCGAAAGTTTGGAGTTCCTTTCAGGTTCCCGTAACATAACAGCGTCCCCAACGTTCAGTGCGATAGGTTTAGCATGTTTATGCTGTTTGATGATCATTTCGGCGCGTGACGCCGCTAGCTGTGATCGTACTTGGTTATGAATTTCTGTAAAGACATGAATTTGTTTTGCCGCAAAATCATCCGTATTATATACCGGGTATGGCGCCTCTGTAAGGATGTCGTAAGGCAGACGTTTATCTGTACCATAGACAATATAGTAGGGTGTTTTGCCCGTAGAGCTATTAACTGACCCATTAATCGACGCTGCAACCTGCGGTAACCAATCCTCCCATGCGTATTGAAAACCACTAACAATTGGACGCAGTATTTCTAGGATTTTACGATTGGTTCTTTCAACAAGGCCATTAGCCTGTGGATGATAAGCTGTCACAAAAGTTTGTTTAATTCCATATTGTAAACATATATGCTCTATTAGCTCATTCTTGAACTCTGTTCCATTATCAGAGAGTAGAACTTTAGGCGTAGTATATGGACATATGAGATTCATCACTAATGCATAGGCTACTGCTTCGGCCGTTTTGCTTTTTAGTGGGACCAAGACCACGAACCTGGAAAAATGATCCACACACACTAAGACGTATCCTGATCCCTGATGACTCATTGGGAGTTGTAACAAGTCAACAGCGACTGTGTCAAACGGACGGTCTGGTGTAGGATATTGTAGAATCGGGGCAGGTGATCCTGTTGATCCTTTATGTTGAGCACATGCCAAACAATTAGCTATGTGTAATTCTATGTCTTTCTTCATAGTGTTCCAGAAATACTTCTTTCGTAAATCCGCTAAGCATTTATCACGACCTTGGTGACCTGCTTGTGGGACATCGTGGAACAATGTCATTACTGCTTTGCGCAACGTGTCAGGTACGACTATTTGAGACACATTACCCTCAGGAGATTTTCTCGTCCTATGGAGTATGTTATGTCGTAATTCAAACTGACTTAAGGGAAGAAATAACTTGGGGAGTTTAACATCCTCGCCCGATTCGAGAGCAAAAATAACAGCTGACCAATATGGGTCGCGTCGTTGCTCATCTTCCAGTTGCGAAAGAGTGAATGTTGATACAGGCATTACTGGTGCTATATTTCTTGACAGAGCGTCGGCGACAACATTCGCCCTCCCAGGCAAATACCTAAATTCGGGGTCAAACTCTTGAATTGTCAGATACCAGCGTGCTAATCTGCCTGATAAGTTTCTGCCATGGAACAGTTCGGTGACTGCCGCATGATCAGTAAAAACAGTTATCTTGTAGCCAAAGATAATGTCTTTGAACTTCTTAAGTGCCCACACAACGGCTAACGTTTCTAAATGCGTCACCGAATAACGTGTTTCAGCATCGATTAGTTTGCGACTTGCAAATGCTATCACTCTAAACTTCCCACGCGTGTCCTCTTGCATGAGCACTGCTTCGACTCCAATTCCGGAAGCGTCAGTACAGAGAGTGAAAGGTTGAGTGTAGTCTGGGATTGCTAGAACCGGGGCATTGGTTAGCGCTGTCTTCAATGCCGTAAAACTTTCCTCGTGTTCAGCATCCCATATGAACACTGCATCTTTTTTGAGCAACCTCGTTAGGGGCGATGCTAATGTTGCATAGTCCTTGATAAAGGAACGATAATAACCAGATAATCCGAGAAAGCTACGCACATGATCATTTGAGGTAGGACGCGGGAACTGAGATACAGCTTTGACTTTATCATTAACTGTGTGTATGCCCTCACCGTCGACTACATGACCAAGGAAATGGATTCTGGATTTTAAAAACTCGCACTTTGAGAGTTTTATTTTGAGTCCTGCTGTGGAAAGTTTGTCCAACACTTCACGCAGTTTTATCAGATGGGAATCGACGTCCTTACTGACTACTATTAGATCATCCAAATAAGCGCAGACTGTGTTACCAATTAGTCCGGCAAACAGGGTGATGATCATTCTTTGAAATGTTAGTGGGGCATTTCTGAGACCAAATGGCATTCGTAGAAACTCAAAGTGGCCTAGAGGCGTGCTAAATGCCGTGATTTCTCGTGATTTTTCATCGAGTAGTATTTGCCAATACCCACTAAGCAAATCTAAGTTGCTAAATACCGCATTATCCTTGCCTAAGGATTGCAATATGTCACTCAAGATAGGCATTGGGTACCTATCAGGGATTGTTTGATCATTTACGCGCCTGAAATCTATGACAGGGCGCCATCCACCATCCTTTTTCGGGACGAGGAATAATGGGCTATTAAAGGGGGATTTTGAGTGTCTAATGACATTCTCATCTAACATACCCTGTACCATATCTTGCACTACAGCGCGCTGGCTATGAGGTAGTCTATAAGCTGGTACGTAAATAGGGTTGGTTCCTTCCTTTAACGCTATATGATGGGATGTTAAATCTGTCTGACCTAGCGTTTCCCCTGGCAAGGCTACTATATTTCTGTAGTCGGCAAGCAGCTCTAACAGGCGTGTCTTGCCCTGTGGATGATCGACCACCTTAACATGTGGCGCTATTTGATCTATCCTGGCCAGTCGAGTCTGTTGGCAATTCGCAACAATACCTCGAATTGGGAATTTATTTGGTTGCACTTCGACATTGTTGTGATATACTAGAAAATCACACAAATAACATCCTTTCTTTAAGATTCGTTGAACGCCTGTTCGATTTAGAATCAGTACGTCGGTCAAACCACCAGGGCGTATTGTGCTCAGGGTAGATTCACATGACAGCCCTTTTACCTTGCATGTTTCCGGGAGACACACTACATCTGTGCCCGTGTACACGTTGGGTAGTTCGACAGTTGCTTTGGTGATTTCCTCATTTTTGTAATGGAGAGTACTCTTCAACACTGCTGGTACAATCGTCCAACTCTTGCTGCTGCAATCACGCTGGGAAGGTGTGTGGTTGAGGTCGAGAGATATCTCTGACGCATGATCCGCCTTCCTCTTAATAGGATTGGTAGACAACACTTTCGTCCTAGCGGTGAGCAAAGGTTCAGAATGACTCATTGCTGTGTAGGAAACACCTTTAAACGTAACACTATTATTACGTGGATGAACATCTATCATGTTCTTTCGAAGAGTTGGTAGACCAAGTAACCCGTCAGCTGGCAAATTGAACTGCTGAACTATATAAAAGTCCGCGTAGAAGGGCGTACCACGTCTTGAGAATCTGAGTGGTAACGTCACCATTCCTTTGATGCTCAGCTGAGTACCTGAAACTCCTTCGAGCTCAGCGTTATTAGGCCTCCATTTGAATTTGTGGTGAGGGAATTTACGTTGTAACTCGTGATATGATGTCAAGGCCAATACATTAGCGCAAGCACCTGTGTCTATATCAAGAGCCAATCTGGTATTATTCACTCTCACCGGCACTGACAACACTTCCACTTTGCTAAGCGCCGCTATTAATGAGGCCGCTATAGAAGTGCTGTGAGGAGGGGCGGGAACTACCCTATCTATCCCTCTCCGTGCTGTGGTGTGCGCTGGTATTCCCCCGACGACTTGTCCTGGGGACGTTTCTGCTTGCGCCTATTCGACACCTCCGTTTCACTTAGGTCCACTCCCCTAGCCTTTATTAATATATCGCACTCATGTGAACTATGAGATGTCGATTTGTGAAGAGCGCACCATTTGCGCGCTATCTGGGTAGGAGGAGGAGGTGCTGCTTTAGCTCCCTCTCTGTTTGACCTTGAGAATGGCTTTGCACCGGGTGTGGCCTTAAAATTAGCACTATTACCTCGGAGCTGAAAACAATCTTTCATTACGTGGCCACGTTTATTACAATGTGCGCATCGTAACGATGTTTTCTGTTTATATGTTAGGCGGGGAGGAGCGATCGAAGCTAAGTGTGTCGCATAAGGAGTCTGGAGGTGAGGCATCTGTGGCATCTGTGACGGCTGGGGTTGTGGAGACGTCACTGAGGGTTGCGCCATTAAGGGGCCCGTAGCCTGGGGACAGAGCTTGTTTGCGTATTCCACCATATCCAAGGGTGGTTCATACTGTACTTCCTGTGCCCGGCTATATAAGGGAACACGGACGGAAAGAAGAAAACTTATTAGTTCTATCAATGTCTCCACATTTTCCGGTGGCATATCACCCCGTGAGTTGTACCAGCCTGATGACCGGAAGGTCGCTTGCATGTCCTGGCGAACCTCGCCCGCTATGTCAACAGCGTCAACGGGTGTTTCGTTTCGTATACCTGGAATACAGCGATCCAACCATCTGAAGATCCATTGCAGTTGGCCCAGCTGTGACCTACCCCCAAAAAGCCCAATTAGCGTTCGCTTGAACTTTTCATAGTCAGGGCTTTGTAAACCAAACGCATTTAAACGACTGCCTGCATAGGAACCCTGCGTTATATGGGAACGTACATATGCTTTCTTTTCTTCGTCAGTCGTTATGTGACTAATGCGCATGCTATCTTCACATGCACGAACAAAATGTGCGACCCTATAATCGTCTTGTCCCGTGAAATTTCGAACATAATCACCGCGCTGCATGATATTAATAACTTTATCAGCTTTAGGTGTGGTAGTAGTACTGGTGTGAGATTCAGACGAAGCCATTTTAGTGTTAGTATTAAGCAAGTTAGTATTCTTACTCTTATCAGAAGGCTGGGTTAATAAGGTTGTTACCGATTTAGCAACAGATACACTATCACCTGTAACAGGGGTAACTGCTTTAGTATACTTAGGTGAGGTACTATAGTGATTACCAGACCGTAGGGTACGACGGTTTAAGTCGTCAAATGATTCGTCTATAACTTTCTCACTACTTCCTACCGACTCATTTAACTGTGTTCCATACTCAAAATCTATGGCAGTCTGGGCTTGATCATTGATGAGTTGGTTATCAACAAACAGTTGCGCTAGGCGTTCGATTTCATCTACATTAGACATGGTAAACTTAGAAATAATCTATTAGCCCCCTTGGGTCAATGAATACTTAACAGTAAGTAGATCACTTGCCTCTCATTTACAAGACAAATGAATATGTTTTTTTTAGTCAATTATTAAACTATCAATAAGAAGACAGACACTTACAAACTACTGTAAATTATAGGATTTCAATACATTAATCTTACATTCGACACTTTATCATTGAAATAATCCTATCCGACGAACCTATGGGTGTGAAGATATCTCTCGAACGTGTTCATGTGTGTAGAACTATGTAATTTATATACCTATTTAAACAGAGTAGTACGTCTGTATAGAAAATGTGATCCTTCAAGAGTTCTGGGTGGAGTGTGGGTGGTGTCTCTTCCTAGGGTGCGTGCGCTGCTGCTGGTTTCCTTGGCAACGAGATGACGCTTCTGCTTTGGTGAGAGACGAGTCCACTTGATTTAGGTGAGTTCCTCCTCCGGCGATCAGAAAACTATGATTGGTTATCACACTGGTGGTTGCTGGTTCGCTGGCGAAAACTACCGTGTGCCCATTCTTCACAGTCCACGTATATATGGAGATCTGTATGATGACACCGGAACTTCGTAATTCGCGCTGACGACACAACAATACTGCTCAGCTGCTAGTGAAATACCAATTGAATTCCAGGCTACGAAACTGTTTTTCAACACTGCAACACTGTAATGTCTAGGGAATGCTGAGTGGAGTCTATCTCAACCGGCTCAATCTGGATATGTACCAACAGGCTGTAATATTTGTATATTACGAATTCTGCACGTATTTGTATGTGACAGAGATAAGGAGCGCTCACTACATATCGTCTCAATACGGTATATACTTTTAAACACTCGGATTATGTAACGCGTCACTGCTGTGTGGTTTCTTGTTTTTCACAAGACACAGACGGATGATACGACTACCAGTTTGAAGAATCCGTACACACCACTGCCACCTATATGAATCGGCTGCTTGTCCAATTAACCAGTCCGTTCACACATATTTATATTTGGGTTTTAAGTAACGAAACCCAAACGGTAGTTCCTTTGTTTTATTATAAAAGGTAGTATATATAATTCCTGAGTGTATATCAACCGTAAGTCTCACTGTCTAGGAGTGAATGAGAAAGGGGACGGCGTTTATGTATGATAAACGTTAGGTCACGTCCTTTCGATATGAGTTGAGGTGAGCTACTGAAGCTTGGGGGCATCGCAGTGCGTGCTTACAGAAATGCTGAGCTATGGGTCTCGCCCTCTTGGGTAAGTTGCCCGCTCACGTGTCAATCTCATGTCTTACTCATAGACAGTGGAAAGTTACAGGGTGGTGAATCTGAATGTAATATCAGATGTATTGACCCATTTATATAATACGTTCTGTTGATGAGACAGGGGCCTATTACATGGGTGTCCCAAGTGACCCAAGTCGTCATAGCATGTAGAGTCTGTAGGAGGCTGCCTTGACTGTGTTATTTACATGGACATTCCAGTCCAAATTTGTTGTCTAGAGTTACACCCAAAAGTTTGGCAGACTGCACTAACTGGAAAGGATGGGCACCAACTGTGACTTCCTGAGCTTGCATTGGAGTGGTGGCGGTATTGATGTGCATGACTACGGTTTTGGTGTGGTTGATGGTGACCTTGTTCTCCGTAGTCCATGCCTGTAGCCTGTCTAGGGTGCCTGGTAGCGATGAGAATCTGGTGCGGTGTTGTCCACTGTAACCCCCACAGTGTAGTCATCCACGTACTTCCACCTGTGAGGAGTTTCCGATAGAGCGTCGTTGATCAGGATGAGGAAGCACAGTGGTCCCATCTTGGTCCCCTGGGGAACACCGCAGGTGAGGTGTTGGAATGTGGAGACCGAGCCCTGATACCTCACTGCCTGACGACGTCCACTCAAGAAATCAGTGAGCCATGAGACCAGGTTGGTGGGCAGCCCTAGTGCAATGGCCTTGTTGATAACAGTGCAGTGATCAACAAGGTCAAACACCTTCCTGAAGTCAACAAGGGCAACGGCCAGCGATGTCTTATGTTTCTGCAGGTTTTTTGTGCAGAAAACCTAGAAAGCTCACTAAGCAGTGTGATGTAGAGGAGGTCCTCATATTGCCAAATTGCTGTGGATCAATTGACTGATAGATTCTAGCAAATGCCCACTCAAAAACAAAGTCTTCATAGAGTAGACTGGGTATGGGGGTAATGGCAACTAGCCTGAGGTCGTTAGGGGACTATGGGGTGGTGACCTTAGGGATGGGGGTGACAAATGCGGTTTTCCATTCATTAGGGCGTTTGCTTTATCTGAGGGATGCATTAATAATAGAACAGAGGGGGGGGGGGGGGGTGGCAAGTTCGACTGCAAACTCCTTGTATATTTTGATTGGGAGGCCAATCGGGTCGTGGAGCGTTTGGATTTAAATTTCAGGAGTTTGTTGGCGATTTCAAATGGTTGAACACTGGGAGGGGGGGGGGAGGGGGAAGGTAAGTAAGCCGGGAGGAGAGTGAGGTCAAGACTGGGTAAGGTATGAGTATGACATATGGTAGCAAAGTGGTTATTAATTATCTCAGCTGCCTCCTCACTAGGTAAATGTGAGATGAAAGGAAGTGTGGGAGACTGACGGTTGAGACCACAGAGAGCTTTTACCTTGGAGTACCACTGACCGATGCCGACTTCCTTGAGGCCGTGCACTTTCCTGGGATAATAAATCTTCTTGGCAGATTTGATTGATTTCCCTGATGACCCGGTTACGTAGACTTTTGTACAGGCGGTTGTTGGTGTAGTATGCCTTGTTGCGCTGCTCAATAAGTCTTTTTATGCGGGGCGTAATCCACGGGACATCATCGGGGTGGATCCTTAGTGTCTTGGCTGGAAAGAAGTGGTGGTAGGCTTTGGTGATAGTGTCCAGGTAATTATCCCACTTGTTCTACACATCGTCTAACGTAATCACTTCAGTCCAGGGATGCCGGGTTATCCATTGTCCGAAACGCCGCATAGCAGAGTCGGGGGTGGGTCGGTAAGTCTTGGTGGTAACTGGCGGTCGTGATAAGGTGGGAGTAGGTGACCACCTTAGAGACAGGTGGGGGCTGAGTCCCATAGGAGGCAGCGGCTGGGAAGGGGGGGGGTGGGGGGGAGGTAGATGGAGATGTTCCGGGTACTTGGTTCTAACTATAGGAGCGAACATAAACACCTGTAGAGTTCTGTAGGTTCTATTCAACGGAAATATGCAAGGGTGCGCTTACAAGCAAAAGTAGTCCCTACACTCCTATATGGGTCAACTGACCTCTGACCTCTAGGGCGACATGTGGTAAGTGGTACATTAGCAGCTTCCAGATGTCGCCCGGCACATTATCTAAGCGTGTTGTTACGAGTTGGGGACTTAGAAACTGGTTTAAAATATAGTTAAAAGTCTACCCAGATCCCAACTGGCAACAACAATAAAAAAACTAACCAAACAAAGACAATCGGACTATAAAAGGGTAGACAAAGGATGCAAGTTTTTGTTGTGTATAATAAAGTACAATAAATTCCTTAACAAAATATCCAGCTTTCTATAATTTACCCTTAACCATACTTAACTTAAACATACGCAACATTGGCTTAACAGTATATACATATTTATACAACATACAACAATCTGAAGGAAGTGGAGGTGGAAGGAAATATAGGGTTACAATACTCAAGTGCAGTGCTGAAGTGTCTGACGAGTAGGGCTGAGTATTGAAGAAGATGGTAGGTAGTCACTGTGCCGTTGGTTTCCAGGATAGGTAATCCAAGTGTGGTCACTTCCCAGAGTGAACTGAACTCTCCTCGATCCAGAGCTGATGAAGAAGAGTTGGAGGAGGTGACGCAACAACCAGGATATGGAGAAAGGAAACCCGGAGTGGTGACTAAGGCTAGTCATACTCGGGTCGCGTCCCTAGATAGCGTTGCTCGGTAGTGCTGGGTAGTTAGATCATGACACAATAGATGGCGTGGTTCGTAATACACCCCCCTCCAAAGACCTCCGTAGCGCGGGCGCGAAGGAGGTGATCACCTGGTGCGTCTGGAGAGCAGCTGCTGCATTTCCACTGGAGCTCGGGATAAGGAGTCCGCAATCAGGTTGTCCACCCCCTTTATGTGCCGGATTTGTAGATTATAGGGCTGGGTGAGGAGAGCCCAGCGGAGGATTCGCTGGTTGGAGGTCTTGTTGGTTTGGATGAACATGAGCAGGTTATGGTCGGTGAAGACTAGGGTGGTTTGTGTGCGAGATTGGAGGTAACATTCAAACTTCTTTATTGCCAACACCAGATCAGGGCCTCCTTCTCTATGGTCGAGTAGTTCGTCTGATGTTTTTTCAACTTGGCGGAGTAGTATGCCACAGAGTGAAGGACATCAGTGGTTGGGTCGGGTTGTAGGAGCACAGCCCCCACTCCGACACCGCTAGCGTCGATTTGCAGATTGCCTAATGGGTTGTACATCATCTGAGATTAGGTTAATATCATGTTTAAGTATATTGCAAAACCCTGGGAGGTCTGACGTGACTTTAGGAAATGTTGATAATAACTTAGTGAGATCTTTTGCTTGAGATGGATTCAGAACAGAAAGATACTCATCCAAGTTGTTGAGTATGTGACTGTTAGCAGGGTTCTCTTTAGGTAGAGGGAAGTCTAAGTTCTCCAATAGAGCTATGTCATCTGTCTCCGGCTCCGGCCCTGACAAAGCCGTATGCAATACAGGTAGGCTTATAGCCTCTGGGATGTCTTCCTCTGACTGCCTGGAATGGTAAAGTTTCATGAGATTAATGTGAACAAGTTGTGAATCTTTTCTGCGATCAGGAGTATGGACTATATAATTGAGGGGAGATAGTTTATTAGCAACTATATAGGGACCAGTAAACTTGCTTTTAAGGGGAGCGCCTGGAATGTGTTAAACGAGTAACACTTTGTCACCTGGAGAAAATGATCTTTCAACTAATTTAGGTTGGGACTTCACCATACAGTATTTTTTTAGCATTGATTTGAAAGTTTGATGGAACCGTTCCAAGCCACCTTGGGATTGTGGGTGGTAACCTGAAGATGTACAATGGTCCACACTGAGGTCTTTCATCACCTGTTTGAAAAGATTGCTTGTAAAATTGGTGCCCTGATCGGATTGGATCTCTTTAGGAATGCCCACTGAAATGAAAAGGTGCAAAAGAGGTTTGATTACATTTTTTGAAGTGATGCTTTTAAGGGGAAAAGCCTCAGGATAACGTGTACTGGTATCCATAACTGTGAGCAGGAATTGATTTCCCTTCTTAGTCTTTGGTAATGGGCCCACACAATCCACAACAATCTTTTCAAATGGTGTAGAAAATACTGGGATGGGCTTAATGGGAGCTGCTGGTATACTTTCATTTGGTTTTCCTACCATTTGACAAATATGACAAGTTTTTAGGTACTTTGACACATCCTTCCTAAGTCCAGGCCAGTAATAGTGTTGGAGGAGCTTTTTATATGTTTTCAGGATTCCCAAATGTCCTGAAATACCATCATGGGCAAGGGCAATTAATGCTGGTCTGACTGAGGAGGGAATTACCACTTGATGTATTTCAGACCACGTGTCTAGATGGGTAAGCTCAGGGGGGTCTATAGGCCCTTATCAAAACCCCTTCCTGATAATAAAAACAAGGAAGGGTGTTAAAATCTTTACCCTCAACTGCCGCATGATGAAGTTTATTCAAAGATGGATCAGATTGTTGGGCTTTAATGAGCTCATCCTTACTAACGGTCTTATTGTACAGATCTTCTGTGGGTAGGAAGATATTGGAGGTGGTTTTAGATGAAGAGGGCCCATTTCGCACACTCTGTGACCGGGTGACAGCACAAGATGGGAAAAGGTGAGGAATAGTTTCTTCAAGGTCAGTGGTGGAGTTGACAGGTAAGGGAGAGGCGATTGTCTTTATGTTGGGAACCACTAGATCTCCTACCAAGTCATTACCCAATAGTAAATGAATGCCGCTCACAGGCATTGGATCTTTCCTAATGGCTACTTGCACTTCCCCAGTAATCAAGGGACATTGGAGGTGCACTTTAGCTAAGGGATAGGAAGAATGGGATGAGAGATCTGAAATTAGAACACTCTCATTAGTAAATGCTGTAGATATATCAGGAATGACGTTAAACAGGAGAATAGATTGTGCTGCGCCCGTATCACGTAGTATACGAATAGGGAAAGAACGAGACCCCTCTATGATTGAAAATTTTCCCTCATAGGTGAATTAAGAGAAGAGATCCTGATGGGGCCTTTCCACATTGGTGGTTACTATTGGTTTGAATTTGGGATCCAGGGAACTACTTTTAGAAGTTCGACACTTTGGGTGTTTACAAGACTGGATTGTATGGCCTGGTTTTTTACAGTAAGAACAATAAAACTTGGTTGCATCAGGGGGGGTAGGTCTGGGACCTTTCGACCTACCACTCACGCCCCCAAGGTTATCATCAGAGGAGGACCTAACATGCTGGAAAGTACCACGTTCCCTACTGCCCAGTGACTCCACCAGCAAGGCGTACGCATCAGCCACCTCAGCCGCACGCCCTAAATTAACCTCTCCACGCTCCTCCACATGCTTCAAGATGTGAAATGGTATATTGCTCTTCCACTCCTCCAGGACTACCAAGTTTAACAAATCCTGAAATGTGGAGGTCTCTGTAGCCTCTAACTACTTTTTGAAAAACCTAAGCTTTTCTTGAGCAAACTCAACAAAGGTGTGTGAAAATGTTTTGGTTAGTTTACGAAACTTCTGCCGGTATCCATCTGGCGTGATAGCATAAGAGGTGAGGATATTCTTTTTTACGTTATCATAGTCATCAGTCTGGTCTAAACAGTTATAAACTCTACGAGCCTTACCACATAATTTAGGAACTAACACCGACACCCACTGGTCCTTAGGCCACTCATTCTTCCCCGCTATTTTCTCAAAAGTCCTAAATGACCCGTCCATATAGGATTCATCAAACTCGGGAACAAGGGAAGGAGCATTAGCAGGGTTAAAAGCAGCTAGTCTCTCTTTTAATGCCACTTCTTTTGATTTAAACTCCGATGTTAAGGTGACTTCTGTCTCTTTCACCTGTAGTTCTTTCAGTCTAACCTCCTGCTCCAACTTGTCCTGTTCCAACTCATGCTCCAACTGGAGTTCTTTCATTTTGAATTGGAACTCGAACCTAGCTCGTTCTATTTCTAAGGCGTCTACTTTTTGTGTGTTTTCTTGAGGGCTAGCCAGACCTGAGGCAACTTCTGAGTGAGGAGGGGTGGTAGATAGTGGTTGAAGTGTATTGGACATGGGCGTTAATTGGTCAACAACGGATTCTTTTAAAACTTCTTGTTGAACCAACATTTCGATTACCTGATTTTTTAACACTTCCTTAGTCATTTGCTGTGAATATGGGATATTATAATAGGTGGCTATTCTTTTCCATTCTTTCTTCAGGATATTAACACGTAATTTAGATACGGAAGGATTTTCAATAAAATCCTGGAGATCAAAACCTGAGGTGGTCATTGTTAAGAAAAACTAGATAAATTAACTAATGGCCAAAAAAGATAAGATAAGTGGATTACCCTAGAAAATTTCACGGCAGTGGATAACCAGAAAGTTCCGGAAACTACCCAAGTTATACCTAGGGAAATTACACTTATGAATATTGTTCTTCTGATAAGATCCTTAGATAAGGATAAGAGACTTGGAAAGATACTTAAAACAGGAAGGGCGTATTACGGCATTAATATAAGGATCCGGATAAACAACCCTTGAGTTACTTTATTATTGACCCCGAATGAGATAATGAGAAGAACAATAATTGAGGCTTTATAATTATGGGGTCCTGGTAGAGCGGGCGTCCCAAGATATCACTTCACCCTAAACTAGTGACTATGGAACAGCCTACTCTGGAGCGAGGGTACGGCATTAAACAGATCCGGATTCTTCCCTACACTCGATAAGACTTACTACACGACTGCCTACGTGTAATAACAGGTAAGCCTTATGACACTCGGAACCTAATATCCTACGTCTGTCACTCTTACTGTACGATAACACCAATATATGCACACACATATGAAGGGAACTTTAAACCACCGTAAAGCAATTGTGAACAGAAGTGACTGGGAGGAATGATTAACAAGGAGTAACAAGGGGGGAAGAAATATGGCACTTAAGGTCGGGTCCTGTCACGGTCGCCATTTGTTACGAGTTGGGGATTTAGAAACTGGTTTAGAATATAGTTAAAAGTCTACCCAGATCCCAACATGCAACAACAATAAAAAAACTAAACAAACAAAGACAACCTGACTATAAAAGGGTAGACAAAGGATGCGAGTTTTTGTTGTGTATAATAAAGTACAATAAATTCCATAAAATATCCAGCTTTCTATAATTTACCCTTAACCATACTTAACTTAAACATACGCAACATTGGCTTAACAGTATATACATATTTATACAACATACAACAATCTGAAGCAAGTGGAGGTGGGAGGAAATATGGGGTTACAATACTCAAGTGCAGTGATGAAGTGTCTGATAAGTAGGGCTGAGTATTGAAGAAGATGGTAGGTAGTCACTGTGCCGTAGGTTTCCAGGAAAGGTAATCCAAGTGTGGTCACTTCCCAGAGTGAACTGAACTCTCCGCGATCCGGAGCTGATGAGGAAGAGTTGGAGGAGGTGACGCAACAACCAGGATATGGAGAAAGGAAACCCGGAGTGGTGACTAAGGCTAGTCATACTCGGGTCGCATCCCTAGATGGCGTTGCTCGGTAGTGCTGGGTAGTTAGATCATGACACAATAGATGGCGTGGTTCGTAATAGTGTGGTGACATGAAACAGGGGCATTGCCACACGCTACTGACTACAGATGTAATGTATGTATATAGAGTACATACATGGTATACATACAACATACATAATATACATACAGTAGTGGTTACCGAGATCAGTCATGATGAAGTCAAGGGTTGCATTCCCATGTGTGGGAAAGTCAACTATTTGTGTAAGGTGGAGGTGTTGGGTGATGTCACTGATGTCTAACTCATTGAAGTGTGTGTGTGTGTGTGTGTGTGTGTGTGTGTGTGTCTGTGTTGTGTGTGTGTGTAGTGTGTGAGTGTGTGTGTGTGTGTGTGTGTGCGTGTAGTGTGTGTGTGTGTGTGTGTGTGTGTGTAGTGTGTGAGTGTGTGTGTGTGTGTGTGTGTGTAGTGTGTGTGTGTGTGTGTGTGTGTGCGTGTAGTGTGTGTGTGTGTGTGTGTGTGTGTGTGTGTGTGTGTGTGTGTGTGTGTACAAACCCACCCTCGCTGTAGTCTTGTATCTTTGTGTCACTGTAATTCCATATCACTGTATTCACTCGTCATTGTAAACACCTTATCTGACTGAGGTGTATTGTGAGCTAATGTTATCTCTTCTTTCTTCTTTGTTCTTCTTTCTTCTTCCTTCTTCGTTCTTCTTTCGTCTTCCTTCTTCCTACTATTATCATTAGGCCCAAACGTCCTATATTCGATGACCCATTGGTTGTAATAATAAAGGTTGTAACTGATGTTTACTCTTTGTAGGTTACAAACACCACCACCACCACTACTACAACTACTGACATCTCCTCCACACCATCTCCAACCACTACCACAGAGACTCCTAAACTCAACAACTACCGCCTACCGGAGTCCCTTAAGCCCCTTCACTACCTGGTCAAGCTTCAGCCCTTCGTCAATGGTAACTACACCATCTTGGGCTACCTGGAGGTGGAGATGAAGGTGGTGAACTCAACCTCTAGTATCGTCTCCACATGGCTGACATCATCACCCATAATGATACCATCACCGTGAGTTATAGAACCATCTTGATGCCTATAATTGTGTTGTGTTATGTTATTATTATATGTGGCTCAGTACTACGTCTTGTTATATAGCCTACTCCCCCCCCCCTCCTCTCTCTCTCTCTCTCTCTCTCTCTCTCTCTCTCTCTCTCTCTCTCTCCTCTCTCTCTCTCTCTCTCTCTCTCTCATAGCCACTCTTTATTGTTTATATGAGTCCAACGTCCCTCACAGGTGGTACAAGATGGGGTACAGGTGGTGGTGAAGGAACACGTGTACGACGCTGAGAAGGAGTGGTACGTGGCCCAGCTGGACCAGGAGCTGCAGGTGGACCAGACGGTAAACATCAGCCTGTGGTTCACCGGCCTCCTTAATGACCAACTGAGAGGCTTCTACAGGTCATCCTACGTCGACCCTGATGGTAACACTGTGTAAGTCTTCAGACAGACAGACAGACACCCACACACACACACACACACACACACACACACACACGCAGTACTTACTAATAACAATGTTCATATATTTTTTCGTATTTGTATTAAAGAGAGATGGCAGCGACTCAGTTCCAGCCAACAGACGCCAGACGAGCGTTCCCCTGCATGGACGAACCAGCGCTCAAGGCTAAGTTCTCTGTGTCGCTGGCCAGGGAGGAGAACATGACGTCACTCAGCAATATGCCCAGATACGGCAGCGAGCCAGTGTGAGCATTGCCTCCCTCTCTCTGTTTACACCCTTTGACATTTTCCCGTGCAGGAAATACATAATGAACTCCACTTATTTACCCTGAAGATTAACCCTCCAAACACTAACCTAACCTAACCTAACCTAACCTAACCTTGGTGAGATACCATACTCCCCAGAACACAAACCTTGAATAGTATATATTTATCATGTTGTTGTTGTTGATAATGACAGGATAGACACAGATACACTTCACACACATAATCACGAGAGAGGAAAGTTATCTGAGTGTTTACACCTATAACTAGACATTAACCCAGCTTACGAATATCTTAGAAGAAGGTTAGGTTAGATTAGGTTAGGTTAATTAAGCGTTATCCTTACTCTCCCCCACCCCTCCCCCCTACAGAGAGGACCAGCCTGAGTGGGAATGGGACCACTACGACACTACTGTAGAAATGTCCACCTACTTGATCGCTTTTATCGTCTCAGACTTCGTGAATAAGACAGTTGATGTTAACGGGACCCAATTCTCAGGTAAGGATCAAGTTACCGGGGTCAATTATAAGGTAGGATCACGTTAACGGGATCAATTATAAGGTAGGATTACGTTAACGGGGTTAATTAACAGGGAGGATCACGTTAACGGGGTCAATTATCAGGGAGGATCACGTTAACGGGGTCAATTATCAGGGAGGATCACGTTAACGGGGCTCAATTCCCAGGAAGAATCACATTAACAGAGCTCAATTCTCAGGTAGGATCACGTTAACGGGGCTCAATTCTCAGGAAGGATCGCGTTAACGGGGTTAATTCTCAGGTAGGAATCACGTGTATATTTATATCTGACGCTGGTGCTTTTTTTTTACTGTTTTGTAAATTTATTTACAAAATCATTAGACATTGGAGTTGTGCCAGACTTGTGGAAACAGTGACAGAGCATCAGCGTCAAATTTCCGGCCGATTAGTTTGACGTCAGTAGTGGGGAAATTTCTTGAATCTATTATAGCAAATAGCATCCGGTCGCACTTAGAGAAAAACAAATTAATCTACGACTCTCAACAAGGATTAACAAAGGGAAAATCTTGTCTAACAAATCTGCTGATGTTTTTGAGGAATGTCTTCGAGGTAGTAGATAATGACGAAAATTACGATGTTATTTACTTAGAATTTAGCAAAGCATTTGACAGAGTACCGCATCACAGGCTTCTGAGAAAAGTTAAGGCTCTTGGTATCGAGGGGAATGTCTTAAATTGGATAAAATCATGGCTTACCAATAGAACGCAGAGGGTCAGTGTAGATGGTGTTAAATCTGAGTGGGGCCGTGTAACCAGTGGGGCTCCCCAGGGGTCAGTACTGGTCCCACTCTTGTTCATAATCTACATAAACGATCTAGTTACTGAGATCAGCAGTGACATAAGCAAGTTTGCGGATGACACCAAAATAGGGTGGTAGGTTAATTCAGGGCAGGATGAAAATACATTACAGGAGGATTTTAATAGACTGCAGAAGTGGTCAGAAAATGGTAAATGATATTCAACACCAGCAAGTGCAGCGTACCTAATAATGGAAAAACAAATACTGTCAATGTATACAGCCTTAACAACATCAACTGAGAGAAGTCGACTTGTGAAAGAGACTAAGGGATACTTGTAAGCCCGGACCTACGGCCTAGAAAACAGTGCGTTTATGTTTGAAATAAGGTAAACAGAATATTAGGTTTTCTATCTAGAAGTGTAAGTAATGAGATTGCGGAAGTCATATTGCAACTATATCTTGCGCTAGTTAGGCCGCACCTCGATTATTCTGTTCAGTTCTGGTGCCCTTATTATAGAATGGATATCAATTCACTGGAGTCGGTGCAGCGAAAAATGACGAAAATGATTCCGGGACTTAGAAACCTTCCATTTCAGGATAGGTTAAAGAAACTGAACTTGCATTCCCTAGAAAGACGAAGAGTGCGGGGAGATATGATAGAAGTATCTAAGTGGGTGAAAGGAATCAATAAAGGGGATATAGATAAAGTTCTTATAATATCCGAGCAGGATAGGACTCGTAGCAACGGATTTAAGTTGGATAAGTTTAGGTTTAGGAGGGAGATAGGAAGAAACTGGTTCACAAATAAGGTGGTGGACGAGTGGGACAAGCTTAGCAACTTTGTAGTAAGTACTGGAACGCTGGAAAGTTTTAAAAGGAGGCTAGATAGGTTCATGGATGATAGAGTAGTAACTCTCGACAGGAGCTGCCATGAACAGGCCAACCAGCCTATTGCAGACTCCTTATTTCTTGAGTTCTTATGTTCTTATGTTTTTGTTTGTTATTGTTATTGTTCTTCTCTTCTTTTCCTTTCTCTCTCCCGTGTTCTTCTTCTCTTCTTCTTTTTCTTTCTCTCTTCCTTCTTCTCTTCCTCTTCTCTTCCTTATCCTCCTCTTCCTTAAACCCCCTCCTCCTCCTCGAGTGTTGACTTTTTTCGAGGATTACTTCAACATATCCTACCCACTGCCGAAACAAGATATGGCCGCTATACCGGACTTCTCTGCAGCAGCCATGGAGAACTGGGGCTTAATTATCTACAGGTGAGGAAAATGAGAGAAACTAGGGCTTAATTTATCTATAAGTGAGAAAATGTGGTTAGGTTAGGTTAACTTAGGTTAGGTTAACCTTAAATTAGGATAAATTAAGTTAGCATTAGGATAATTAATCAACAGGTGAAATAAACTTGGGGGGTGTTTAAACATAATCCACAGGTGTTTATTTTTCTGTTTTGTTATTGTTCCACAGAGAGACGGCCATGTTATACGACCCTCAGTTATCGTCAGCCTGCAGTAAGCAGTGGATAGGTGAGACGGTGACGCACGAATTGGCTCATCAGTGGTTCGGTAACTTGGTCACTCCCAGATGGTGGACTGACTTGTGGCTTAATGAGGGATTTGCTACTTATTTGGCATTTGTTGGCCTTAGTCATGTGAGTATTGTGTGTGAGTGTGTGTGTGTGAGTGTGTGTGTGAGTACCTGTAGATGCAAAGACAATCAGATAATATCCCATCTTAATCTGAGCGGTGTTGATGCAGGTGGAAGAATCGTGGAAGATGATGGAACAGGTTGTCGGTGACGTGCATTATGTGTTCGGTGTTGACAGCTTAGAGACCTCTCACCCCATCAGCATCCCTGTTGGTCACCCACATGAGATTAATGAAATATTTGATGCTATATCTTACCATAAAGGTAAGTGAGAGAGGGAGAGAGTGACGGGGAGGAGGGAAGGAAGGTGGGGAGAAATGGAAGAACAGGGATTGTAGTGAAGGAAGTAGGTAAGAAGCTATTATGTTAATGATCTATCAACATAAATTATGTCAGTAAGAATATAACAAGATATATTATGATATATAATCATTGCAGGGTGATAATAAAGTATACTGCAATATGACAAGATTAGTAATCGTGTACCGGTGTATTACATCTGCAGGAGCTTCCATCATCCGAATGATGGAACACTTTCTGACGGAGGAGACATTTAAGATGGGCCTAATTAGCTACCTCAACCACTTGTAAGTGTTCCTCCATCTATCTAATACATTCTTCAAAGTTCACTGAGTGTTGAGTCTTTCCTGACAACATTGGGTTTACTCCTCCGTATATTGAGGTAACTGTTAGTTCTCTGTCACAGTGCCTACAACTCAGCCACCCAGGACGACCTGTGGCAGTTCTTGACGGCGGCGGCACACCAGGACGGCACTCTCACCTCTGACCTCACCGTCAAGGTCATCATGGACACCTGGACACTCCAGATGGGTTACCCGCTGATTACTGTCATCCGTAGTAATGATGGCACCTCAGCCACTGTCACTCAGGTGAGTTACTGTCATCCATAGTGATGATGGCACCTCAGCCATTGTCACTCAGGTGAGTTACTGTCACCCAGAGTGATGATGGCACCTCAGCCACTGTCACTCAGGTGAGTTACACAGGTACAATGCGTCACTCACACGTGTAGTAAGAAGATAAAAGGTGTTGGACCCAACCTTCAGTAGAGCGTTTGTACTCACGAGCGCTTGACATGTCACCCCCAGGAGAGGTTCCTGCTGATACCGAGGGAGAATATGACGGCGAGGCAGCAGGAGGCGCCCTGCAGGTGGTGGGTGCCGCTCTCCTATACCTCGGCCAACAACTCAGACTTCAGCAACACAATTCCCTCTGAGTGGATGAAGGACTCGGAAGAACACAAGGCGTTGACCTCGCTGCCCGCCAGTGACCAGTGGGTCATATTCAACCTACAGGAGACAGGTTACTACCGCGTCAACTATGACTCCAACAACTGGGCCTTGATCACTGATCAGCTCAAAACTGATCATGAAGCCATTCACGTGATCAACCGAGCCCAGATCATTGATGATGCCCTTAACCTGGCCCTTGCAGGTAAGATGACCCCTCCTACTCCTGGTGTTACTAATACGTGGCCCATATAGTAGTAGTGGTTAATATTAACGAGATGCCCACTGCCGCATTATTTATTTTTATGTTTCTTATCTTCCTATAATTTCACCGGTAAGTTCTGATATGATATTCATTTCATGGGCAAATGCTTCGTTTGGTGGATAATTAGTCTTCTAGGCTTGCATTAGTGGCACTACTTGCCAGCGATAAATCGGCACCTACACTCAGTGTACATTTATGAGCCACTCTGTCCGGGCGGCTGCTCTCACGTCCACAAAAAAATTAAATTTACCAACTAAGGTTAGCTTAGGTTTAATTTAGAAAAAGGCACTTTTTAACACATTTGCCCAAACTACAAAAGTGTTCACTACAAAATACAGTGAAATTGCGTCATTTTAAAATTAAATTTCTATGAAAAACCGGTGGCACGTATCTAGTCAGTAATTACCTTCATAGTAGTAGTTGTGAATGTGTCGCTATTGGGGGAGGCTGGAGGCCATTTTAAAAAAGCAGTACTGTAATAGTAGTAGCCCCTATAGTAGTAGTAAAAGTAATAATAATAGTAATAGTCGCTCATACACGCACCCAGGAAACTTAGGAATATCTAAGAAGGAAGCTCAACTGATATACATTCCCATTATCTTTGGTAAGGTCCTAAATTTGTGCAACAATTTAAACTAAAAAAAAAATTTACTCATAGAAAACGGGTCTAAAAGGAATCATAGAAAACATTTATCGTTTTATGAGTAACTATTTTTGTCGTAGCTGGAGCCAATAAATTTACTATATTCCATTATTTATATTCCATGCAAGGAACATAAAATAGACAAGTCTCAGTTTCATTCATATTCCTCAGGTCGGCTGCCGTACGAGGTGGTCCTGGGGATTATCGAGTACCTTAAGCGTGAAAAGGAGTTCGTCCCCTAAAGGCTGCTCTGAACGGCCTCTCTTACCTTCAGATGATGATGAAGACGACTACTGGCTATGGGGCCCTCAAGGTGGGTGTTAAACCTAACCTAACCTTACCTTACCTAACAATACGACCTGTACGGCACATTTATAGATCACACAAAGTCCACTGTACAGTAAACCCTCCCAATACCAGACTAATTCTTTTCTTTCTTTTTTTATCCTCGTCACCACTGATTGGCTCGTTAGCCGCTTGGGCGATCGGTCACATCTCTGATTTCTCTTCCTTTTCATTTTTCCTCTTCACCAAAAGATTGGCTCGCTAGCCGCTTGGGCGATCGGTCACGTCTGTCACGCACTGTTGGCAAGTACTGGGCATGCACCGACTCCTGAAAGTACCTGAACCCGCTCCAGTGTTGGTCAAGTTTTGTCTTGAAAGAGCTCACACTCGGTGCCGTCACAACACTTTCTGGTAGATTGTTCCAAAAGTTCACAACTCTCACTCCGAAAAAGTTTGCCCTCACAGTTTTCTGGAAATGCGGCTTCTTCAATCTTGAGCTGTGACCCCTTGTGGGGCGAGCATCTGCAAGCTCCAAGTAAGGAAACGCGACTGAGTAGTGCCCCCTGAAATGCTTATACACCTCAACTAGGTCACCCCTTGCCCGTCTGTAGTATAAGCTAGGTCAGGTCTGTCCATTATTGGGAGGAATTTACTATTGACATGAAAGCCTCAGAAGCACTATGGAACATTTGAAGCTATTAAACAATATATCAATAACTCAAAACAATTAGGGACTTATTCTTGCTGTTTTAATCTCCTGTAGAAGTACCTGCTGGCGTTGGTGACCCCGCTATATGAGGCAGTAGGTTTCGAGGATAATTTGATGGATCCGCAGTTGCAACAGTACAAGAGGGTACTTGCTCTATCCACGGCGTGTAAGCTCGGCCTTCAGGACTGTGTGGACAACGCTGTGAGTCAGTTTCAGGCGTGGATCAACGGCAGGTGAGTCGACCTCAATCTACCTCTTATCATCTACGTCTCAGCTACCTTAACATCTACCTCTCATTATCTACGTCTCAGCTACCTTAACATCTGCCTCTCATCATCTACGTCTCAGCTACCTTAACATCTACCTCTCATCATCTACGTCTCAGCTACCTTAACATCTACCTCTCATCATCTACGTCTCAGCTACCTTAACATCTACCTCTCATTATCTACGTCTCAGCTACCTTAACATCTACCTCTCATCATCTACGTCTCAGCTACCTTAACATCTACCTCTCATCATCTACGTCTCAGCTACCTTAACATCTGCCTCTCATTATCTACGTCTCAGCTACCTTAACATCTACCTCTCATCATCTACGTCTCAGCTACCTTAACATCTGCCTCTCATTATCTACCTCATCATCTCCTCCCACAGTGACATCTCTCCCAACCTCAAGTCAACAGTGTTCTGCTATGGTGTTGCATCAGGCGGGGAGGAGGAATGGAATGCCACCTGGTCAAAATACCTCAGCTCTAACGTGGCCACAGAGAAAGAACAGCTTCTCAAGGCTCTGGGCTGCTCCAAACATACGTGGATCCTGAAGTAGTAAGTAGTTTTACCCCAAATATAAATGTGTTCAGTTATGTCTCTCTCTCTCTCTCTCTCTCTCTCTCTCTCTCTCTCTCTCTCTCTCTCTCTCTCTCTGTCTGGTATAATTAAATGGTCGCTAATAAACCCTCCTATATTTTGTGTATTAAGAAAAACTACCAAGAGACATGTATCAGATAATAATACCATGGTGCACAATTTACATACCATTACTACCATGCTTACAGGTACCTGGAAATGGCCTTCACGGAGGATAAGGGCATCAAGAAGCAGGATATAGGGACGGTGTTCAGAGCAGTAGCGGTGAATGAGATTGGTCGCTCGCTGGCACGGAACTATCTGATGAGAAACTGGCTTCATATTAGTCAATAGTAAGTGATGGGGGTGTGGGGATGGGGGGGTGATGGGGGTGTGGGGATGGGGGGGTGATGGGGTGTGGGGATGGGGAGGTGATGGGGGTGTTGGGTTGGGGGGTGATGGGGTGTGGGTTGGGGGGTGATTGGGGTGTGGGTTGGGGGTGATGGGGGTGTGGGTTGGGGAGTGATGAGGGTGTGGGTTGGGGGTGATGGGGTGTGGGTTGGGGGGTGATGGGGTGTGGGGATGGGGAGGTGATGGGGGTGTGGATTGGGGAGTGATGGGGGTGTGGGAATGGGGGGGGTGATGGGGTGTGGGGATGGGGGGTGATGGGGTGTGGGGATGGGGGAGTGATGGGGGTGTGGGGATGGGGGGGTGATGGGGGTGTGGGGAGGGGGGTGCTGGGGGTGTGGGTTGGGGGGTGATGGGGGTGTGGGTTGGGGGTGATGGGGGTGTGGGTTGGGGGGTGATGGGGGTGTGGGTTGGGGGCGATGGGGGTGTGGGTTGGGGGTGATGGGGGTGTGGGTTGGGGGGTGATGGGGGTGTGGGTTGGGTGGTGATGGGGGTGTGGGTTGGGTGGTGATGGGGGTGTGGGTTTGGGGGTGATGGGGGTGTGGGTTGGGGGGTGATGGGGTGTGGGTTGGGGGGTGATGGGGGTGTGGGGATGGGGTGTATAGTGGGGATTGAAAAAAAGGGATATGAGGGAGTGTAGTGAGGTGTGATGGAGTGTGGAGAAGTGTGGGTGGTGAAGTATGGAGGGTGTGGTGATGGGGTATGATGTCGCTGTGAAGGGGTGTAAGAGGTGATGGGTAACTGGTGCCCATCAATATTAAACATCAACATTAACATCAATATTAACATTGACATTGTTCTATTACAGCGTGGGATCCATAACACTCTTGGAAGACTTGATCAATGATGTTCTCTCTCAGTGCAACACAAGGGAGGAGAAGGACGAGGTATGTGTACTATAATATGTGTGGTCTTACATGTGTACTATAATATGTGTGGTCTTACATGTGTACTATAATATGTGTGGTCTTACATGTGTACTATAATATGTGTGGTCTTACATGTGTACTATAAT